>JACYFF010031954.1:10846093-10868430 GCA_017589665.1 Selenicereus undatus | reverse complement strand
TGGCATCAAGAAGTGGGCTAATGCAATAACATATTATTTCTTTCATGCTTAAAGATGATTGTCTTTATTTTGCAAATACTCAATCTAAATGTCATACATCAATTTCCAAGACAAGACCATCTTTTTTTCCCTGGATGGGTAAATTTACCCATGTACAGAATGTAGGGAGAATGGTACATTAGACCCTGATGTAGAAACCAAGCACCTACCACTAGTCACCCCTAGGAGGCAACAAGACAAGACCATCTTTATCGGCTTCTCTAACTATATTTCCCCACCAATTATCACTTGTCATTCAATCCATAGTTGCCCTCGCCAATTGACTCCACAAGCTTCATTCCATGCGCTTTATGTTACTTCCGATCAGGTTCAAACTACTATCTTTAACAAGCCCATCCTATTGTGCTTTCACACGTTTGATCATAACAATGCTACCAGCAAACATTGTTTATGGAATCCTTAAAACTAACAAGCTAGCATATCTTTTATAAAGTAGGAGTAATAAGACAGGCACTAGGTGACACAGATCAGTAAAGGGAAAACGAAGAAGATGGAAATTAGTGAGAAGAAGGAACCAGGAGCAAAGAAATCACCATCTCATGCTTAATTAAGTACTTATTCAATATTCAATATTCAATATTCAATATTCAATAATAGGAAATCTTAACCTAAGACAAAACCTCTATTTATAGTTGCCTAAAGACTTTAAATACAATTAGGAAAGCACATAAAATAACCCAACATAGAATAGGAAACTCAACATTATTACCTCAATACTTATAAATATCCTTGTTCCCTATATGAAACTAATATAAATATACTATGAAAATACAATAATTTCCTAAATACAATACTTCTTCCTATATTCCTTATTTTAGTCATCCTTTTTTCTTCATGTCTACTAGCATGATTTAGGATAAAACTTCTAGTCTAGCATATCAATCAAACAAAAGTATCCATCAACATTCTAAATGGTAAATAGATTTTTCACTCAGTTCACACGAGCTTCCCACAACCAAGTTTCAAACTACAAACACAACACAAGGTCTAAAACTATGTGGGTAATCATCCTCATGATGCGGCTAATGAGAAAAGGAAATAAGAGTTTTTGGGCTATAGTATAAATTTATTAGTTTTAGGAGATTGTTGTACTTTCATATTTTATATTATTTTTTAATTTATTTGTGAGGATATTTCTTAGGTTAGCACATTTTAGAAACAAGACGTGCTAGGATTAGCAAGGTAGTATTTTAAGTGTATATATTAGAAGAATAGAATAATCTCCTTCCCTTGTAAGGTCTTCTTGGACTATAAATACCCTGCGACTGATATTTGTTTTCAAAGTAGATTATGGAATAACACTGAGTTTTTTGTTTTTTTGAAGTGGACTCCATAAGTTTCATATTAGAGTGGATATTGTGCCAACAAAACCAAGTCCTTTAAGGCTAGTCATGATTGCTTTTCACCTTCATCAACAATTGCAAAGTAGTTCTTGTCGAGCAATCCGTACCAACCATCATCCTCCTTCCCACCATAGCCACCAACCCCATCAAAGTCATTATCTTTTAACCTTGCTGACTAAGAAATACTCGCCGCTAATTTTGATTCTATTATAGAAGCTTCTTGAGTAAACGAAGCCAAGTATCTTCAAGCTACTGAGAATCTTATTCGAGCCACTAAGCATGATAGTCTTCAACAAAGTCGTATGAATGCTCTCTTGAACAAACTTGAACAGAATATTGATGAAATGCTAGGCAAAGAACAAGAATCACTTCTGAGTAAGCACATTGAAACTAGAGAACAACAATTCAATCAACCCTTATTGAAGCAAACACGAAAGAGATAGCGGAACCTTTTCAAGAGATGGTTATTAAATCAAACTTATAGGAGGCATATGAGGACTAGAGCTCAATACATGTCCTTATCCGATGGTTAAAGAGGATGAAGGTACAAAAATGAATGATCATAAGACTAAAGAGGATATCATCATAAGGTAAGTCAAAAAGTTAATCGTTGACGATGTCTCTGACCACTATACATATTTTTTGTTCCCTTCAGGTATGTTTTAATAGAAAGAAACCGAAAGCCTCAATGTTTGCCTCGTGCATCATAAGTGAGCCGCATATTAGCCAGACAAACATGGTTAATTCTAGGCTCCTCATTCTTATTTTCTTTAAAACTCGTGGTTGATTTTTTTCTTAGAGAGTAGAACGATATGGCCAACAACAAAAAGAAATAAGACATTTTTGGTTTATGGTATAAATTTATTAGTTTAAGCAAATCATAGTACTTTTCATATTTTATATTATTCTCGGATTTAATTTTAATGATAATTTTTAGGTTTGGGTATTTTACATTAAAAGTCATACTGGAATCAAAAGAGTAGAATTTTACGCATATTAGGATACTAGCCCATTTTCTTTAACCTGTTAAGTCTTTTTAAACTACAAATACGCCTTTGTTGATGTTTTATTTTCAAAGTTTACTAAGCAATAAAATTTTGTGCTTCGTTTTAAGTTGATCTCCAATAACTCATCTTCTATTATAAAACCATTTGCCTTGCAGTGGGATGTTTACTAGAAACAAGGAGAATGAAAATTCTATCCCGATACATACAACGGCTTCCTCCATGAACCCATTTGCTACAAACTCCTTCTGTCCCATTTTGACTGTCTCAGTTGAAAAAACCCGCATTGTAAGAAGTGTGTTTATTATCTTAGTTTTCCCCTTAAAAAAATATATTATCCCTAAATTAACTTTATCATCTATACAGTTTTTAATAGCAATACAGCATTAATTAATAATCTAACTATTTAATATAAGGGGGAAATTGTCCAACTATTTGAATTTTTAATTTAAGTAATTAAAGATGACAAGCTTGGGACAAACCAAAATAGAAACGATGACAATCACAGTGGGATAGATGGAGTACTTGGCACCTTTAATAACACAATTTGAACAAATTTACCATGTGCAAAAATTTAGTTCAAATTTTACAATTTAGTCACTTGCCAAATTTGTTCATGGAGACCGTTACACATATTGGAGCAAAATAAATGGTTACTAGATAATGCATCTAAACACAATAGGTTCTAAAATATACATATCCTCACTTTTTTTACACTCATATGTTTTTTTTTCCATAGTTTGCTTTGGCTTTAAAATACAGTGTAAGCCAAATTATGAATTTGACCATTATGGATGTGTTCTTTTCTATAGGAAATAAGAGTGGGAAAAGAGAAGGATTAGGAAGGAATAGGAAGAAGTGGAATACAGTAAGATTTTATTTTTATTTTTTTGGAGTAGTGGGAAGGAATGGAAGAGAGTGGGAAGGAACGAGAAAGAGTGGGAACAGAATGGAATATTCTTGAAAGGAGTGGGAACGGTGGAAAGAAATGTAAAGAGTTACGAAATTTAGTTTCCTAACAAAAACAAAAAGACCAGGCCCTACATAGAGTACAAATGGATGTTTGCGTTGATCTGCAAAGAATTAGAGATTTCATCCTAATGTATGCTCCAGCATTACTTATTTAAGACATATTTTGCTAGCCTGACACTTTTGAGGATAATATCACGAGATATGCTCTAAGCATTTTATGATCAAACAATGTAAAAGACGTGGAGGAAGGGCTTTAATTATAACGGACCCTAATTGATATAAGTAAAAAACTAATACAACCAATCATATAAGTTGATGCGAAGGGCAATTAAATATTTATGTAGTTAGAGGTAACTAGTAGAAAAGTGCTTATTACTTTTTGAAATTTACATATCTCATTGACTAAAGGGCAATTGGACTCGCATATCCTTAACTCTAGGGTAATGGACAAGACAATCCTTATTTCAAAAATAGCTTCCAACGCTCCAAATTTTGAGCGTCTTTATTTTGAGTAGTCCATAAGTCATTTTAGATTACTATATTTCTTAGACAATTCCAAATGATATTGCCCCTAAAACAACACAAACAAATGAAATTCAAATTCCTATATTCATTTTAAAGTTCAAATTGCCTGAAAAATAAAATCCAGAATGACCACTGGACTACTAAAAATAAATACTCTCAAAGATCGGAGCATAGTAAGCTATTTTCGAAGTTTATATCCTTCATGTCCAATACCCCCAATATTCATATTATTCGCGTCCAATAACCCTTTGTTAGAAACGTCCATAGAAGCCAATAAAGACGTTAAGTCTTGGACCTGACATTAGATATTCACGATTTTATTGTTGATAAAATAAAAGCTATCACCTTTAAACATGAAGGAATACATGTATTGGCAGGTCAATTCCAGCTTCTTTGATGCCATTCAAACTGTTTTAGTTCAAGCTTATGATAATGTACCAAGTATGGTGCATTTTCTACCAACTCCCACTATTTCAACATGCCACATTTTATTGTGGCTACGACATATAAAGATGCCTTATCTTCGTGATCCAATTTCAGCGATTCACACACACGATTACTACAAGCTTTTGATTTCAGGTTATTAAATCGGCAGGCTTCTGTATGTTCTGAGCAGAACTAAGTAATTCTTCATTCATTGATTCACTCAAACCGTTAAACAGAACAAATTAGCCCTGAATGGAATAGATTATCAGGAAATTGTCCATAACAGTCTTTACTTGCTCCACTAGGAAAGAAGAAGCTATATTAGAAGCCCTTCAAAGTATTACGATGATCAAGAAATTGAGGGCTTCTTATTCGAAGATAATGACATACTCGTACAGAATCTGTGATAGGAAGAAGACTCGTTGAAATTAAATCCTTTCTTGCTCAATCTTTTGATGATCAAATTTTGTCATCGAAAGAGTTAAAGCATGCCCTACCACATAGATTGTTGAATTGTCCATTTTTAGTGTATCTATCCAATTATCATAAAAAATTTCTTTTTGTTTGCCTTTAAATTCTCTAATTAATTAGTTAGTATGTATGTGTATTAATTTTGAATTGCAAAGTCCCAAGACACATGAATTTCATGGAGGCATGTTCCATAAGACCATTTTACTCTAGTATGCTACAGCAGAAGCCTAAAATGGCCCAGAAGTGGCTCTTTCAACAATTTAAAAATGGACACACCTTTGAGAAATTAATAAAAATTACACTCCCTTCGTTCAAAAAAATTGTTAAAATTGACTTTTCAGGTCAAAGTTTGCCAACTTCAACCATTAATTTGTTAAACGAACACTTATTTGCAATTGGCAACTACAACTCTTAGATATATGTTCAGAAGTACTTTCATAAAACTGTAATCTTGTACTTTTTGTTCATACATAATGACAAAAATCAGTGGCAAATTTAGGTTGCCGAGACCAACATTCCCAACAAGCATTACCCCGAAAAATTGTTTTAAACTCTAGAAAAACAACTAAAATTTTTAATTTTAACACCAACAAAATTTATTGGTACTTGTAAAATTATAAATAACTAAAAGATAGGGTGCCACTAAATGAAATTTCTAGATTTGGCATTGATAAAAATTGATGGTCAAAGTGTTGCATTAGAGAGCGCAAAATTTCTTCGAAAATTTTTTTGGGACAAAGGGAGTGTAATTTTTTGTGACACAAAAAAGATTAATGTCACAGACGAAGAAATTTGGTCAAGTGTCATACTCTTGTCCAAGCGTCGATGGTTCGACATGGTTACGGTAGGGGAAGATAAGGCATGAAAGTAACATAGCTTTTTCATGCAACTAGTCTAAGTAGAAGCCACCTGCACCCTACGTAACTAATTTCATCCCTCATGCTATCCTTCCTAGTATGGCCACATATCCAACAAATTACCATTATCTCCAACAATTAGGGGCACGTTCTTTTCGATTTATTAGAAGTACTCATTGACACTTATTGTTGAAACATGATGAATCAAGCTAAAACATGTTGAATGGTTGAAGAAAATATAACTAGCAATTTTCAATAAGCACTTCACATTGCTGAATTATGCTAAATTGTGCTGCATGATGCTGAATTGTCGTGAAAGTTGGTGAATGTTACTGAAAATTTATGAATGCTGATGATAAGTACATATGATAAGTCGAAAAGAGCATGCCCTAGATGGTGGAGTGGACTAAAAGTTTAGTTAACTAACCAACATTCTAATCCATAAGAAAAGATTGGCCTACCACTATGCAAGGAGCTTTCCCTTGCATTTAAGTAGGTCAACAAAACTTCTAAAACCTCCTCTCATTTCTACCAGCTAATTTGTATACCAAGTGCATTTCCACATTGCCTTGAATAATGTATTCCGAATATCTGAAAGTATCCTGGGACAGCTACATATGGACCTTTAATTGTCACATTCTTTTCAACCTCAATCACTAACTATACTCAAATAGACCATTTTAAGCCTAGTTAACTTCAAATGTTAAGACCATCAGTATCCTTACATAACTTCTTAGTAGTGACTGGTTACTGGATGTATGCAAACTGAACAGGCAGAATGACCTAGTTGCTCATGCAAAACCTTTGGGTATAAAATTACTTTGAGTTGCCCTCCAAATTCTGAATAGAGGCCCCTGGTAAACAAGTTGGTGGAACCCAACTATCCATTACCAAGTTCAGTTTTGATTCCTCCACAGTAAGTATATGGAATCTAACATATAGAAGATATTTCAAAAATTAATATGCCAAAAGATTGGACTTGTACGATAAAGCTATCCACAAGTTGAAGCACTATAAACCATGTTGAACAAAAGGCACGTACAATTTAATAAATAATAATCAAAATAATTACCTGGTAAGCACCAAGCAAAGCTCAATATTCGTCCAACTTGCATTCCTCATAACTCCAGTTTCCTGCTAGGGCCCACGAAGACCCAGAAGGGGGGAAAAGGGAGAGAAGCGTTAACAACGTCAAATGAAACTTGAATTGAGAACATAAATCCACACAAACATCTGGTACTAGTTACCGGCACTAAGGGTTCTCGTCTGGAGAGAGACTAACAGTAGATGTGATCTGAATGATGTGATCAGTCACAATAAGCGGCCCAAAACTTCATCCAGTTCTACAAATGAAGGATTCATAAAATCATAATCATTGTTTGCTCATTCTCTTTATTAAATTAAAGGAAGTAAAAACACAACATGGAAACAACAACAAAAACAATAATAAATGAGATCAAAACGCATAGCATGAACAGACAGCAGCAAGAACAGCAAAAACACATAGTGCAAATCTCCTCACATTCAGGAGACGTAAAATTAAATATAAAGATGAGGGGAAATCTAAAGTTGCAAAACAGGGAGAATAAAAATCTAGTAAATGGGAAAAACAGCATTTGAAAGCTACAAAGTGTGAAGAAAAATCTAAGCGCACAAGCTCACAGTACAAGTACAAAACCCAAAGCCGCTTTCAAGGTGGAGAGAGAAAACTCCATGGGAACAAAGTCACAGTGTACAAAACAGAAAAACGCCTTCAAAATTCAAAAATGAAATACAGAAGAAACGGCTGACAGAAAGAAAAGTTATCAAGGTGAAATGTACATATAACATGAAAATGCATCCATTAATGTACCAAAAAAGCTTGTTCTGCTGATCGGAAGACATATATCATCAATCAGAAATCAGAAAACAATTAAAGTCAATGATGACGGTCACCAAAACTACATCAGAATTCCCCGCAACAGTCGAATCGAACATGAAAAACAGCGATGGAAACGAATCCAGTGAATTCAGAAACAAACCGAATTCCGACGAAATTCACGGTCTGAAATGCAATCCAAAACGGCGAAATGCGACTGTGATCATCGAAACGAAAATCATAGAATTGAAACACGATTCAGAATTCAAAATCAAAGAGGAATGGAGTAGAGACAGAAAGAGAGGTTTCATGTTTCCTAGACGGAGGCATCGATAGAGAGAGAAACCTCCGGTTGGGGATTGGAAGGCGAGAGCAGATGGAAATATCCGTGGGTAATCTTGGGGGGACCCGTCTATAGCTTACGTTGCTTTGTTTTTGAATGGAATGATTTTATTTGATTCGGTACAACGTATTTAGTTTTCCAATGTTCAATTAGGCCTTCTGCTTGATTTTTAAATTCGATTTAGGAGTTCAGCTTCTCTCACAGCCGACGTCGTTGGGTCCTTAGGGTAGAACCTGTAGCCTATAGGTTTGCAACTAGGGCTTGTGGACTTATACCTTTTGTTCAGACTTCAAGAGGTTTGTTTTTATTTATTTGCTTAATTACGGAACTAATTCAAGTATTGTCTTTGTTTTTGTCTTGTTTTGAATAATTGAAATAAATGGTTAGACCTGATAAAATTGATATAAAATTCGAAATTTGAACCGAACGACCCGGATTCATACTCGACCTGGCATGTGAAATAGGTTCTCCCAAAAATGGACTCGAAATCCGAACTAACTCGAACTGAACTGTATCCGATTTGAAATTTCCTACAAAGTTGCTTATTTTTGTATGACAAGTTTGACCCAAAGTCAACCCGAATCGAAGTTCACCCGACCCAAACCGAACTCGCTCGAAATGTCACTTAATCTGAAACATGACACAACCCAAACTTAATTCGACCCGTACCTGAACTGAATTACCTATTTGTCAAGTCTATAAATAATGCATTCAACAAAACAAAAAAGGCTTTAACAAAGGGCAAAAAGTGTCTTGCACTTCTTTTTCTGTTGAGGATTCAAAAAATTAATGTAGACAAAATTCATTTCTAAATATCAAAAAATATTTTATAAATCAAATCAGTTGATATTAATACGGTAAGTATTTTTTCAACTCTTATATCCAAAACCTCGTGTGTTGACTCAATTATGACCTTATAAATATCTATAAATGATACATTCAACACAAACTAGACTTTAAATTAATGACAAAAAATGTCTATTATTGTCTTTATGTGTTAAGGATATAAAAAATTAATGTACGTAGACAAAACTTGTTTACAAAATTCAAAAAATATTTTATAAATTAAATTGGTTGACATTGATATAGTAAGTAGCTTTTCAACTCTTATATCTGAAAACCTCATATGTTGATTCAATTATACATTTATCGATATCTATCTCTACAAGATAATAATATAACCAAATTCTTTATCACTTTCTAGTTCACGCGTTCCGGATATGAAATATTAATTCATTTGATCAATGTTCATCAGGGCATATGTTATCTATATTTGTATATGGGCTTGTAAGATGTATTTATTGTTATGTTTACATTGTAGACCGCTACAAAGGGACTCAAATGCAATGCGAGAGACATGAAGAGATGCATGAAGATATTTACGTACATAAACCCTACTAAATTAAGGTAAAGTAGACATTCTATTGTTTTATATACTATCATCTTATATATCATTTAATATTAATCATGTATTTAAACACCTTTAACATGAAATTTTGCTCCATCACCTCATATGGTATCAATGTCTTTTATAAGGCAAGTTTTCAATTTGAATTATAGTAGCCCTCATATTGAATTATAATGTAGTGTAATTAAAAACCTACGCAATATCGATCATTTACATCTTACATCTTCGTTTGAAAGAATATGTTAGAGTGAATTATAAAAAATGCCCTAAATCTAAAGCCATTAACTTCCAATTTTGGTTGAGATGCATAATCTAGTACCATGACAGGAGTACTCCATATGCATCTAATTCTGTACCACGGTTATTTGCATGAAGGGTAGTTTAATTAATCAACTTAAGCTAAACGGTCAGTGGCATCTAACCTTCACAACTCCATATTATTTACTGAAAGAAGATCCATGGGAAATTTTCAATTAATTAGTAATACATTATTTATGCGGTTATAAAGTATACTTTATTTGCATGGTTTATGTTTTATCAAATATATTCATCAAAAATTTCAACAAAAGAATAACAATTCACAATTTAAAACAAAAAAAAGGTTTTATATATAAATCTCACACATCATATGGATTAGTTAACCTGTAAATACATTATCATTATGTGTAAATTATGTACGTAATTAATTTTCTATCAAAAAATTTATGTAATTAATTTCATGTTGGAGCCCTTTTTACTCAAAATTTAGATAATTTAGGTTTGTAAGCTAAGATATTTCTTCAAATCTCAAGAAAAGAATTAATGAATCGGTGCCAATAATTTGTAACCACTCCTTGGAACTTAACCTAATGGCTAAGGCATTGTCTTTGCAGTTAGGTCCATGAAACCCAAAATTGACCTTATACTATGTATTTATATTTAAATGACAAGGTGGTTTCAGATTACTTGTTTTATATATCTTGAAAAACTTTTATTTTATCTTATTTTCAGTTACATTAATTTATATACCCGTTTACAAATATGGAGAGGTAAAAACTAGATGCAACAAACTTAAATTGATGATTTGAGTTTATCATCTATCTTTACTGCAAGATGATTATAAATGCAATATAATTTCTTATCTAACTTTAAAAAAAAGATAAATTACCAGCTAAATAATCTACTTTAATTTTTTTCATAAATAAGGCACATATATGAACCTTTTGTTTTTGGTGATCAAACAAACATATGTATAGTATATGGTCATTGAATTACTGGTATTCATGCCAGTAAAATATTTAAAGTCTTGTATAAAGTTTTTAAAAATTTCAAGGTGAACAATATCGGCCAGATGAATTAATTTGTAACTTTTCCATGGTTTGATTTGCAAGTTTTCAACCTTTCTTCTGCGGATGCAACACATCATATAAAGCGAAAAAGTTCCCTACCCCCAAAAAATAAAAGAGTTGAGGCCTTGATTTTTTTATAAGTCTTTTTAAATTTATCAATTTTAATTCACTTTAATCTATTTTAATTTATTTTAATTTATTTTAATTCATCTAAAAAAATGATACTAACCTCAATCCACTTCAACCTACCTCAATCTACTTCAATCAACTTCAACTCACCCCTTCATAATTAAATTCTCATTATTTTAACCCACTTTAACTCACTAAAAAAAAAAATATCAACTTCAACTTACCTCAAAAAAAAATATCAACTTTAACTCACCTCAATCCACTTTATCTTTTTACTCAATTCATTTTATCCAAAAAAAAATAAATAAAAAAGGCCTTGAGTATAGTATATGACCATGAAATCTTTCTCAATGGCTAATTAGATTATATTTTTACATTTCTTTTGAAAAAAATATCTCTTTTTTTTGTTAGTAAGTGCGTGGGACTGGACGTTTGATAGTTCACCAATCAAATCACAGGACAACTGGTCCAAAACTGATTGCCCTGACACTACTTTATCAAACAAAGTACTTCAAAACAATATTAAATACGCGGTCCTGAATGCACCACGTAGATCCCGGAACTTCCCGCCAACTGTCATTGATTAGGGCCTTATAAAAAGACGTAGCAAGACTAGAATAGTACCTTGAAGCCTTAAACAAACGAAGACGACCACGTAACTAGCCCGATCTCCGTACGTTCAGAAGTTTAAATTCAATTAAAAGTCGCTCTGCCTCATAATTAATCACGATTAATCGAATGTTAGCCCGTCGACGTCAATCTGTAAAGTTCGAGAATTGATGCAGGTCCGTCTGGTTAATTTTGCACTTTACAGTATGGTAGCAATTACTGTACACGTCAGCATTTCATTAACAATTCATTGACATTTTTATATGAAATAATACTGATGCTATAAGAAAAAGACCTGCATTGAATTATCATGGTTATAATGACATAAAATTATAAATCGTTCTATACTAATCATGTGAACAAATATGACCTCATTATGTATTTGTTATTTTGCGTTCGCCCAGAATATGTACTTTAAGGATAACTTTGTTATTTTATAATATGACTTTGTCTTTGTGTTTTAAACTTACATTTTAACCCACTGGTTTTCAAATAATTTGAAAAAAAGAGGTCTCATTAGGGTTGACAACAGACCATATTCTGATTTGTTATAGGAACACTCAAATCAAATCCGACTAAGTTTCAAATCCAAAAATTCAATTCGAATCTAATCGGACGGATTGGAGATAATTTTCAAATCCGACCCACTTCAAATCAAATCGGAGTCAGATTTTATCAATTGTGAATCGGTTTTCTTTCATTCAGAACAATTTTGTATTATTTTTTCCATTCAAACTTATTATGTTCACCTATTGATGCGATAATATGCATTTTCCTATCATATGAACTGAATATTTAAACATTTAGTGCTAAACTAGGTGATACTAACAAATGACAAGGAGGCAGAAGATGCTGGAGGGCAACGATCAGGAGCCGGGTGGCTGGTCAGATGCGGAATGAGATTAAGACTGAGAAGGGGGGAGTATACCAAGCTACTAATGGGGGGTGGGTGTCAAGGACTCATGGTTGAGCTTGGAGGGTAGACTTTCGGTTTCTAAAATTCAAAAAGAAAAATCAAAAATCAAATTTTAGTTAGGGGTCGGGAGCCTAAGTTGAGCCTAGAGGGTAGACTTCAGATTTTGTAAAATTTTAGATTTGAATTTTAACGATTCAACAAAATAGTTAGATCATATTGAAAAATCAGATTGAATATTCTCTTTTATAGTAATTTGATCCAAATCCTACTTGAAATCTGCTTATTTTTAGTGGACTCGAAACATTTTTCCCGAATTCGAATTAGATCATTTCGCCTCGTATTGAATTGGATGTACCTCGAACTTAACTGTAAAAATTCGTAGATAAGTTCTCATATAAATTAGTAATGAAGGATGTAGAAATTTTGTATAATTGAAGTTCACTTTTAAACTTGTTAAAATTTGATAATATTAATTAACTTTAATGATGTTCATCTTCGAAATTTTATAAAAATTTATAAATAAGTTTGGATAAATTTTTAGAATAATAGTATCAAAGACACCGTTGCACAATAACTTCATCCACTCCTGTCAACTAATTCAAATAATATGGTTGTTTATCCTTAAGTAAGGTCGGTCTCATATATCATAATCTTATATTGTATAAATGTACTAAAAGAACTTGTTGCATATTGTATAAATGTACTAAAAGAACTCGTTGCTCAAGAAACTTATTTTGATGAGATGGCGAGAGAGTAGACTTATGCTCAGCTAGAATAGATGGGGACATATGGTCTTCGGGTTCTTGACATGCAAACAGGGCAAATGCCAGTGTGTGAATCTCAGGGACGTCCCTTCGAAACACACGATAGATTCCCAAGAAAAGTGCGTAAAAAGTTTAGGGAGAAAACTCTAAAGACTAGATCTTGGAGTCTTGGACATATGTATCAATCGTTTTTTGACATGCCAAAGCAAAAAGGAGCTCGATGTGATTTTTTATATGAATATTAATTTGATTGAATAAGCAAAGTATAACAAAAAAAATAAATATTTTCTGACAAAATTGAATACGACTCTTCAAATAAATTTTTATTTTAAGTAAATAATGTTTAATATAAATAAATGTTTGGTCATCTATAATAATATATATTTTATGTCGAAACTCAAATATAATTTATGTTGTTATATTATGTTTTTATGTTTATGTAAACTAGTTTTGGCCCGTGCTTATGCACGGGGTGTTTAAATGGAAAAAGTAAACTAAAAAAAATTAATATATGGATGTATAATATGAAGACATTTCATATAAATATTATATCAAAGTAACAATGCAGATTCCATACATATTTATAAAATTCTCTCTCTCTCTCTCTCTCTCTCTCTCTCTCTCTCTCTATATATATATATATATATATATATATACACACATATATCTGTGTGTGTGTTTGTATGTGTGTGTGTGTGTGTGTGTGTGTGTGTGTGTATGTATGCATATATATGTGTATATATATACATATATATATATATATATATATATATATATATATATATATATATATATCCATAAACATACATACATAGAAAGTGAAAAAATTAGTTAAAAGATAGAATTTTCTTCAGATGAAAAATTTAGGATTTATTTTTCTAAAGAATTAAAATATTTTTTTCCTTTTGAATGGAAAAGTTGATTAAACAAAATGTACTTTACAAATTCTATTGCAATATATAAGCAACTTAAATATATTCCTTTTTTAGTTTAGGATCGATCTAAGAAATAAAATATTCACTTCAAATAAGAAATCTAAAACTCAATTCAAGTTACCTGAATCCACACTCGAATGAACAACTTGCTAACTTATTTTGAACATGAATCCAAATTCACATGAATTTTTTTTCTCAACAATTGCTTTACTTTGTAAGGAAAATTTGTTGGACCTAGTATTAATTGATCCCAAAATTAATTTAAATAGAAATTGACCCAACATAAGTTGATCACAGTTCAAAATCTCATTGATTGAAGAAGATAATGCAATTAGCTTCATTTCTTGTTCTTGTTAGGGAAAGTGTTTTTTTTAACTATCAACATATTAAATTGTTATGCTCATGGAGGATAATATTATCAATGCGCTATATATCATATCATGCTCTTCTTGTTTCCCTATCCTGGATAAAGAATCATGTAAATATTAGCCTATCATTTCTTGTTCTTCTTTTTTTGGGGGACGGTCAATTTTTTTTTATTTTACTATCAACATATTAAACTATTGTTGTTAAAGAGTGTAATATTTTCAATGCAGTTTATGATATCATGTTTTTCTTATTCCCCTTTCCTGGATAAAGAATCATGTAAAGTGATAACTCTCATCGTAGCTATGAACATGAAATTTTAATAACACTTAGAAATTAGTGTTATAAAAATTAAATTCATGTAAGTTAGCCCAACTCATATCAAATCCAACATAAACAAAGATTTTAAATATATATTAAAAATTAAAAAACAATGACGAATGGAGCTGAAGAACATGATAGTTCAATTTGGTTTTCTATTGAAAACAAAGAAGTAAAGCAAACAAATCACTAATAAAATAAAATGCAAATAAATAGAAATTAATGAAGTAAAAAATGGAAAAGAAGGAATGAGGAACATACAAAGAATGCAAAAAAATAAAAATAAATGAAACTTTAGCTATGGAAAAGAATTAGTATTTTTCTTTTGGGATTACATCTCACAAAATTTGATCAAAAAAACTTTGACAATCTGAGTCGAAGAACAAAGGAATCAATTTATTTTTATGTTTAAAACGAAGAAATAAAGGAAACGAATCATTGATAAAATAAAATGCAAACAATAGAAATTATTGAAGTAAAAAATGGTGAAGAAAGAATGAGAGACATACCAAGAATGCACAAAAACAAAGAAAAATTTAGCTATGGAAAAGGATTAGTGTTTTTTTTTTTTTGGAGAATTACAACTCACACGGTCAAAGAAAAAATCTCCCAAAATTATATATGTTGCTAGATTGTTATATTAAATTAGAAGTGTTTTCAATACAACTGATAAATGTGATACTTCGAACAAAAACTTGTGTCGTATAAAGCAAACAAAATATTTTGGACCGAACTAATACGATATCTATAACTTTCTCTTAAAAAAAAATAAATAAAAATAGTAATCAACGGCGACTCTATGAAGGTGTTACGAATTGTCGATAGGAGGACCTGTTTTGATAAGGATTATAAATGCTTTTGAATTTTTTCAAAAGAATTTGTATATCATCATCTCTAATTTAAGTTTAAATTTAAAATTTGAAATTGTGAAAATTAGGCGAGGTTGCACCATATGCCTGGGATGAAGGAGGAAAAATTAATATATGGATGTATAATATGGAGTCATTTCATATAAATATCTTATCTCTATATGTGTGTGTGTGTGTGTGCATATGTGTGTGTAAAAATGCAGATTTCATACGTATTTATAAAATTCTGATGTCTCTCTCTATATGTGTGTGTGTGTGTGTGTGTGTGCGCATATCTATCTATCTATCTATCTATCTATCTACACACACACACACACACACACGCATACACAGAAAGTGAAAAAATTAGTTAAAAGATATAATTTTTTTCAGATGAAAAAGTTAGGACCTATTTATTTAAAGAAATAAAAAAAAAATCCTTTTGAATGGAAAAGTTGATTAAACAAAATGTACCTTACAAATTCTATTGCAATATATAAGCAACTTAAATGTATTTCCTTTTTTAGTTTAGGAACTAAGAAATAAAATATTCACTTCAAATACGAAATCTAAAACTCAATTCGAATAACCCGAATCCACACTCAAATGAACAATATTCTAACTTATTTTGGACACAAATCCAAATTCACATTAATTTTTTTTTCTCCATAGTTGCTTTATTTTGTAAGACAAATTTGTAGGACCAAGTATTAATTGATCCAAAAATTAATTTAAATAGAAATTGACCCAACATAAATCGATCCTAGTTCAAAATCTCATTGATTGAAGAAGATAATGTAGGTAGCCTTCATTTCTTGTTCTTGTTAGGGAAAAAAGTGTTTTTTTTTAAACTATCAACATATTAAATTGTTATCCTCAAGGAGGATAATATTATCAATGCGCTATATATCATATCATGCATGCTCTTCTTGTTTCCCTCTCATGGATAAAGAATCATGTAAATATTAGCCTATCATTTCTTGTTCTTCTTTTGTTTGGGGGGTAGGGGAGTTTTTTTTTTTATTTTACTATCAACATATTAAACTATTGTTGTTAAAGAGTGTAATATTTTCAATGCAGTTCATCATATCATGCTTTTCTTGTTCCCCTTTCTTGGATAAAGAATCATGTGAAGTGATTACTCTCCTCGTAGTTATGAACATGAAATTTTAATAACATTTAGAAATTAGTGTTATAAAAATTAAATTCATATAAGTTAGCCCAACCCATATCAAATATAACATAATTAAAGATTTTAAATATATATTAAAAATTAAAGAACTATGACGAATGGAGCTGAAGAACATGATTATTCAATTTGATTTTCTGTTGAAAACAAAGAAGTAAAGCAAAAAAATTACTAATAAAATAAAACGCAAATAAATAGAAATTAATGAAGTAAAAAATGGTAAAGAAGGAATGAGGAACATACAAAGAATGCAAAATAAATAAATAAATAAATGAAACTTTAGCTATGGAAAAGAATTAGTATTTTTCTTTTGGTATTACATCTCACAAAATTTGATCAAAGAAACTTTAACAATTTGAGTCGGAGAACAAAAGAATCAATTTGTTTTTATGTTGACAACGAAGATATAAAGCAAACAAATCATTGATAAAATAAAATGCAAACAAATAGAAATTAATGAAGTAAAAAACGATGAAGAAAGAATGAGACATAGACCAAGAATGCACAAAAATAAGGAAAAATTTAGCTATGGAAAAGGAATAGTGTTTTTTTTTTGTTTTGGAGAATTACAACTCATACGATCAAAGAAAAAATCTCCCAGAACTATATATGTTGTTAAATTGTTATATTAAATTAGAAGTGTTTTTAATACAACTGATAAATGTGATACTTCGAACAAAAACTTGTGTTATATAATCCAAACAACATATTTTTGACCGAACTAATACGACATCTATAGCTTTCTCTTAATAAAAAAAATAGTAATCAACGGCGACTGTACGAATGTGTTAAGAACCGTGGATAGGAGGACTTGTTTTGATAAAGATTATGAATGCTTTGGAATTTTTTTTAAAAAATTTGAATATCATTATCTCTAATTTAAGTTTAAATTTAAAATTTGAAATTAGGAAAATTAGGCGGGATTGCACCATATGCTTGGGATGAAGGAGGAAAAGTTTTTTAGACACCATCATTTTGCTATTTATTATATAAAGATGTTGTGTTCATAAGATATTTATAAATTTTGTATATTGGTAGAATCATTAAAAAATATACATATTTCTGTAACTAAAATAAATGAATGTTATAGAAAATCTATGAGATGTAAAAAGATGTAAGAAGATGTAAGGAGATGTAAGAAGATGTAAGAAGATGTAAGGAGCTGTAAGAAACTGTAAGGAGATGTAAACTCTTAGCTAAATTCTAAAAAATGCGAAATAAAATAGGCTGTCGTATACTTTGATAGTTTGGAAATATGTGGCTGTTTATAAGGTTTGTAACTCAAGCGTAAAATGGTAATTGTACTTGGTGGGGATGGCCCTCATTGAGCCCAGTCAAGTTCTAAAAGCGTTTGATCCCCTTATCTGTCGTTCCAAGCTGTCCTTTTGTTAGGCACAATTCCTACATGGAGATGATTGAGCTTGGGTTATGATTTTCCTTAATCGAAATTTTACCCCTTTTAAAAGAGGGATGCTAATAATCTAAACTATATTGAACGCCCACAATCTGACTAAGAGAAATATCTCAAAAAAGTTTAGTTTTATGAGATATTTATATTGAATAGCATATGGATGATTTTAGATTATATTTTTCATACAATTTCAAATGACGTTGGCCTCAAAACAATACAAATGTATGAAATTTAAATTGTATACATTTATTTAAAAATTCAAATTGGTAGAAAAATCAATTATCTCAAATAATCAAATTCTTCGGAACTATTTTTCTATATTAAATTGTTGATATCCAAACTCCTAATAATTAAAATATTAACATCGAAAAATCTGTTTTAAAAAAAGAATAAGATCAAGTAATAAGGAACCTGAATTAAGAGCAAATCCAACGTGAGGCTCGCGAGTGAAATTAGAGGAGAAAGAAAGGGGTGAGGTAAGGAGAAGTCTTCGAATCGCTGCCTCATGTCTGGGGCCTTGCGGGGAGACTCACCAAGGAGCTTCCTCACGGGTGAAAAGTGGGTTACTTTTTGATTTTTTTAATTTTTTTTGATTAGTTTTTCTTTTTTTAATTCTAAAAATAAAGTTGTGTGTTATAGAGTGGGTTCATAATTATTATTTTATTTGGTGAGTCTAAGTGATAAACTTTTCATTAAAGAGATGAAATATTATGAGTTAAAAAATTAAATCATAAACTAATATAACAAAAATAAATTTCCACTGATAAATAAAAAAAATAACTCATAGTTGGAAATACTCTAACCCCCCATTCAGCGAGATATTTTGGCTCGCCTGGCCTGCTACGTCTTTCAAGAACTAGGTTTACTTTTTGGCGGGCATCGAATTCTTGAAAGTCGATACACTATGAAAGAAAGAAAAGCGTAGGGAGATTTTACTTTCTATTTTTTAACGATTGACTGATTAATTATTGGTTTCCAAATAAATCAGTCATCAGGCTGGAGTAATCAATCTTGCCGACCTGCGAGTTGCAACGTAAGCCCATTTGTTTAATTTCCCGATGGTACGTCTACTTTTTGTTTATCATTAGTGGGCATATCTAACCCTACCCTACCTGTAATGTTGGGTCCTATGATACAATCATGCCATAAGTTATATTAGTATCAGATTATTTTTTGTTTAAAAAAAGTTATAGATTTTTATTTTATCAACATCAAATTATTGTTAACTTATGAAAAGGTAGCGTTCTCGATTATAAATTCTATCTATTTATAAAATTCGAATTTGAAATCTTATTTAAGATAAATAAGTGTTAAAAATTACTTAATTAACATGTGTTGATAGTATGAAATTTTTTTTCCCTTTAGCATGCATGATATGAGCCCCTCCCCCGTTTTATTTTAGTTCGCAAGGGCCCAACAAACCTTAGGCTTTTTTTTAAAAAAAAATTCTTGCATCTTTGATTATGGTGTTGAGTTGTTGTCATTTTATAAATAGTAGAATAATTACAATTAAACTATGTGGTGATACAAGACTATAAAAAGGTGGTAGATTTAGAAACTAGGGGTGTTTATCGGTTCAAATGCGGATCGGGTCAGATCGGATTGGACCGGTTTGAACCGAGGATCGAATAAGAGAAAAGCTATGGACCGTAGACTGGACCGATTGACCGAATAATTTATGAACTGGATCGGAATCGGACTGAAAAAATTGGACCGGACCGTGCCGGACCGAACTGAATTATCATGCTAGTAAAATTGAGAACTTGGATGACATCGAAGGAAGACATTTTTATTATATGAAAATCTTATCTTTGTTTCAATATGAATCATTTCAACATATTTCCACCATGAAAAAAATCAAGATTTTTGAACATATGAGAAATTACAAGTTGCAAAAGAAAATTGAAATTGAATAAGTAAAAGCTGGTTTTCAAATTTTTTTTAATCGGTCCTCGCTCCGGACCAGTGGACCGGACCGGATCTGACTGAAGACTGAATAAAAAAAAATTGTGACAGTGGACTAGACTGAATGAATTCGGTCCGGTCCGGTCCGGACCGGGTGTGGACCGAATAATGAACAAACTTATTAGAAACCTTTCTATAATAATCTTTTATTTTTTAAAATTAATTGATTTTTAGAATATCCCATTTGAAAAATTTAAGAACTTCTAGAATTTAAAATAAATTTTCAAATTAACTTGGAAGTGATAATGCTTACAGCATACCTACATCTACCATGCCTTTTTATCTTGCTTTATGTCAAACTATTGCACCCGTCCTTTTTATCTGTCATTAATGTCCTGGTAGTGACTACACTGGATTAACACTCTTGAAAAAGCCTAATCAAGTTTGTATATTCCTGTAAATTGTAATGGATTTGCATTGTCTTAAAATTCTTAAAAAATTACAAATTACAAATTTTTGAAATTCGACTAATATCTTTTTCGTTACTTATATATCAGATTTCAATGTATAATTTGTTATTAGAAAACTTATTCAATGATAAATATTAATATCTGAACACAATAATTTTGCGCACCCTAGAGTGGTGTGAAAATGAAGAATAAATCTCAATTACACACTGAATACCGTCAATTTGTGTCTATTTGAGTTTTTGGGTTCTTTTTACCCTTTGGTGGGCATCTTTGGATTTGGATGTGTGGGCTAAAGGATATTGGCACATTTTAAGGCTCTTAATTTTCAATATCTTAGAGTCTCCAAGTCTTATTCGATCTGTTTATAGTCATTGAACATGTTATAAAAAGGAACACTTTTTAAGTGTCTACGGGTAACTATACCATTGCCTTTTCTACAGCTTTGCCCTTATTTAACAATTAGTAGTTAGATAGTTTTTGTGACTAATTTTGTTAGTTAACCTATCATATTCGTTGATTTCACCAGCTAATTAGATTAGCTATGAATAATACTTCTGCAAATCTAATAGTTCTAGTCGGGTTGCCTACCTTTCCTTAGTTGCAAATTTAGGGTGTAATACAAGCTATTCGGCCTGGTTAACTATCATATTCTTTTGGATGTATCGGCCTATCATACTTCCTTTTGGATATGTCATTCAGTTCTTATCTCCTATACAAGAAATCTAGTCAACTCCTATTCAGTTCTTATCTCCTATACAAGAGATCTAGTCCACTCCCATCCAATCTTAGAACAACAATCAAAAAAATTTCCATAGAAGAATAGTTTTGCATTCTAGTAGATAGTTGATAGTAAAGGGATGTTAATAATAGGTGAAGGAGAGAGAGGCGATCGTTGTTTGAAGTGCAGTACACATGCCTAACTAAGGGTCTGTTTTTTTCGTTGGGAAATATTAGTTAAAAAATGATGAAGTTAGTTGAGATTGACAGTACTAGAGTGAAGTGGGTTGAATGTTTTTAATACGATGGGTAGAAGCTGATTAAAATAGTAGGAAGTAGGTTGAAGTTTGTTAGAGTGGCATGAGTTGAAATGAATATTTTTTTTATCGAAATTGTTTAAATGAGTTAAAGTGGGTTGAATTTAGTAAATTGAAATTTACCAACGAAAAGAATAGGACCTAAGATTTATATCTCAGGTAAACATTTAAGGTAAAGGAAGACGCAAAAGAACATAGAGGATATATTCACGATAGTGTATGGAATAGGACTTCCTCAATATCCGCAATTTTAGAGCCACATTGATATAAGTGGGGTTCTAGACTCCACCCAAAAAGCTACGTATATTTTCGTATTAGATTAGAAAGAAAACATAACATATAAGGACCACATAAGATTGCACAATTTGTTATGATAATTTATTATCTAGAGACTCCACAAAAAAGAAAATTTGTAGATCCATCACTGGTAATCTAGCTAAATTTAAACCTGTATTTTATTATCTGAGCTAAATTCTATTTTAGTAACCCGGAGTAGAGTAGAGGTAAAACTTGTGCTTTGTTGTAGAATTAGAAACCAGATTTTATGGGCAAATCAGCATATGCTTGCATGCTAAATTGATAAAACATGTAGCCATGTTCTTTTTGTGGGTATACTGCAGGTGTAGAATGAAAATGAGTGGGAATGAGTGAGAAGAAGTTGATGAAAGTGGGTACTAGTGGAAAGAAGTGAGTGGAAGTGGGTAGGAGTGATTCGTTGTATGTGAGAGTAGGGAGGAGTTGGAAGGAGTGGAATGAAGTGCAATTATTGATATTAGTCATGTAAATAATTTATGTAACATAATAATAATAATAATAATAATAATAATAATAATAATAATAATAAT
>JACYFF010031954.1:10833926-10846083 GCA_017589665.1 Selenicereus undatus | reverse complement strand
ATAATAATAATAATAATAATAATAATAATAATAATAATAATAATAATAATAATAAAAATTAATAATAGAAACAATAATGAATCATAATAATTATTAATATTAACAAAAATAATTAGCAATAAAAATTACAAAAATAATTCTTATTCATATTCATAATGATAATCATAATAATTATCAATATTGATAATAATAATTAATATGAATATGGATATTAATACTAATAATTATTAAATTAATATTAATTGTAATAATAATCATAATATTATTATAATAAATATTATTAATAATTATTAGTAAAATTACAATAATAAATAATAATAATAATTATTATTATTAATATTACTATTAATAATTAATAATAAAAAAATAATTAATAATATTAATTACAATAATTATTATTAATAATAATGTAACCACAAATTTCAAATCTAAATCGAATTAAGACAAGAAATATGGAACAAATTCAATTTTTGTATTTATAATTGAAAAATGGGCACAATCTCTGAATATTTTGCTACAAATGAACAAATTAAACTCCTCTAATTCAATCTCTTGTTTGTGACTTGATGGAGGGGCGAAGTAGCTTGAATCTCGATCAAGTGCGTGCTTCAATCTCTAAAGTAAACGACACGTTTTGATGTGCTTGTTGTTTCTTTCTAGAAGGTCTTCTGTGTGAGAGAATTTCTTATTCCTGAATGAGGGGGGATGAAGCTATATTTATAGGGAGGAGCTTCCCCTCTCTTTTAGGGATTGCGGATTAATAGCCCTCTTGGGTCGATAAATGGGCCTTGAACTTGGACCGATCACTTGGGAGTCTATTTAAGTTGACGACTTGGTAGCTCACTGGGCTATTAACTTCATAATCTTATCGGGCCGTTGACTTGATACTTCATTGGGGCGTTGACTTGGTGATCGTTTGGACCTAAATAATTAAATTAATTAATTGGACTAGCCAATATTAATTAACTTAAATTATTTAGTGACATGACACATATTTAATTTTTTTTTGTGCCTACAAATTGCCCCCTCGAGACTAGGTTGCGTACACGACTTGGTGTTTAAGTGCGAACGGTGTCTCGACACACATTTTTTTGGCTCGTTGTCCAAGCAGGCCATCGACATAATTTGTCATGTTGTCGATTTGACATATGCAATTTTTTTTTTACCGATCTAACAAATTGTCGACATAGCTGTTTCCACTTCCACGCCGCTCATTTTTTTTGGCAATTTATCAAATAGTATCTTTAACATATAAATTTCATTGCCTAAAATTTGAAAACTTATTACGCAAGGCAGACGCTGCCTTTCTTAAACCTGCCCTTTCACTGTACAAGGCAACTATTCACTACCTTTTATACCCATATTTGTGATTCTCGAGGCATGTCCTTCTTGCCAGAGAGTATGCTTTGAGGTATGTTACCATTTTTGCTTTCTTAGCTTTTCCAGAGACTTTGCTTGGATCTTATTTTATTCTTTATCTTTTACAAAAAAAGAGGCTTGCAGTCTTGTTCATCATTTTTTTTCCTTTTTTTTTTCGTGTGGCTTTTACGTGCTTGAACACTTTTGATGTCGTGATGATGGTGACAGTGCTTCAGTATCATGTCACTTGCTAGCAGAAACAAGGAGGGCATTGCATTGCTGAAAATTTGTGGAAGCAACACCTTGAGATAATTGGGCTCCTTTTTTGTGAACATTTCACCGTGGGAAAGGAATTGTTGCGCCGCCTTGTAATCATTACTTAATTAACTAATTTATAGGTTTCTCTAGGAACACCCAGAGCTTTTATCACTTCATGTTTGTTTTTTTTTGTTTTTGTTTTCTTTTGTAAAATGCGTTATTACCAATTATACAAGATGCCTATTTTTTTTTTGGTGCATGAAAGAATCACTACAGAGATGCGAAATTTCATTTACTTATTTATTTTATATCGTGGCAAATTGTATATGAGTATTTTTTTTTAAGACTCACTGCGCATGAGATACGACATCGGGATTCAGCAACTGAAGACTCGCTGTGCGCGAGAGCGATTAGACTCAGTCCTTAGACTTTGAGGAGAGAGCCCTCGCATATGCCAGCGGGATGCGATACTTGAAGACTCGCCGTGCGTGAGGGTGATTGGACTTGGTCTTTAGACTTTGAGGAGAGAACCCTTGCACATGCCAACGAGATGCAACACTTGAAGACTCGTTGCGCGTGAGGGTGATCGGACTCGGTCTTCGGACCTTGAGGAGAGAGCCCTCACTCATGCCAGCGAGACACAACACTTGAAGACTCGCTATGCTTGAGGGTGATCGGACTCGATCTTTAGATTTTGAGGAGAGAGCCATTGCACTTGCTAGCGGGATACAACACTTGAAGACTCGTTGGGCGCGGAGGTAATCGGACTCGGTCTTTAGACGTTGAGGAGAGAGCCTCTGCATATGCCAACGAGACGTGTTGCCTGAAGATTGAGCCATGCTAATGAGCATGCCGATGACTTCATATCCTTGAAAACTAAACTGTGATGATTTTTTTTTTGGGTCCCTTCCCCCCTTCTTTTTTTTTTTACGGAACTAATCACCCTTTTTTTAGCAGGTACTCAATCATGGTACGATTCAAGGAATACAAGCGACGAGATAAAATTTATCTTTATGTCGTGGAACATGAAGAGATGAAAGCAGAGTTGGGCAGCACATTTATCGTTTACCCATCCTTGCTTTGTCCAGAGTCTGAGCAGATACCCCTCGTCTCTCGTTCTGACTTCGCATCACCGTTGACTACTAGGGCTGTAGACAGAACACATGATGATATCCACCTTCTTCACAGCGCAAGTCATGACAATTGCTGCCCGATCACCCCTTTCCCGCTGCTTGGGCGAAAAATTATTTCCGGTAAAGTTCATTAGGGGGCAGCATTGAAGATATTTGGGGAATTCTCTTTCATTCTGAAATATTGGGAGTGGGTAGAACACATTCTCTCATGCTTCGAATCCCAATTGAGGACTTGTCGCCTTTTTGATGCAGTGTATGCTTCATTATGCACTTGTGATCGTGATCCTCACGTTATTCGTGTGTTTTGTGAGACTTGGTGCCCTGAGACCAACACTTTGCACACTATACCCGGAGAAATGTCACTATCTCTGTGGGATTTATATAAACTTGGTGGGCTTCCTATTTACGGAGAAATTTATGATGAGGCGGTACCTCGCCGAGATGCATTGTATCGACGTCGTCGCGACAACCAGAGATTAATCCAGCCCACATGTAGATACTTGTTTGCTGCTTATAGCCGTCTTGAAAATGCCCGCGACCGAGGGGTTTGTGCTGAGCGTTGGATAGATTTTTTGTGCAAGAGGCAAATTAAGCATGGGTCTTTCCCAAGGCGGCGAAACTCTTCCAAGTCGCGTCCTGTCAAGTCACGACCTAAGTCAACTCATAATCCTTCAGGCCACATTCAGCCTACGGCCCTACAGTGGACTCAAGAAGAATCCGCGGTCTTTGATGCACTCGAAATTCCTATTGATAGAAGAGAGAACACTTATCTAGCTGCTTTTCTTTCATGCTGGTTGTGCATTTTTGCGGTTCCGGAAGATGAGAAAGGGTTCATTCGTCCTGGCACCTTCGAAGTGGCTAGTAACATGGCAGTTGGATGCACGTATAGTCTTGCAGTGCCAGTGTTGGTAAGCATTTATCGTGGCCTCGGTGGTATTTCTAATGCGGAAAAACCCTTAAATTCCGTGTCATTCTTTCCTGCTCATTATCTATATGGCTGGCTCGCATGTTACTTCAGCACCCACTATGTACTAGATCCAGCTCCGGCGGGTCCTCTAATGGTGCACTATTCTGGCTTTGGAGGGGCAAAGAGTTTTGAGGACGCTCGAAGGCGTATCCATGAAGGGGCGATTGCTGATTTGAGTTGCACCATGCTTAATAAGAATAAATACGAGACTTTGCATGATGATGGGACTCTTGGCTATGAGAAGCTCAGCTAACTAATAACTCTCCGCTCTAGTTTCCTACCTCTTCGTCGCGTAACGACTTTTTATGTCATGCCTTATAGTCCATGTCGGTTCAGTAGACAGTTTGGTTTCTGGCAGGAGCTACCTGGTGCACTTAAACTTGACCCTCGCACTCGGTCCACATCCTATAATGATGCCTTATACTTTTGGAGCGTCATTCTATCTAAGAATACCAAGTCCATAGTGACGTTGCCGAGTCGTTCCCTACATCTTAACAAGTTCATGACTAAGAAATATCAGGATTGATGGGCTAAGGTGACGATAAGTGACCTCAGGGCCAATGTTGGTCTTCTTCAGCAGAGTTTAGGACATGACCCCTTTAAGTCTAAGAAGAGCAGAAGGGGTAATACTTCAAAAGATGGATCTGATTTTGAGGACCAAGATTCTGATGTTGAACGGATTGGAAAGTCTCTTGATACTCCTATTGCTGATAAGGGGGGGACACTATTGACAATGATGATAGTGACCAGGATTCAGAAGCTAACTTTAAACGTCGTGGGCATAAGAAACGCAAGACTATCGCTGCCAATACTTCCAGTGCGCCTCTTGGAGATAGTTTTTTCAATGGCATTACAAGCTGTTCAGACATGCCTAACCTTGAAGATGTAATTGCTATTCTCTTTGTATAGAACCTTGCGAGACTTATTGCAACCCCCTGTTTTTTTTTTCTTCTTTTTTTTTAATGGCTTGATCTTTTCACTCTTTTTTTTGTGTCCCTGTCATAGATGAGCAGTTGCTTGAGGAAGTTAATCTCGCAACCAAGTTGCCAGTCGCCAAGGCCAGTCTTCATGGTGGCAAGGATATAGAAGTTGTAAAGAGGTTGGCATCGCCAGAGGGAGTTGGGCAATCAGTCTCGAAAGGGGCCGAAACAATTCCTACATCACCAACCCATAGTGAGCACTTAGTAGAGGGACTGACATCTCTTCAACTGACAGCAAAAAGAATGTCTACTGTCGTCGAGAAAACTGCTAGCTATGAGGTCGTGAAAGGAAAATCGATGGTTGCGACGGTTTCTGTTACTTCTTTTAGACCAGGTCCTGCTTCTCAAAGTATCATTACTTGCGGCATACGGGCTATAGGTTCCGGCTAACTGAATGCTTTGAAGAATGCTTCATTTGATGAGGTAGCAAAAGTGTATGAGAGCGCCCCTATGATGTATAAAAGCATTGAACATCTCAATGGAGACCCAAATCCTCTGAGAAGCTGGTAGATGATTATATGAGTAGCGTATCTGTGTATTTGGCACTCACACAAGCAGCTTTGACACTTCGCCATTCGGATGACCTGGATAAAGAGAAGACCACCTGCATTGAACAAGTCAACCAAGCACAGTCCCATCTTATCGCAGTGCAGGAAGAGCTAGCTGCAGTTAAGGGCAAACATAAGGGTGCAACTGAAAAAGTAGTCCAACTAAAAGAGGCGCTTCGTGTGGCCTGCGAAGAGGAGCAAAAACTTCGGAGTGACGTTGAAACGAAATTGACCTTAGTGGCCACCATTGAGCAACAAGTCATTAAAAAGAAACAAGCTCTTGCTAACCTCGAAGCCATACCCACTTTGTCCCAAGACGAGGCTGAGAAGTCGAAGGAACATGAGCGCGATGTCCTAGAGTTGCAACTCTCATTCAACCCTGATAACTGGATGCACACTAATTGATTAGGTTGCTTAGCTTATTGTACTTGCACTTGGATTGTTCATGTTAGTGAATTCTTGACACATTTTATACAATAGTAATATTTCTTCTACTTCTTCACCTCTTTCTTATGTTTCATTTGACTGCACTTGCTAATTTTATTCACAAGCTACCCACATACTTAAGAAAAGTTATAATTTTTCAATAAGATCAAACCATAATGTAGTTCAACAAACAGTACTCCAATTATTTGTTTTGCCGTTCACAGTTTATACTCTTGCGGGCCAGGAGTAGTACAAGATTTTTTTTTTATCCGTTCACAGTTTATACTCTTGCGGGCCAGGAGTATTACAAGGGAATTTAACTTGAAAGAACAAGTAGTTTAGGCTCTTACTTAGGAGCTTACATGCATTAACATACTAAGGATGACAAATTTTTAAGAACTTGCCATTTATTGGTCCAACTCGTACTGCGTCGGTACCGACAATCCTATAGGCGCCGTTGGTGTAGACTTCTCGAACCACGTAAGGGCAATTCCACTTGGAAGTGAACTTGCTTCCAATCTTGTGTGGAATAATGATTGGTCTCCTCACTGCGAGCACTTGATCTCCAATTTGAAACGAACGCGGTCGTACTTTTTTGTTGAACGCTCGTGATAAGCGAGCTTGATAGCATTCCAACTTTTGCTGCGCCAAAAGTCTCTTTTCATCCAGGGCCTCGAGTTCTGTAACGCCCTGAAATTTTTATTACTTCTTTTGAATTATGTTAAATATGTAAATTATGTGTATGTTGTACGCATTTTATTTTAGGCACATGTGTGTGTTCGATGTTATTATTATTATTATGTTTTGGGGAGTAGTTTCTCATTATGTATCGCTTCGTACTGTTTGGGGGGGGGGAAGATGAGTCAAAATTAGTGGCTTGGCAAAAAGAAAAAAGGAATTGAAGGAGGAGTCAAAGAAAGGGAGGCAAAAAAAAGGAAAAAGAAAAAGAAGAAAAGGGGAGGGGGTTATCTGCTTTCTCAAACCCCAAACACACACACAATACACACACCCATGCAGAGAGACGAGAGGAAGGAGAAGAAAGGGGAAGAAGAAGAAGAGAAGAAGAAGAGGAGGAGGACGAGGAGAAGAAGAATTCGATTTTAGTTTCGATTTGCAGATTAAGGTGAGTAATTTTTGTTCTTCTTTAACGTAAAATTAATTAGGGAAAGAGTTAATTTGAGATTCCTACTTGAAATTGCAAAATTGAATTCGAATTGAAGCTTTGAATATGAGGTTTTAAGGTTTGTTAGACTAGAGCCCTAATTTCAATTGGTAGAAACCCACAACTAAAATGTTTATGGTGGTTTGTGATTTTGGGTTTATGGGAGTGTTTTGGATTGATATTTATGTTGTGGGTTTGTTCATATACATGCTATCCTTTGGATTTTTGGATTGATTGCTTGTTTTTGGTTGAGCAATATGGTAGAAAAATATAGGGGGAATTTTTAGATTTTCAGATATGGTGATACTGTTGGAATTTCTGGGAATTATTGGCTTGTTGGAAAATTTTGAAATTTTTACTGTATATTATCCATGATATGATGAAACTTTATGTAAAGCTTCATGATTTTTAGATGTGTATTTTATAATTTATGAAGTTTTGAGTGAAACTGCCCTGTTGTTGAGTGCAGAAATTCAGATTCTGTTTGAATTATTGTGAGCTATTGAATTGGAAAGAAATTCCGAAAATTTTCCTGTATAATAATCCGGATTTATGAAAGTATCCTGAAAAGTTTCATGAATTTTGAAGGTGGATTTTAGGATTTACGAATTTTCAATTGTGACTGCTCTGTTTTGGTCTTTGATTTCAGTCACTTTTTTAATTTTTTTTTTGAAGGATTTTCTCGGTGAAAAATATTCAAAACATTACTGTATATTGCTCATGGTATTTGGTGGTTTTTGGTAAAGTTTTGTGAATTGTGGTGGTCTATACTAAAAGTTATGAATTTTTGAGTTTAATTTGTAGACTTTTGATTATTTGGCTGACTGTTTGAATTTTTGGGAATCATGGACCTGGAGAAAAATAATGAAATTTATATGTTAGAATCTATATGTTATTTTTTAATTTTTGGCAAACTTTGGTGAAGATTGGATGTGTATGCTGTGAGTTATGAATTTTCGATGAAACTATGTTGTTTTAGTGGCTACAGTTCGACTGTTGTCTGAATTTTTATTGGCTTGGAATAAAATTGAAAATTTTAATATAGGTTTTTTATGTTGTCTGTAAATTTCCTAGAAAGTTTCATGAACTTTGGAAATGGACTTGATGAGTTGTGGATTTTGATTGAAATGTTATATTTGACGAAATGTGATTATATGATTTCGTTACGTTACGTTACGTTTTTGGGGAAAGAGATCATGTCTTGACTGAGGCTATTACAGAACGTTCTAGAGTTATGGCAATAGTAGTGACTGTCGTTATGTTCAGGTTGCCTAGTGGGAGAGGCTATAACTAATCCCCTAGGATATGAATGTCGACCTTGTGTGTGTGTGAGCCATGTGGATCCCTAGTGAGGAGAGTTTTGGCCTAAACTTACTAGGATATGAATGCGATTCCATGGTTTGTGTTGTGGGCAGTTCGCATCCTTCAGAGCGTTGGGTGCCTGGTTGGAACCATATGAATGAGTTGCGACTGGACCACCATTGGTTGGTACCATATGTTTGAGCCGTAGCTGGGCCACCAGGATGTGTTTGTCACCCCTACGTTGTGATGGTTCTTTGGGTGAGTCATGAGTTGAATTCCCCTAAACTAAAAGTTTTGCAATCAATTAAAGATATGTAATGTGTTGTGAAATTGATTTCGGCTTGGATTTGGACTTTGGATATGTTATGAAATTAGTTTGGCTTAGATTTGGATTTTGGATATGATATGGAATTGGGTTTCATTTAGATTTCAAATTTGGATAAGTTATGAATTTAATTTTGATCTTAGTTTTGAATTTTGGATTTGAAGGTTTATTTAAAATGTCTATGAGCTTGTGATTGATTTTGAAATGCATGTGTGATTGATAAGCATGTTTTAAGATACGTGTTATGTATTTATGGCTAGTATGTGAACTTTTGTGATAAAGTTGCTTTGACGTATATGCCAATTATGGTTATAGGCGGGCCGTTAGGTTGCTTAGCAGATTTTGCTTTCTTTTGGACTCTAGTCAGAACTCTGAGCCTAACGGACATGATTGGTATGAGACAATCATGGTTAGTTTAGTGAATAAACTAACAGCAGAGTTTATTTAGGGATTTAAGTGAAAACGAGAGACCTTGAATCGTACCTGGTATGTGACAAGTACGACTAAGCTACTCTAATTGCCCGTTCCATGACATAGATATGTTGTGTGTATTTGTGAACATATTAGATATGGAAAGTATGAATTTATTTTGGTTCTTGAAGCATATGAATGTTCTTATGACACCTTGTACATGCCATATGATATGTTCTGTCCATATGTCATGAGTTACCTGTACTGTGTGATTATGTGTTAATCAGTTAACGTGCAAAATGTAACAACGGGGAAGGTAAGGGTTATTCATCGGGCTCGGGGAGCTCATGACCTCACCATTTTTCAGGTTCTGGAAACCAGAAGGGACCACAGGAGCATTAAGAGAACTTATTTGGACCTGGAGGGCTCGTTGTATGTATATGTTATGGATTATGTTTAGTAAATACAGTTTTGTATTTTGATTCGAATATATGTGAGATTATTGTGGATACGGTTTAAGTATGTATGTAATGCATGTTTTTAGATTGACCATCCCGAACTTTGGTTCGATTTTGATAAGAGCTTTTGCTGTTATCGCCTATGAACAAGTTAAGTATGGTCAATTAAGGTCAATAAGTTCATAGAGCCTTGTGGGCGCCCTTGACCGAGCGTCCACGGCGGTGACGCGCCTGCCCCCTTCGGGCGGGGCGTTACAAGTTCAGCCAAGCGAAGCTTGTAATTTTCATCTTCGGTTAAGCCTTCCTGAATGGCAATACGGAGCGAAGGGATTTGAAGTTCCAAAGGTAACAACGCTTCGACCCCATACACCAAAGCGAAAGGAGTTGATTGGGTTAGTGTCTTGTGCGTGGTCCTGTATGCCCAAAGGGCCTCCCCTAACCTTTCATGCTAATCACATTTTGACTTTGCCACTGCTTTGCTTAATAAGTTGTAGAGCGTCATATTGAAAGCTTCTGCCAACCCATTTGCAGGTGCGTTATACATCGAGGATTTGCGTTAGACAAACTTGAACTTTTCGCAAAGAACGGTCACCAGCTTGTTGACAAATGGTTTGCTATTGTCAGTGATGATATATCGAGGCACGCCATATCGGTAGATGATATGGGTCCGAATAAAATCAACAACATTTTCTTTTTTGACTTCTCTCAGTGGGATTGCTTCTGCCCATTTGGAAAAGTAGTCAGTTGCCGCCAAGATGTACGAGTGGCCTGCGGAGGATTTTGGAGTGATAGGCCCTACAACATCCAGTCACCAAGCTTCAAATGGCCAAGACGCCACGGTTGGATGAAGCGGCTCAGGAGGTTGATGAATAAAATTGGCATGAAACTGGCAAGACTCACACATCTTTGCGTAGTCCATACAGTCTTGCACCATGGTAGGCCAGTAATAACCCATCCTCTTGATTCGATCATATAATTTGGGTCTTGCCTGGTGTGCACCGCATATTCTTGAGTGTGCTTCCTTTATTGTTTGTCTTGCTTCTTCGTCTCCCAAGCATCGTAACCAAATGCCAAGGAAGGAACGCCGATAAAAAGTCTCATTGAAATAAAGGAAGCGGGGAGCTCTTTGTTGGATTTCTGTCTTATGCCTTGGATCGTTAGGGAGCCTCCCATGCTGCTGATAATCAATGAGTGGTTGGCGCCAGTCTTCTTCGTCTACTTCCTGGGCACTAACTGCATTTACCTCTTCCTCAGACTCTTCAGCGAGAGGTGCAACGACCCACCGGTTGCAAACAGGGACATTCATGTTTTCTTCTGCCCCCAGTGCCAAAGTGGCTGCAAGGTTTGCGAGTGCGTCAGCCATCTTGTTGGCACTCCTAGGAACGTGCTGTAACTTGGAGGTTTCAAGCATGTCGAGCAGTCGTAAGGCATACTTATGGTAGGATAAGAAGTCGTCCTTTTTGACTTCATATTCCTTGAGAAGCTGTTTGATGACTAATTAAGAATCACCGTAGATGTCAAGGTCTTTGACTCCCATTTCGGTAGCCATTTGAAGGCCCAACATCAATGCCTGGTACTCAGCCGTGTTATTTGAGCATAACTGGGTTAACACGAATGAGTAGGTGAGGGCATGCCTTTCAGGAGAGATGAGCACTACACCAGTGCCAGCTCCATCGCTTCTTGCAGCTCCGTCAAAATACATTTCCCAAGGCGGGAGGATATCGACAAATAACACATCTTCACCTGGTAAGTCATCGTTTAGCTCCTACTCATCAGGAATTAGGTGATCGGCTAGGAAGTCTACTAGTGCTTGCCCCTTGACCGCTTTTTGTGGCACATAGACAAGATCATGCTGTTTTAAGATCATAGCCCACTTCGCAAGCCGCCCACTGAGGACTGGCCTTGACAGAATGTACTTGATGGGATCGACTTTAGAGACCACATCCACTGTATATGCCTGTATGTAATGTTTGAGTTTTTGAACGGCAAAGACAAGCGAAAAGCAGATCTTTCCCATGGGTGAATACTTCAATTCAGCCCCCGCCAATGTACGACTTAAGTAGTACAGAGCTACTTCTTTTCCTTCCTCATTCTTTTGAACACACAGTACTCCCAATGATTGTTCTTGAGTTGCGATGTAGAGTATAAGAGGCTTGCCAGGGACTGGTGCTCCCAATACCGGATTGTTCGACAAGTACTTCTTGATTTTTGCGAAGGCTTCGCGGTATGACTCGTCCCAATCAAAAGGTGCCCCCTTTTTCATGAGGTGGCTGAAAGGATGACAATGTCCACCTAGATTTGATATGAACTTTCGAATATATGTCAGGCGACCTTGAAGGCCACGCAGCTCTATGAGATTCTTAGGCCCAGGCATTTCTTGAATTGCTTTGATCTTGGATTGGTCAATCTCAATCCCTTTATGGCGGACGACAAAGCCCAAGAATTTCCCAGAAGTGACTCCAAATGCACATTTGAGTGGGTTCATTTTCAACTGACATTTCCTCATACGTTCGACTACGCTACGAAGATCTGGAATATGGTCGCATTTCTTTTTAGATTTGACCACCAAGTCATCGACGTAATACTCAATCGTCTTGTGAAGCATATCATCAAAAATGTTTTGCATTGCTCTCTGATATGTTACCCCTGCATTCTTTAAGCCGAAAGGCATCACCTTGTAACAGAAAATACCTTTGGGTGTGCGAAAAGCTGTGGCCTCCTGGTCTTCTGGTGCCATTTTGATTTGATTATACCTTGCAGTACAATCCATGAATGATAAGGTGATGTGGATTTTATATATAGTTTTAAAACCCTTTTTACTTGCAAGT
>JACYFF010031954.1:10818886-10833916 GCA_017589665.1 Selenicereus undatus | reverse complement strand
AAGGAGAAAATTGTATATAAAATATGAATTATCATAAGGCCTCGTGCCTCATAGTCGAATCAACCATGAGTTCGGTGACAGGGAGCGGAAAATCGTCCTTTGGACATGCGTCATTGAGGTCCCGAAAGTCTACGCAGATGCGAAATTGTCCATTTTTCTTCCTTACGGGGACAATGTTTGCGATCCAGGTTGGATATTTTACCTCCCGAACGAACCGTGCTTCAATGAGTTTATTGACTTCTTTTTCAATTTCAGGTACCAACTCTGGACGGAAACGTCGCTGGGGCTGTTTCTTTGGAGACACTCCCTTTTTGATGGACAAGCGATGAACAACAACTTTGGGATTAAGCCCCAGCATTTCTCTATAGCTCCATGCAAACACGTCCTTATATTCCGAGAGGAGATTAAAGTACTGACTTTCTTCCTCGGGCGTCAGCAACGAACTTATATAAATGGGGTGAGGGTCGTCTGTGGTACCAAGATTCAATTCTTTCAGATCATCAACCTTAGCTTGCCCCCCATCCTCAAGGGTTTTTGGTGTCTCTGCAAGCTCCGTCTCTAGGTTTGAATCCTCGCATTCTCGACCTGTGATATGGTGAGAGGAGGCCATTTCACCTCACTCTTCTTCCTCGTTCGAGTTAGGGTTATTTTGTTGACCAGTGAGGATCACAGTGCGCCGTTTTACTTGCAATGAACCTTTCGTCTTAACATCCAAGGTTGAAAGTCGTTTCATCCGTGAAGGAATAGAACTTCGTACTTCATTTGTATCACCCAGACGGTTAAGTGCGGAACCTTTGAACTTTTGGGAAGACGTCTTCGAGGGCTCTATCCCCTTCTTGATCCTATTGAATACTGAAGGCTTTGGCTGCGCCCCAATTCTGGTGAAGACGGATGGTCGTCTTATTAAACTCGACGATTATAATCTGTCAAATACAGAAGTCCTCTTGCTAGGCGGAGATGTGTTGAATGACTGACTGCTTGTTCTTTCGTCGCCCCGAGATTTTGACTGGCTGTAACGGTGTGTAACCAAGTCCGACTTTAGAGACACTCACTGAACCTCCTTGCTCTTAGATCATTTTTTGAGTATCATTGAGGCCATGAGGCTTGACTTCGATTACCTTCCCTAAGGTAGCTGGGTTTTGGAAGTTATAACCAACTCTTTCCATAAGCTTGTATGCATTTGGATCAAATCCGTCTTTGGTATGCGTATGCGACAACACCTCTTCTTCTTTCAACAATGCCTTAGAAGAGGAAACAAACCCAGGGAGGGGGTGTCTGCTCACCTTCGGTTGGTTCATGTTTTGCGCTGGCAATGTAACACTTTCTTTACGGGTGTTCAAGTTGGCCCCGCTATCCTTCTTCATAGCCTTACCTTCCGCATTTCCATGTAGAACGCCACTGAAGAGTGATTCTCCTTCCCTGCGACGGGATTTCGGAACGTATCTCAAAATCTGTGTCATGGAGTTTGTTGAAGCAGCCACTTGTTTTGCGACTGGTTTAGCGGGTTGCGTCTCACTAGCTTCTTCATCATATTCTTTGCCCTATTGTTGTTTCACACCATCGGGTTCTGTGGTTGTTTGTGGATTCTTGGCAAATTTTGAGTCACCTGTGGAGGAAATCGTTGATATCATTATCTGTTTAGGTGTCGCAGCTTCTTCAAAGAATTTAGCATCAGCGAAATGTAACTCTGCTTTAGTAAATGGCCTAGCATCCCCATCGATCTTTCTTTCTCCTCCACGATAGTACTTGAGGCATTGATGGAGTGTCGAAGCTACTATTTCATGCTCATGAAGCCATGGGCGTCCGAGCAACAACTTGTAGGAAGTCTTAGAGTCAATTACATGGAAGATCGAGGATGTCGATAAGTCTCCCATTATCAGTTCCAGGCTGATCATACCAATCGTGCGTTGACTCTCTAGGTTAAATCCCTGGATCACCATTCGACTCTTAGAAAGCTCTTCCACTATGATCCCCAAGTCGTTCATCGTAGACTTAGGCATGATGTTAATAGCCGACCCTCCATCTACAAGGATCCGTCTGACTTTTTGCTCCCTGATGTAACCGGTGACAAATAGGGGGCAACTGTGAGGCTTGGAGCCTAACAGCAGGTCATCATTAGTAAAATTGATGGCGGTGTTGCAAGCAGCATAATGAGTAACATCTTTCACTGGTTGACCCGCACTTTTCACCTTGTCAACATAAAGCTCTGGGCGCTGCAAGGCAGCAACAATCTGTTGACGTATCCCTTTTGGCAAGCTGAAGATTTGCCTCCAATCGTCACAGATCTGTAAGGTCTCTAAGCTAGTTAGAGCCTCACCATCATTTTTTGGAGGTTTTTCTAACTTTGCTTCCATCTCATTGATAAACATCTTTTTTACCGCTTTTTGACATGATTTGTACCCCTCATTTCGGCGATTTTCGGTAAAACTTCAAGAGTATAGAGGTTGATTAGTCATTCTTTACCCTAAATCTGCCTAAATGTTGTACTTTTATGTTTTCAAGAGCTCGATTGAAAGGAACAAGGAAAAGCAGTTGATATCGCGCCAAATAGAAGCCAAAAGAGTGGATTTCGAGCCATGAGGAGGTGGCACGGTGGCACCATGCCAGGCAGCATGACCGTGCCACCCAGGGAAACGAGGAAACGCAAGGCAGCAAAGTGGCACGGTCACCCCGTGCCACATGGCATGACCGTGCCACTTTAGTTTCTCTCGTTTAGTCGCGATCATGTGTTGTAATTCGGCAGTTTTTCCTCTATACTTTTTCTCTCTCAAAAAACGGCGATTAGGGTTCATAGGATTTAGATTGATTGTTGTTGGATTCAAGACATTGGATTGAAAGTCCTTCATGCTTTTAGCAGATTGTTGTTGCAAATTGCACAGAGTACATTCTTGTACCTTTTTCCTTTGCGTTTTAATTCAAAGTTGATACTTTTGAGCATGTTCGTTTTCTTGATTGGAATTGTGATTAGAATGATGATCAGAGGCTAAATTTCGAGTCTTGGATTTGCGCGTAGCCCCTATGATGTGATTTGGATTGGTATTCTAGGTTTTTGTGAATTGACGCCAATGTTATAATTGAATTCTCACTTAGCATGCCAATTGCCAGGTATTCGACGAATTGCCTGAGAGGGTCGTATTCATGTTTGTAATTGGGCTTTAGGAGATTAACGAAAGTTAAATCCTCTACTCAGAGCGGCTTTGTGAGCAATTGAATTTCTTAACAAGAAAATAGGTAGGGTTTCAATTGGGAATTAAGGGTTACACGACCCTGTGGTCTCGCGACTCTAGTTTCATGAAAATAGATAACTAGAATAAATTGCCCAGTCTAATGATCTTTAAGAGAAGGCGTAGATGCATTTAACCTGTAACCATTCCATTTCGGTTGTTTCGTGGGCGGATTCACATGATCTAGTTTATAATCCAAAGAACATCAAAGTGTGGTGAACCCAAATCCAGGATCCTTGTCACTATTGATTTTGATAAAAACAGTAACTTTAGATTGAATAGAATTAATACCCAGTAAAACCCATTCTACAAGACTCTAGCCTAAATTCAGCGTTAAAGGTTGGTTCGGTGGTTGAAACCGAGTTCCCTGTGGACACGACCCGTACTTGCCGTTGCTGGCTACAACTAGCATCGTGCACTTGCGGTATTTTTAACTCAACAAGTTTTTGGCGCCGTTGCCGGGGAACTTGGTTGTTTCAACATCGAAAGCGATTTTAAACGCTTTAGATTAGGCTTTTTCTTTTTCTTTTTCATTTTTCCTTTCCCTTCTTGTTCTTTTAGCTTTACTTGAACCTGCTTACGCTTGGTGTAGTTTTTGGCTTTGTATGCACAGGCGCAGTCAGAGGGGGCGGCTACTCATTCCCTTTGACCTGAGATCGAAGCCACTGCGCGAAGGCAAAACGGTGCAAGAAAAAGACAATTGCAACAAGACAACACTATGGCCGAGAGACATCCTAAGGTGCTGCGGGACTATGTCGTATCGCAGGCCACCGACATCACCTCGTCCATTGTCAATCCGGCCGTCGAAGCGAACAACTTCGAGCTGCGGCCCGCCCCTGTATCCTTCGTGGAGAAGGATCAATTCAGTGGGTGTCCCACGGAGAACCCTCATATTCACCTTCGCAACTTCCTAGCAAAGTGTGATACAAATAAGCTCAACGGGGTCTCCGTTGACGCCATCAGACTTCGGCTCTTTCCATTCTCGCTGATGGACCGAGCTAGAGACTGGCTCCTTAACGAAGAGCCTAACTCCTTCACTACCTGGGAGGCCCTAGCGACTGCATTTCTCAGCAAGTACTTTCCTCCGGGCAAGACCGCTAAGTTGAGAGCGAAAATCACCTCCTTCTCTCAACGAGGCGACGAGTCCCTTTATGAGGCGTGGAAAAGGTTCAAGGACCTTCAACGCTAATGCCCCCACTACGGAGTACCCAAATGGCTTCTAATCCAAACATCCTATAATGGATTAGACCAGTCCCTGAAGATGTCAGTTGACGCCGCAGCTGGCGGTGCGCTTATGGGGAAATCGATAGAGGCTGCGAAGGCCTTGTTGGAGGAGATGGCCTCAAACAACTACCATTGGTCCAGCGAGAGAGCAGTCCCCAAGAGGACCGATGGGATCTATGGGATCGATGCTAGCTAGCAAGGTGGATGCTTTAGCGCAACATTTTGACAGACTTGGAACTCCTTCCAGGGAGTTTAGGGGGTGGCCCCTCGGGTGCAATGTTTGAAGTTGGGGCCCTTTGTGAGATTTGTGGCATTCAAGGCCACGTTGCTGATGAGTGTCAATCCACTTTCCCAGGCGTTGAGCATGCCAATGCAATGCAAAACTATGGCCAACGCCCACAAAATAACCCTTTCTCAAACACATACAACCCCAGTTGGAGAAATCACTCAAATTTCTCCTACCGCAACAACAATCCCATGCCACCCAATACTTCCCAAGCACAAGCCCCTGGTTTCCAGTACAAGGCACCCTACGCCCCACCTACCCAACAACAACCTCCCCAACAACCCAAGTCCAATCTAGAGAGCCTCATTGAGCGCTTTATAGTAACTCAGAAGAAAACCAACGGGGCACTTAGTGAGTCAGTTAACTAGTTGACCTCTAAATTTGACTCTATGGCTACTCATCAGAAGATGATGGACAATCAAATCGCTCAAATCGCACAACAAGTGAGCCATTTATCTAGACCCCAGGGACATCTGCCAGGTCAACCTGAGACCAATCCCAAGGGTCAGATGAATGCTATTACACTACGGAGCAGCAGGGAGTTAGGGAGTCCCACAATGCCTATGAGGGAGGAGAGGAAGGAAGCTGATGGTGAGGATGATGTCGCCAGGGCGGCCCCTAGTGAGGCCATGAGTGAGAGGGCCCAGGATGAGAAGCCCAAGGAGGATGTAATAAAGAGTGCCCCCTCTCATGTGAAGCCTTACAAGCCTTTTGTCCCCTATCCTCAAAGACTAATAAAGGCTAGGGAGGAGCACAAGTATGGCAAGTTTCTTGAAATGTTAAAGAAATTGCACATTAATATTCCCTTTTTGGAGGCCATTATCGACATGCCCTCTTATGCCAAATTCTTAAAGGATGTGCTCTCTAATAAGGGGAAGTTACTCGAGAACGCCACGGTGTCTCTCACTGAGAAGTGCAGTGCGATCATTCAAAACAAACTCCCTCCTAAACTCTCGGATCCAGGCAGCTTTTCCATTCCCTGTTCTGTCGGGGGTCTGACCATCAGCAGAGCGTTATGCGACCTTGGGGCTAGTGTGAGCCTTATGTCATACTCCATTTGTAAGAAACTACAAGTGGGGGATTTAAAACCCACTACCATCTCCCTGCAGCTCGCTGATCGATCCGTCAAGTACCCTCTTGGTGTGCTTGAGGATGTTCCACTACAAGTAGGAAAGTTCTTCATCCCATGTGACTTCGTGGTTATGGAGATGGAGGAAGACTCCTGCATCCCTATCATTCTGGGGCGACCTTTCCTAGCCACTGCGGGAGCTATGATAGATGTGAAGAACGACAAGCTTTCCCTTCAAGTAGGGGATGAGAAGGTGGAATTTAGCTTGCCACAAGCTATGGCTTCTCCCACTTCAGGCGACTCATGCTGTAGAGTCGATGTACTAGAGAAAGCCCTCAACGAGGAGGGGAGGGCCAGATTTTCTGTGGAGGATCCATTGGAGGCCGTTTTGACCGGTTGCCATGTCATTCACTCCGGTTCATATGAGAAGGAGGAGTACGCCAAACTCCTCAATGAGTCTCCTGCCTGCTTGCCTAGGCAGTCCTATAGAGACATCCTTGGTGTGGAGGAGCCTACCCCCAAGAAGGAAGAGGAATGCCCTCCAAAGGTAGAATTAAAACCTCTACGTTCCCATCTTAGGTATGTGTTTCTAGACTCTTCCCGTCGATTTTCCGTTATCGTTAATGCTAACCTGGATGACCCCCAGTTGGAACAATTGCTGGATGTGCTTCGTAAGCATAGGGGTGCCATCGGGTATAGTATCGATGATATTCGTGGACTCAGTCCTACATTCTGCATACACCGCATTTTTCTTGATGACAGTCATCGCCCCTCTCGACAACCTCAACGTCGTCTAAATCCAAACATGCAAGAGGTTGTTAAGAAGGAGATTCTTAAGCTACTTGATGCTGGGATCATCTACCCTATCTCGGATATTGAGTGGGTAAGTCCAGTCCAGATAGTCCCCAAAAAGGGAGGTATGACTGTCATAAAGAATGAGCGTGATGAACTTATTTCTACCAGGACTGTCACCGGGTGGCGAATGTGCATTGATTACCGCCGATTAAATCAAGCCACCCGGAAAGATCATTTTGCCTTCCCTTTTATTGACCAAATGTTGGAACGATTGACAAGGCATTCCTTCTTCTGTTATCTGGATGGTTTTTCAGGTTTCTTTCAGATTCCTATCCATCCTGATGACCAGGAGAAGGCGACTTTCACAGGCCCGTATGGCACCTTCCTTTATCGAAGGATGCCATTCGGATTGTGCAATGCCCCTGCCACTTTCCAACATTGCATGACCGCCATATTCTATGATCTTATTGAAAGCATTATGGAAGTGTTTATGGATGACTTCTCCGTTTATGGAGGTACCTTTACAATTTGTTTAGAAAACTTAACCAAGCTACTCCATAGATGTGAAGAAGTCAACCTAGTGTTGAATTGGGAAAAATGTCATTTTATGGTACATGAGGGAGTAGTACTTGGTCATGTCATTTCTACTAGGGGCATCGAGGTGGAAAGAGCGAAAGTTGAGGTAATTGAGCGATTGTCCCCTCCTACTTCGGTAAAAGGGGTAAGGAGTTTCCTTGGTCAGGCGGGGTTCTATCGCCACTTTATCAAGGATTTCTTCAAAATCGCTAAACCCCTCACTCAAATGCTCACCAAGGATGCCCCATTTATCTTTACTGATGAGTGCCATGAGGCTTTTTACGGGATCAAACAGGCACTAATTTCTGCCCCCATCATACAACCGCTATATTGGGATATCCCATTTGAGATCATGTGCGATGCTAGCGACCACGCGGTAGGGGCAGTTATGGGGCAAAGGAAAGATAAGAAGCCAATGGTAATCTACTATGCTAGTAGAGCACTGGATGAGACCCAGCAGAACTACACCACAATTGAGAAGGAGTTGCTTACAGTCGTGTACGCAATGGAGAAATTCAGGCCTTACCTACTATGCTTCAAGGTCATTGTGTACACGGATCATTCTGCACTCAAGCACGTCCTTGAGAAAAAGGATGCCAAGCCTCGCCTCATCCGATGGATTCTGCTACTCCAGGAGTTTAACATGGAAATCAAAGACAAAGTGGGGGCTGAAAATGTCGTGACCGATCACCTTTCCAGGCTCATTATTGAGAGCCACAACCTTCCCATTGATGATGCTTTTCCTGACGAGCATCTTATGGGCGTCACCTCAGAACAAGCCCCATGGTTCGCCGATTATGCGAACTACAGAGCTGCCGGGATCCTCCCCCATGATTTATCCTTCCACCAGAAAAAGAAATTCCTCCACGATATCAAGACATATTTTTGGGAGGAGCCCTTTCTCTACAAGTTGTGCAAGGATGGGATTATCAGGCGATGCCTTCCTGAGGGGGAAATTCAGAGTGTGATCTCCCATTGTCACGACTCTCCTTGTGGAGGACATGTTAGCACCTCCAAGACAGCTGCTAAGGTGCTCCAAGCGGGGTTCTTTTGGCCCTCACTCTTCAAGGACGTTTATGCATATGTTCGTGCTTGTGATTGCTGTCAACGGGTGGGGAATCTGTCTAGGAAAAATGAGATGCCCCTTAACTTCATCCTTGAAGTTGAAATCTTCGATATTTAGGGCATCGACTTTATGAGACCTTTCCTGTCTTCGAGGGGCAACAAGTATACTCTAGTTACCGTAGACTATGTCTCCAAGTGGGTGGAGGTCGTGGCTAGCCCTACCAATGACTCCAGAGTCGTGGCTAAGCTCTTTAAGAAGATTATATTCCCTCGTTTTGGCATCCCGAGGGTGCTAATAAGTGACAATGGATCGCACATCATAGAGAAGAAGCTGGAAACACTTTTGAAGAAATATGGAGTGCACCACAAGTATGGACTTGGCTACCACCCCCAAACTAGTGGCCAAGTCGAGATCTCCAACCAGGAAATCAAGTCCATTTTAGAGAAAACGGTTGCAAGATCAAGTAAGGATTCGGCGGACAAGCTCGATGACGCCCTTTGGGCCTACCGCACGGCTTTCAAAACTCCTATTAGCACCACTCCCTTTCGACTCATCTATGGTAAGTCTTGTCATCTCCTCATGGAGCTAGAACATAAGGCTTACTGGGCCATCAAGCACTTCAACTTCGATTTGAAGTTCACAGGGGAGAAGAGTATGTTGCAGTTAAACGAGCTCGAGGAGATCCGATTGGATGCCTATGACAGTTCTCGGCTCTACAAGGAGCGAACTAAGCGGTGGCATGATAAGTTTATCAACCTCCGCGAGTTTCGGGAAGGTGACTTGGTTATCCTTTTCAATTCCCGCTTGAAGCTCTTCCCGGGCAAACTTCACTCTAGATGGTCGGGCCCCTTCAAAGCGTTGACGGTGTACCCATATGGGGCTGTTGAGGTCGGCACTGAGACTACCGACTCGTTCAAGGTGAACAGGGCGCGCTTGAAACACTACATCGCCGGCGAGTCCCTTGAGGGGAAGGTCACTATTGCCCTCCCTGACATCTCTTCTCGTTAGAGATCCTAATGGTCAAGCTAAAGACCTAAAATAAGCGCTTCTTGGGAGGCAACCCAAGCTTTATTGCTTTCGAAAAAAAAAAACCGGAGAAGATGAGAGGAAAAATGTTCAAGAAAAAAAAAGAAAAAAGTTTGAGTGAGAAAAGGAAGCAACAGCTTTGGAAGAAGGTATTTTGGAGGGCAGAAAGTTGGCATGGGCACCCCATGCTGTATGGCATGGTCGTGCCACCCCCTCCTCTGGACTTGAAAAAAATCAGAGGGAGCAAGAAAGAAATCATGTGCACTTGATCAGCAAAATGGCACGGTCACACCGTGCCTACAGGCACGACCGTGCCATTCCTCGATTTCCCAGTTGCCAGTCGCATAGTGGCACGGTCACACCATTCCATATGGTGCGACCATGCCACTTTAAAAAATGCCCAAACGCCCGAATTCTTCTTCTTCTTCCTCCTTCCCCCCTCCTCTTCCATTCGTCGTCCTTCATCTCTCTCTCTACTGCGCGACTCTCTCTCTCACTTCATCCCCACTAAATCTTCCCTTTTAACCTCTCATATTCTTTCTATTTTTTGCCAAATTCCTCAACCTTTCCACCCCCATTCACTCTAACCCACCAATTCCTCTCCTTTTCATCTCAAAATCCTTCAATCCCAAATCTGACTTTCTCTCTCTAAAACCCCAACCTCCATTGTTGAGGTTCAAGGTTGTAGAGAGCGAAATTGACCCTTTTACGGCTCTTTTCGCCTCCTCTTGGGTCTAGATCTATTTTTATTTCCACAATGGGCAGGAAACGAGTTGGGGAGACTTCAAGGGCTCTATCCCATCCCAAGAAATCATCACGGGCCACCTCTTCTTCCACTGCAACTTTCTCTGCTAAAGGTACTAAAGATGCATACCCTCTTATTTTACCTGCTAGCACTAGGGGTTTGCAGTTTGTTAATGATGAGCAAAAATCCCGTTATGAGCTTTTAGTGACCAGAAATACTAGTGAGCAGAAGTATTTTCATGCTGATTCCTTGCGCTCTTTGGGACTGTTGGATGATTTGTTGACTCTACTTGGTAGGTTAGGATGGATTGAATATATAAACATGCAATGCACATCATATGACCGCCTTATGGTTGAGTTCTTGAGTTCGTTAGCTGTTGATTGGGATGGTAGTTATAATGGTCAGGAAGTCGCCATTTATTTTCGAATGTTTAACATTGACTACCGGATGAGTTTGAGAGTGTTTAATGCGCTTTTGAGATACTCGGTGGTCGATGGGGCTTATAGGGATGTGCCCTCCTTGTGGAGACCTGACCCTGTTTGGTTGAGCATCACCTGCTCCAACCGAAAGGAGTATACTGATTAGTGGGGGAGACCTCGGGTTTTTGACCCCCAACAAGCCAAGGCCACTGACATTTACAATGTCAACCTGCAGTACCTACAGTGCCTCACCGCTAATATTGTTTTCGACCGTAATGACAACCAAAATGGTTGTCGGAAGGCCGAATTGTTTATTATTTGGTGCGCCTTGTCAGGTACCCCTATTGACACGGGGGCCTTCATAATCCGCCACTTAGCGGAAGTAGCCAAGACTAGCAACAGGAACGTCATTAGCATTGGTGGTACTGTTACCGCCATCGCTAATGCCCTGAGCTACAGCTCACGGCTCTCCGCTCTTGAGCCTCACTTCCTAGGTGGTCACCTCGACCTTGGTACCTTACACCATATGCACGTTATTGATACTAGAGGTGACACCATTCGATACCCCCACCACAAATCCATCCTTTTCACCCTTCCTGCTACTGAGTGTACTATGGTCGCTAACAAAAGAAACTGGAACTGCGACCGACAGATTATTAGGGCAACTGTTCTCCACCGAGAGGAACAGTTAGCAGCTAATGAGGAGCTTGAGGCCGATGAGGGTGAGGGTGAGGAGGATGAGGAGGACATTGATGCGGGCCAAGGGCAGCCCGATCCCGAGGACACCCCTACTACAGAGGCGTCTATCCCACCACCTCCACCACCACTTTACCCACCTTTCACACACGAGATGTGCGAGTCTTCTTCTTCAGCGGCATACATGCCGCTCGACCATGCCTTTCTGCAGTCTTTCTCCACCCTCCAAGTGGAAGTTTCTGGGCTTCGGGAGGGCTTCACCGGCATGCGTGACGGCATTGGTGGTCTTTCTGGGCGCATGGACTCCATTAAGGAGGGAGTCTCCTACTTCCGCGGTTTCGTTGACTGCCAGGAGAAGTGGGAGTAGCGATGGATTCAGAGGGAGGAGGAACGGGCTATGAGGGAAACCCGTGAGTACGAGGAGCGTCGAAGGATGAACGAGCTACTTTGGCGCCAGTCGGAGTCCATTCGACAGATGGAGGAGCGTTTACGCTCCTTTCAGGGCAATCGGGGTAGCTCCTCATCCTTCCCTTCTTATGATTCCTCCACATTTCACCCATTTCCTCCCCATTTTTGGCCACCTCCAGGGCCTGACGGCACCCAGTGACTGTAAGTGTACTCCCCCTTTCCCATTCTTTTCTTGTGCATCATGTTTTCATTGGGGACAATGAAGGGTCCAAGCATGGGGGGGATGTCTATATCAGCTTAGTGGGGTGCATTGTATACACTCTTTGCATTTAGCACTTTAGGCCTCATTTTAGTTCAGCAGCATATTTAGGGTGCATTACTTTTCCTTTTATTCATCCATTTAGCAAAGCATGTAGGATAATGCATATAGGTAGGTGATCCATTGTATATATTTGATATCCTAACCCTTGGTCTCAAGTGGAAATGTGTTGAGTGGAGTTTCACAAGACTGGGAGGTAATCCTTCTTACTCTTCTCTTCATTTATCCACTAGTTATCTGCGTAGGGTGATTTATTACTTTGAAGGAAAAAAAAAAGAAAAAAAACCCCTTCCTATGACGATAACCAAGGCATTGGTAATCAGTTGGTTGGTATGGCTGTGCATACTTGTGGATTGTTTGTGGCAAATGCCTTTGGTTGATGGTTTTGAAATCGTTTTGACCACACTGTTTGGTTTGCATGCTGTTTACCCTTGAACTCCCCTTATCATGATTGATTATTCTTTTTAAGTGGGACATCTCTGGGGCTAACTATGTACTTGGTAGTGTGACCCGTGAGATTTTGAGCCTAATTCATCAATTTAGTCTCACATTTTCTTTTATGTGTGTCTCTTCCATGACTACACCTCTAGAACTTGGTTTGATTCTCTTTGAAATCGCATTCAGCAGGTGCATTATGATAATATGATAGAGGCATTTATTTGTTTTTATGAGCTACATAGCCAAATCTGCCACCCATGGTTGAATGTCATGACCCCTATTGTAACGCCCCCAACCCTAAAGTCAGGAGTGTTACCATTTTCTTTAAATCCTGGAACAAAACGGACAGAGTTTTCCCTGAAAACTCACCATTTTTCAGGCTCAACGCCCTACAAAAATTTCCCTGCACTGAAAAACAATAAAAACTAACTCAACGGCCACCCGCCCGGAGCAACACAACCAATGCAGTTCAATGCTTAACCCAATTAACAGTGAAAAGTACAGCCCTGGCAACTTCGATGGTGGCTCATACGGTCATATAGAGCGACTCTAAATGATATGCAACCCAAGCACACAAGAACTCAATTTACAATCACACACTATAAAAACACATTGCAGTTCACGTACGAGCCCATCACTTAACTTCTAGGCAGCAGTGACTCCCTTTCGGCTTACTTCAGAAACCTGGAGGCACAATGATAAATGGAATGAGTGATAATCGCACAGTGGATAACCCCCTCCCCTAAAAGATGCAATAATAACTTACGACCGTCGTTCATAATCTCTTCCCCTTTTGTACAGTATGCTCCCCCTCAACGCGAGAGAAATTAACATTTGCACCAACGGCTTAAACTTGAGAATAGCTATACTAGATGAACCTTCCATAAGCCACTCATATGAACTCGTAAACTTAATAAAACAATGTCATTAAAATAATCACAAATAGTAAGTAATTGATGCCTGCAAAATAATAAAGGTCGATTTGTCTGTTTGTAATTATTTCTACTGGGTCAAAAGGTAAATGAATTATGTGATGCTTACAAATTGAGATAGACACTAATAAAACTTTATTGCATATATCATATGTTAATATAAGCAGTGGACATGATCTATGGACATGATCTATGAATGCTATTTATCTCCTCTCCTCTGGTACTTGTGCCGTAAATTTGGATCTATAGCATCATCTTCTAAATAAGATATAAACTTCCTCCATCTCAACTTCTTTGCACAGTTTGACAATTAATCACCTTATTTCAGGATTTCAATTCAAGTATTCAATAAACTTCTGTATCAAGTAGTAAGAGCAATAAAATGAATGAGAATTGACATCATAATCCTTAAAAAGAGAGCAATGGCTAGTTAGATAGCAAATGCTAGCCGGCTGGCCGCCAGATTCATCTATAATGAGGAAATACGAGAAAGAATGTGCAATATCACGTGCTTAAGAACCTTAAGAATCCATGAACACCCTTGCTGAAATATCAATACAAAAGGGCTTCTCCATTGCTAAAACTTTATACGTGATGCTCAATACATCAGCGAAGCAAATTTTAACAATGACACTAGAACAACTGTCATGTTCAATGCGATACAATCTCTCAACGGAATATTTTACTATACCACACAGTAGCCGGTCACATACAAGAATAGATTCCTGTGAGAAAACATGGAACGATAACCTTAACTACGTCATGTGATTAGTAAACTATTTACTGACCTTTGAACTTCACATGCTTGTTTATGAAAAGTATAACGTTTCGTAAACCATCATAGGAACTGGGAGTCTCCTTTGACCATGTTTCTCTTGACTCTACTGCATATTAACAGAGCTATTAAACATGTAACTTTAACTTATGCCTACTGGAAAAATGATGAAACATTGAACTTTGAATCCTCTCCTTACTGGCAGAGAAATGAAATACTGAGCTTTGAATCCTCTGCCTATTGGCAGAGAAATGAAATATTGAACTTTGTCTCTGCCTTCTAGCAGAGAAATGAAATACTGAGCTTTGTATCCTCTGCCTACTGGCAGAAAAATGAAATACTAAGCTTTGTCTCTGCCTTCCAGCAGAGAAATGAAATACTGAGCTTTGAATCATCTGCCTACCGGCAGAGAAATAAAATATTGAGCTTTGTATTCTCTGCCAAATAATGAGCTTTGAAACATATAAGTTGAAGTTACATGTAAACTTCTAGGGAGGTACTGGGTTTGCTAAACTAAAAATGCAAATAACCTTTAAAGATCCCTTATCCCTCGACCTATTTACTGGTCACCTGACTCACTCGGTTGATTTCGCTACCAAAGACTTGTCGATGAAAACGGGCGATCGATAAAACAATTAGGAACACTTAGAAATCATGTACATAAGCATTTATGCACTCTCATGATTATCCATAAACTATATACGATTTACAAACTTCAAATAATTGACAAACGATATAAATATCATATAATCGATGAACTATATAGTCGATTTTTCATAAAATCGATGAAACATGTAATCGATAAACTATATAATCGATACGTTGCATACAATCGATAAACATTATACAAGCAATAAACATCGTATAATTGATAAACTTTATATAATCGATAAATATATATAATCGATGACTATACAAGCAATAAACATCGTATGATTGATAAACTTTATATAATCGATAAACATATATAATCGATGAATATTATATATGTTCGATGAACTTGATCGATAAACGTATATATATATATATATA
>JACYFF010031954.1:10784690-10818486 GCA_017589665.1 Selenicereus undatus | reverse complement strand
TAAATTTGATATTGATGAACTATATATAAATTCGATGACTTTATACTTGATCAACTATATATATATATATATATTTATATATATATATATAAACGATAGACTTTAGTTCAGTACGACTAACGCATATATATATATATGTGGTATCGTTCAATCTACGCTACAATTTCCTCAAGAATTTCCTCAAGTCACTAATAGTCAATTCCAATTCAACGTGAACGAATTATAATCGATAAAGTTTCATCAAAATTAACAATAAATAGGAGGAAGAGGAAACCCACCTCGAATCCAAGCTGAGGGTCCCGTTTTTGGGTTCGGTTGGGGTGGTTCGATGTGGGCTCGATTCTCCCCTTTGCTTCCCAACTGCTGGTCACCACCCTCCTGCCGACTCATCATCACCGGCGACCCTCTGGTGGAGCCGCCGAGACACAGGCTGTGTCCTCCCTCTCCCTGACTCTATTTCTCCCTCTCTTGCCGTCCCTTTCTCTCTCTCTCACTGGCCGGTCGACGGAAGGTTGGGGTGTGGGACGGCCCCGTGCACGTCGGCTGGTTGCCGGTTGCCTACCGCGCCTCCCTCTCTCTCTTTCCCGGCGGGTGTGTGGGAGTCGCGGGCCAGGGGTCGAAGGCCCTCCCCGCCCCACTTCGCGATGGTTCCCTAAAAAGAAGGGGGCTTCGCCCTTTTCTATTTTTTTTTCTTTTGTTTTGTCTGCTGATAAAAATACGAACCCACTGTACCATAAATCCAAATTTTCGGCCTCCAAACCTTAAACCGTGACCATTAATATAATCATCGGCCGATTTATTCGCCTTTTGATTATATTAAGGTTCGATTCAATAAATTGCAGAATCATTCCTACGGTTCGATATTCTAGTCGTATTCAGGAATCTGCTCAATGTGGTGCCTAATAGGAATTCTTAATACCAATAAAGCTAATGATAATAAGAATAATAATATTCTTCTCAATAAAATCAGCACTCAGGCAGACTATATCGATATTAGCTCAAGGTATAACGATATAAATCGGCTTAACGAAGGGAATAAATCCTGGGTGTTACACCTTGCTTACCCTCTTTGAGCCTTGCCCGTTTTTGTTGTGAACCCTTCATTATTAGCTATTGGCCTAAACACATCTTCTACCTCTAAGCCAAAGCCAGCGGGGCAACACTTCATTACTTTGTGGGGCGCTTTTGGATGTTATGCAAATTGGTGGTTTGTTTTGGTCTTTGCAGGGATGTATCACAGTAATAATTGGGGATTGAGTGTTTAATTGATGCGCATGCCAATCATTCATCCCCTTTTTAAAAAGAAAAAGAAAAAAAAAAAAGTAAAAACATGTTTCCAAAAAAAAAAAGGGGAACTTGTTGAGATTCTTTTGGCAAAAAGAAAGAAAAGGAGTGGTGAATGAATGTGTTAGGCATGCTATTGCAGTTCATTCCCGATGATCCATCTGGTTAAGGATTTATTCTTATTGTGTTTTAGGGAAACATGCGATGTAGTTGGTTTAGTTGTTGGTTGCTCATTGGCTTCGGCTGTTAGCTCCTCATTTTCCCAAATCATTTGTCCCCTTCCTACCTGTGCCCTTATCATCATTACAACCCTGAAAAGTCCTCTTGATTATTGTTTTGCATACTGCATTTTCGCGTGGAGAGTTGAGAATCCTACCAAGCCTATGGTAGTTTGTTCGATTGGAAGAGAGTTGAGTGAACCATTCTACATCTTAAACACATGTGAGGGAACGCATATTGCTTTATTTCCCCCTATGAGAGTCACTATCAGACCTCCTAACCCACTACTTATTTGGAGGCGTCTTGATTTGGGAAGGGTGTGATATGGTGTGACTGGATGACAAGTTGAACATGTGGTCTTCCAAATGATTTTCAAATGAGTTTTGAAACTATGTATTTATGCCTCGAATGGTTCTGCTAGTTGTGCACACCTATGCTTGATTTAGATGATTTTCCATTCACCTTGCCTGAGGAGGCGAGTAACTAGAGGTCTCAACCCCCTGTCAGTTTAATCACGCCTTAGTCTTGCTTGGGGACAAGCAAGGAATAAGCTTGGGGGAGTTGACAAACCTTTATTTTATCGCTTTTTGACATGATTTGTAACCCTCATTTCGGCGATTTTCGATAAAACTTCAAGAGTATAGATGTTGATTAGTCATTCTTTACCCTAAATCTTCCTAAATGTTGTACTTTTATGTTTTCAGGAGCTCGATTGAAAGGAACGAGGAAAAGCAGGGGATATTGCGCCAAATAGGAGCCAAAAGAGTTGATTTCAAGCCATGAGGAGGTGGCACGGTGGCACCATGCCAGGCAGCATGACCGTGTCACCCAGGGAAACGGGGAAACGCAAGGTAGCAAAGTGGCACAGTCACCCCGTGCCACATGGCACGACCGTGCTACTTTAGTTTCTCTCGTTTAGTCGCGATCGTGTGTTGTAATTCAGCAGTTTTTCCTCTCTACTTTTTCTCTCTCGAAAAACGGCGATTAGGGTTCATAGGATTTAGATTGATTGTTGTTGGATTCAAGACATTGGGTTGAAAGTACTTCATGCTTTTAGCAGATTGTTGTTGCAAATTGCACAGAGTACATTATTCTACCTTTTTCCTTTGCGTTTTAATTCAAAGTTGATACTTTTGAGCATGTTCGTTTTCCTGATTAGAATTGTGATTAGAATGATGATCAGAGGCTAAATTTCGTGTCTTGGATTTGGGCGTAGCCCCTATGATGTGATTTGGATTGGTATTCTAGGTTTTTGTGAATTGACGCTAATGTTATAATTGAATTCTCACTTAGCATGCCAGGTATTCGACGAATTGCCTGAGAGAGTCGTATTCATGTCTGTAATTGGGGTTTAGGAGATTAACGAAAGTTAAATCCTCTACTTAGAGTGGCTTTGTGCGCAATTGAATTTCTTAACATGAAAATAGGTAGGGTTTCAATTGGGAATTAAGGGTTACACAACCCAGTGGTCTCGCGACTCTAGTTTCATGAAAATAGATAACTAGAATAACTTGACCAGTCTAATGATCTTTGAGAGAAGACGTAGATGCATTTAACCTGTAACCATTCCATTTCGGTTGTTTCGTGGGCGGATTCACATGATCTAGTTTATAATCCAAAGAACATCAAAGTGTGGTGAACCCAAATCCAGGATCCTTGTCACTATTGATTTAGATAAAAGAAGTAACTTTAGATTGAATAGAATTAATACCCAGTAAAACCCAATCTATTAGACTCTAGCCTAAATTCAGTGTTAAAGGTTGATTCGGTGGTTGAAACCGAGTCCCCTGTGGACACGACCCATACTTGTCGTTGCTGGCTACAACTGGCACCGTGCACTTGCGGTATTTTTAACTCATCACTCATCTTCCTCATTCTCCAGCTCATAACACGATGTCATGTTAACAATGATCTTCTTAAAAAATTTCACTGGGAAAAATTCCTCCAGCGTGATAGGAACGAGCGGCTCCTGCTCGAGTAAGTCAATAGGTTGGACTTCCTGTCTCTTGCTAGCCTTTGACTTTTTCTTGCTCTTCGCACATCGAGGAGTCTTCCTCCTGCTTTGTCTCTTTCTTTAGCGAATGGGCGGTGGCTGAGCTTGTTTTGGATTCCTTGGCCTCCTTCGAGTGACAAGCATCCACCCTTCTTCATCTTCGGCTGGATTGGAATTTGTCTTCATCACTGGTCCCCTAACCGTCAAGGGAATGACGACAGGTTCCAAGCTTCCAAACTGAATGGTGAATAGTCCTTGAGAGCGAATTGCGCTACTCTCCCTTTGTTGATAAGATCCAGTAGGCATTTGTTGCCACGATGGAGGAGAGTACTCCACGTCAGCAGAAATATGATTGGCCCCGACGGAGTCATCCAGGTCCAATGTGATCTTTCCATCCCTGGCTAGTTGCATAATGCACTTTTTAAGAGTAATGCATTTCTTTAAAGGGTGGCTAACAACCCTGTGATAGCGACAGTACTTTGGGTCACTTGTCTGTCCAGCTTCTTCTGGTCGCTTAGGTTCAGGGAGTTCGATGATCCTATTTTCAAGTTGGTCATCTAACATCCCTGACAAGTCCGAATCCGGAAAATGGGTACTTCTTTTTTTGGAGCTCTTTTAATATAGACCGCTTTCGTGCAACATCCCTCGAGGGTGCTCCTTTCTTTTCTTCTGACCTAGATTTCCTTGAAATCCGTACTGGTTCCTCAATGGAAGTGGCCATGGATTCCTTTGTTGGTGCCTTGGAAGGCTTTGAGTTCTTCTTGATCTCACCTTTGTCCTTCTTGAACTCATATGAGGAGGATGGCTTATCGCGATGATTTGCTATCCTTATTCCTATGTCATGTGCCTTCATAGCTAGCTCTTAGAAGGTCTTAGGCTTGCTCATCTGTAAGACATAAAGTAGGTCCCACTCCATGCCCTGAGCTCACATCTCGACGGCGGAGGCCTCGAACAGACGATCTTTGCATTCGAGGCTAAGAGATCTCCAACGGTTGATGTAATCGAGGACTGACTCATCCTTCCACTGTTTAGTATTTGTCAACTCCGTCATACTGACAGTGCACTGGGTACTATAGAACCTGTTGAGGAATTCATGCTCCATTTGTTCCCAGCTGTTAATAGACTCGAGCTCCAGGTCCGTGTACCAATCGAAGGCGATTCCTTTGAGAGACCGAACAAACTGCTTCATTAATCTGTTTCCCTCGGTGCCAGTATTGCTGCATGTCTCAATAAAATGGGCGACGTGTTGTTTGGGATTGCCCTTACCATCAAATTGGTTGAACTTAGGGGGCTGGTATCCATGAGGCATGCGGAGAGCATCAACGTTTTTTGTATAAGGTTTTGTGTACAAATGCGTCTTGCAAGATCCTCCCCCTAATTGGGCTTTAACAGCATTCGCGATCAGGCTTTGAATTTGTTCAGCAGACATCGAGGCCAATGAGGACTCCTTCTTCTTCATACACTCGTCTTCAAAGCCTTTGCTGCGGTTAGACTCCTTGTCGGACTCTTCTTCGTCCGAGCCTTTGCTAGAAGATTCGAATAACTGTTTCTCCAACTTCTTCATCAGAGTAACAATATGTTCACTTTGGCGCTTGATTTGCATGTCTTTCTCTAGGTTTTCTTTAGCGAGCCTTTCCAATGTTGCTTTCATATCGGTGAGCTGTTCTTCTACGTTGGTCGCCTCCGTCACCATGGCTGACATAATAACAGAATTGGTGGATTCGGTCTCCGATTCAGCAACCAAATGTCTTGGCGATGTCGGTGAGGAGTCACTGCAAGTATAGCCATGATCTTCTTCACCAAAAGGTTCGAAGGTGGGGCTTGCGTGAGTTTGGAGCTCACCCACCTCTTGGCATATTACTGGGTGCATTTTGAAGCCTACAACAGATTTTTGCTTGAAAGGAAGGGAATAGACTTTGTTGACTCCTTTAGGTAAGCTAGAGTCGAGGCTTGGGATTCCGCGAGAATGTGACAGGACAGTCCCAATAGATTGTTTTATGGCAATCACAGCAGCAGCTTTTGCCATACTTCGAGTCATAACCCCGCCAGACGTAACGCTAGCGGTTGTTGATCCCTGAGATGTGGATCGGACAACTTTCCTTGAAGGTTGAGGGATGGCGTTCTTTGGGGCCATATCTTCTTTGGGAAAGTGTAGAGTTTGTGGTATGGAGAAAGAGATAAGAGGCAGAGACGCTCCCACCGAGCGTGCCAGAAATTTGTAACCACAAATTTCAGGTCTAAATCGAATTAAGACAAAAAAATATGAAACAAATTCAATTTTTGCATTTATAATTAAAAAATGGGTACAATATCTGAATATTTTGTCACAAATGAACAAATTAAACTCCTCTGATTCGATCTCTTGTTTGTGACTTGAAGGAGGGCCGAAGTAGCTTGAATCTCGATCAAGTGCGTGCTTCGATCTCTAGAGTAAACGACACGTTTTGATGTGCTTGTTGTTTCTGTCTAGAGAGTCTTCTGTGTGAGAGAATTTCTTATTCCCGAATGAGGGGGGATGAAACTATATTTATAGGGAGGAGTTTCCCCTCTCTTTTAGGGATTGCGGATTAATAACCCTCTTGGATCGATAGATGGGTCTTGAACTCGGGCCGATGACTTGGGAGTCTATTTAAGTTGACGACTTGGTAGCTCACTATGCTATTGACTTGATAATCTTATCGGGCCGTTGACTTGATACTTCATTGGGCCGTTGACTTGGTGATATTTTGGACCCAAATAATTAAATTAATTAATTGGACTAGCCAATATTAATTAACTTAAATTATTTAGTGACATGGCACATATTTAATTTTTTTTTGTGCCTACAAATATTATTAATGTTAATAATTAATATATAATAACTAATTAATTAACAATAATTATAATTAAAATTATAAATCAATAATATTAATTTTTTTAATAATTAATAGTAATTATAAATAATAATAATAATTAATAATTAACAATAATTACAATAATAATATTTTTAAATAATAAAAAAATAATAATGAATCATTAATAATTTTTATTCATAATAATAATAATTAACAATAAAAATTTGAATATAAATTTTTATTAATATGTAAAATAATCCTAAACTTTTTAATGTTAATTATAATAATTATCAATATTAATATTAGTATTAGTAATTATTATTATAGATATTGTAATAATTATTATTACTATTAATAAATATTGGTAATAAATGCAATAACAATTATTAATATTAATCACTATTATTACTTATAATAACAATAACAATAATTATTCTTATTGCTAGTAATAATAAAAATTGCTGAATACTAATATTAATATTACTTAGTAATAAATAAAATAATAATTGATAATAATTAATGTTAATATTAAATATAATTACAATTAATCGTATTATTTATTAGTAATAATTAGTAATAAAAATTCATAATTAATAATAATTATTATAGTAACAATAATTATCATTGAATAATAAAAATAATTTTAATCATTAATAACAATAATTATTAGCATTAATAATATTAATTAATAATAAAATTACAACAATAAATCCTATAATAATCATAATATTCATAATAATTGTTAATATTAAAAATAATAATTACTAATATTAAAAGTAGTACTAATAGTAACTATTATTATTATTATTATTATTATTATTATTATTAACAATAGTTATTATAATTACAATTATTCTAATGACTACTATAATTAGTGAATATTAGTACTAATTACAATAATAATTAAGATTAAGATTAATAACTGTTATTATTTCCATTAACAAATAGTAACAGCAGTTATTATAATAATGATCGTAATAATTATTAGTATTATTGAAAATTAGTAATGATTATAATAATAGTTATCATTTATATTGAAAATATTTATTATTACTACTGTAAATAATAATTATTATTAATATTAATATTAATAGTAAAAAAATTACTAATTAATCAGATTAATAATAGTAAATGTTAATAAAAATAATAATTAGTAATATTAATAATAATAATAATAATTATTATTATTAATTAATAAAAATAATCATTATTATTAGCACATATTATTTAATAATTAAGTAATTAAGTATTTAATTAATTAATAATATTTTTTGTTTTTAGTTATTAAAATAATGACTATTAATATTATTATTAATTATGAATATTTAGCAATAATAATAAGGAAGAATTGAAAATAAATATTAATTAGTTATAAAAATACTAATTACTTAGAACAATAAAATAATTGTTATTATTAATATACAATAATAATTACAATGATAAGACTTATTAATATTAATAATAAAAATAATAATAATAATGAGTAGGATTGGATGGGAGTAGTTATTTATTTTAAGGTGTGGAAAGGAGTGAGAAAGAATGAGAAAAAGTGGAAAGTAGTGGAAAAGAGTGAAAAAGAGTGAGGAGGAGTGGAGTGTGAGGATTTACCCATGACAAGAACCAGTGGCGAAGTAAGAAATCTTTTAGAGGGGCATCGGAAATAATAATACACAATGGTAAGCTGACCGATTGAGTACCTCAAACCCAGTGTTGGGCTTTGCTTGAAAAGCCCAAAAACCAAACTTATCTCCACATTCCCAAGTACATGTCGACGCCTAAGCCTTCCAAAATTACAAGACTTAGACATGGAATCTTAATTCATATCCCACATTTGCAAAGACGAATAATGAAAGAAATTAAAATGAATAATGAACGAAATTAAATGTAAAAAAAAATAATAATGAGAATGAATGTAGTAGGGTTCAAACATGCAACCTCAGGTCAACCCCACAAATATAACAAGCACACCCCAACCAGCGAGGCAAGCAAATCTTCATATAGAGGCCAACAAACACCACTAAATAGGAAAAAACAAAAAAAGGTTTTTGGTCGGGCTCAAACTCATGTAAATGTTTGCCACAATATTTATTTATAAGAAACTTAATTTTTTCCTTTTGAGAGGAGCGTGGGGTGACACCACTGCATCCACATTGGATATGCCCCTCACAAGAACAGGGCCGTAACGTCACTAGATGTTGCGTTAAAACTTAGAAGTTCAAAATTAAACGGTGTAATGAAATTGTAGCAGCAATCAGAGTATTAGACCAAATGGGCCGCTTTTGATCCATAATAAACTACTAGTCCACCACATTCCCAGAAAAAACCGAACACCAATCACTAGAGTGAATTTGCTCCTTCAGGCAACTAGGGCAAGCAAGCAGCCCCCCCTCCCCCCAAAAAAACAAAAATAAAAGCGCAAAGAAATCCGCCTCTTTTGGTTTATGATTTGCAACGAAAGGAATCGAGCTCAGCAAAAGGCACAGAAATATCTACAAATATTTTCTTTGGAGACACCATTCAGGCACCAGCGCCTGTAGCTCAGTGGATAGAGCGTCTGTTTCCTAAGCAGAAGGCCGTAGGTTCGACCCCTACCTGGCGCGACGCTTGCTGTTATTTTTTTTTTGGTTTCCCCAATCTCGATGAGCCTGTTTCTGCTTTTAAAATATTTGATATTTTTACATGTTCTTTGTGCAATCGTACGTAATTGATCCCATTGCTGACAAGACTTTGATTCAAGTGGATTGAATTTAGGTGAACTAGACTTTAGGTTTACAAGTTTGCCTCTTGCTAATTTGTACATGGCGATGATAAGTGTTTTGCAATTAAGCACTTTTTAACATCTCATCTTGATTTATATTAATGAGTTCTATCACTTAAAATATCAAATTTTTATAACTACAATTAATTATAAATGGTAAAACTTTAATACTCGTCGATTATGCTTGACAGGTAAAAAATGACACTCTAATCCGATCAACTCTATCTACAAATACGTATTATGCAGGCAATTATAAATGTTAAAAGTTACGGTTATAAACATGATTTTATACAATTTATAAGTCGCAGTACCCTTTCGCTATCCAATCATATCGCTTTTTTCAATTTAATACTTGCAAATGTAAAGTGTGGTGATGTATGTCTTGCGACACGAGTCAAGACACTTTTAAATATCTTACCTCAATTTGAATCAAAGTGTTCTATGATTTCAAATGCCAAATTTTCAATAATTACAATTAATCATGAATTGTAAAACTGTAATGTTAATCACTTATCTGTGTAATCGGTGAATACAAAATGAAACTCTAATTGAATCAATCTTATTCGTGAAGACATATTATCATAAACACAATTTTATAAATATGAAAAATAAGTCATCCAGATGATTGGCCATATTTGAGGCTTAGTGGAAGATGGCTCGTTTTTGAGTTCTTATTAGTCATCATTTCATACCGGAAAATTGATTTTGAAATAAAGAAATTTTTTTTGGGCAACAACAGATGAGATGGATTCATTCAATGATAAGCCATCCAACATTTAAAATGAAAATTTGAATAAAAGAGTTACGATCCAAAATATCAACATGAAACCTTCAATCAATAGAATCTAATTTGAAAGATAGTGATTGCTCAATTTTCCTCTCAAATTCCTACTTTTCAATAATACAACTTGAAAAAAAGAACCACAAAACCACCATAATTTTTCTGAAAGGATTGATTTGCTTATATAATGTAAATTCTGTAGAGGGGACCTTCCATAGACATGAAGGATTGCTCTTGAAATATTTGTAGACACAACCTAACATCTTGAGATAATTCAACACACAAAAACTCCAAACAAATGCATAAAAACCAAGACAATGCAAATTCTTTAGTAGGATCAATTCAACCTCATAACTAGCTAGGGAGAGAATTTCTAATTACCAAAGAAAAATAAATCTGAAGGGATAACTGTAACCGCCTTTGATTCCATGTGTGAAAACTTATAGATCAAAGAAGCCAGACCTTTCAACCATAGTAATATAAAAAAGAACCCCTACCAGCATGAATAAACGAGGTAACAAAGGAAAAAAAAATTGGGTCGAAAATGGCTGAAAGATGATTGCCTTCGGCCTAAAAGTTAAGATAAGCGAGAAGAAAGCGTCTCATGTACACTCACCATCTCCATCTCTCTCTCTCTCTCTCTGCAACTTCATATCTGACACCTATTACTTTGATTGTCTTAAAGAAAAAGATGTTTTCGTTAAGTATGAGATCTAATTAAAAGAATTTAAAGCAAAATAATCTAGTTTTGCAAAAATTATTTGTGAGAACCCCCATCTAAAAATTTTTCTCTTTTTGGTTCATTAGATGTTTTAAACACATATGTTAAAATCTTTTCAGAACAAGTAAATATGATATAATGAAAGGTAATAAGAAAGATCAAAAATAGTATTTACACGACATTAGGCACATTGAAAATACAAAAGCTAATTCATTTAAACAGCTTACTAAATTTTTAGATTTAAAACTCCTTATTTCATAGATGCAAATCCTTCTTTTCCACAAATATTCAGCTTGTGTATATGCAACTTAGTACGATTATTTAATAGTGAACTTAGAAATATATATAGCAGATGAATTTTGTTGAACTTTTTTGATACAAATGTCTATTAAAGTTCTTCAAGATTCAAAATATGTAGTGATTGCGAGTACGTTCCACAAATATCGAGGTTTTGGGCAAAATATCATAGCTTCTAGGATGTAACTGAAATGTTTGCTTAACAATAGTCTTGGGTGTCTAACCTTTGGTATTTTGTCGTGTTCGATAAAAATCTTTTCCTGGATAAGAGCTCTAAGCGTGTTTTTACAATTGTTATTACTAATATAGCTCAAACATATTGAAATTGACTTTCTCACTAATTGTTGTTTAGAAAATAAATTGTGGCACACAAAGTTAAAGTTGAGATGAATATAAAGCTAAGGATTTCATTTTGGTTGAATTTTTGAATAGTTCCCCTCATCGTGCATGGTGGTTACATGAATAGGACATGTAGTAGGTGGAATTTGAGCATGAGAACGCTTATATCTTGGGGGAAAATTTATTTTTCATGAGGCAAAGAGGATTTTTCTTATGCATAGCTATCCCTGGGACGACATCATAATCAATGTCTTCCTTCCTCAAACCGGAAGGCAATTCCTAGTCAAATGAGTATAGCAAATTGGCAAGTGCAATCTCAAATGTAGCAACACCCAAAATCATGCTAGGGCATATTCTCCTCCCTGCTCCGAACGGGATCAACTCGAAATCACGTCCTTTGAAATCAATCGGACTTCTCAAAAATCTTTCCAGCATAAACGCTTCTAGTTGATTCTAAGATTTAGAATCTCGACCAATTGCCCACACATTAACAACTAATAAGGTTTTAGGTAATATATCATATCCTTGTATGCTACACTTTTCAAATGTTTGCTCTTCAGGTATGCCTTTCACCTCCAATATCTCTAATAGGACCTGGAAAAGAAAATTATGGGTAAGAATTGAAGAAAGAGCAACAGTCAGTTCAATTTGTTCATGAACATCAATAAATGAAATAGGAGAAATTATTGCATAGTTCAATATTGTTGCATAAGCTAACATACTCAAGAATCAATCACATCATGTCAAATTGTCAGTTGTCTTGTTTCAGGGGGCATCACCATGCGCCACACTAGGAGGTGACTGAACCATAGCCATAACTTGAACCATGTCCTGTAGGACATATAAGTCTATTCACAAGACCCAAGACTTGTTAAGGTTGTACCTGCAATACCCAAGACCTACTGGAGCAAGGTACGGGAAGATTTAAACATACTCAATCGTACCCCTTGAAGCGAGACACTTACAGCGCTTAGGAAGCGACTACGTAATATTGTGTTACAAACATAACTAATGCATGAAATTGTCTAAAACTTTGGCACCCTAGTTGATGGATATTTCAACATGCCACTAAAACCCACCTCTGTTAGCATCTTCTTGTGAAGGTGTAACCAAACTGTCTCCCACTTTGTCAGAGGCTACATTATTAGGAACTTCCTCAAGCACACGAGCATCAATCACAATAGATGAAGGTGCATTTCCTCCATACATTGTTCCCGCCCTCCCGTACCTTAGACCATATGCCTCTTCCCACTGCTTGGTGGTCTCCATGAAGCCGACATGTAACAAATACTTTGCACTAGTTGCAAACATGTAACAAATAATATTCCATGATGCGATTGCCTCATTGATACCCCTACTTTCTACCATCCCATTCCATTTGGGTTCAAGTGAGGGGGACCTTTGCCTTCTAATTATTGGGGAGGTATAGGGGAATGATGTTGGGTCGTGGACCTAATAGAATAATCCCCTTTCCTCTGAGTCAGTGGGCCTATTGCGTCTCTGGCAGCAGCAGGCATGGGGTGGGGAAATGCATGGCAGACCGGTCTGCCGGGGTGCCTCGCGTTTTCTTTTTTTTTTTGGCGTTTTGCGGTCCAAAACGCGGCGTTTCGGTGGTTCGTGTAACGCGGGACGCTGCGTTTTGGGAGAAGGAGGAAAAAAAAAAGAAAAACGCTGAACAATGCCTAGGGGGTGGGGAAATGGGCCGAATTCGACTGTTGGGCGTGGGCAGCCGAGCCCAAAGGCTCTTTGTTTTTTTTTTCTTGAATTTTTTTTCTATAAAATGGGTGAAATTAGTTTGCAAAAATTGTGAAAATTTTATCTAGCTTTCTTATTCTCTCTCAAAACAGATGTTATACTTGTTTTAGTGATTTTGAGTTTGATTAAATTTGGAAGAAATTCAAGTTTGGGTAAGTAATAATATTTGTTATGTAATTCGTTTTAATTTTGTATAAATAATTGTTGTATCATATTGTAAGTAGTATATTTTGTTTTTTGGGTTTTTGTAGACATATTTTGGAGGTCTCCATTAAGTGAAACACTAAAGTGAAGTGAAGGCAATTGTAAGTAATTCAAAGTTTTTGTTAATGTTGTGTTGAAATTGTTAGGAATTTTGTTTGTTGTGTGTAAAAATATGTTAGAATAAAAATTTGTATTAGTCACAATTTAATTGCATGATTAGAAATTTAATATTTTTTGTTAGAAATTTAATATTTTTTGTTAGAAATTTATTTTGTTGTTGTTGTTACAATATGAAAATTGTATTAGTTACAATTAAAAATTTGTATTAGTGACAATACGTTAGAAATTAATTTTGTTGTTGTTAGAAAATGAATGCGCGAATGTATTTATTTTAATAAAGGTATGGTAAGAATACGTAACATTAGTATTTGAATATTGACATTAAGTTGAAATTTTTGATAGTTACTGTTTATTAATTGCTTGAATTTAGAAAATAAATTTGTTGTTGTTAGAAATTGAATGTGGAAATGTATTTTTTATAAGAAAGAAACAAAAAGTGGTTTGGTAAGCATGTTTGAAATAAGTGGACATGTTTAGAAATTAGAGTTGAAATGTTTAGAAAATAGAAATTTGGTATTTTTTTGTTACATTTTGAAGTGCTTGATTAGAAAGAGTTGAAATGTTAACAAAATAGAATTTTTGTCATTGTTAGATATTAAATGTGTGATTGTATTTTTCTAAATAAAGAAACAAAAATTGCTTGGGTAAGCATCTTTAATATTATTTGTTATTTTTGGGAATAAATAATGGTTGGGAAATTAGAATATGAATTGTTTGTTTTTTTGTGAATAAATAATGGTAGGGTAATAATTGAAATATTTGTTACTTACAACTTAGTAAATGCTTGATTTGAGAAATGCTTACAAGCTGGAATTGAAATGTTTACATATTAGAATTTAAAATATTTTACTAAATGCTTGATTATAATTTTTGAAATTAGGCATGTGATTGGAAATATGTACAAGTAAGCATGTTTTGAAATTAGAATTTACAATTTACTAAATGCTTGATTATAATTTTTGGATATATTTGTTACTTACAATTTACTAAATGCTTGGTTCAAATGTTAACTTCCTAATATGGTTTGTTAGTTTTGAAAATGTGTATGTAATTATGTGGCCGATTAGAAATGTAATAAAGTTAGCATGTTTAGATATTGGAATTGAAATGTTTCCAAATTGGAATTGAAAATATTTTATGTTGTTAGAATAACATATGTGAGAAATTAAATGTGTGAATGTAATTTTTTTTTATCTAAATTGGTAGGTGCTTACTATCAAATGGACCTCAATCACCCAGAATCTTTCATGAACTTACTAACTGGGGATAATTCACAATGGGATGCCGCAAACAACATGAATATTGTCTCAAGCCCTCGTAATTGGCAATATCATCCACAATACCCTTAACAATACCCACATCTGCAATATCCTCAACTACCACCAAACTTTCCCGTCCAAGGCCAGAATGTCTCCCCAATTCCAAATTTCAACTGCGGTTCTTTGCCTCCTCCTTATCAGCTACCCCCACCAACTAATACGACCTCGTCAACACCCCGTCCTCCACCCAACCCCACCCAGAGTGAGAGTGTCGGCGTGACTTCTAAGTGGACATTGGAAGAAGATTGTTGTTTGGTCAGATCGTGGATCAACGTGAGCACCAACCCCCTTGTTGGGGCTGGCAGAAGAAGACAAGGTTTTGGACAAAGATTGCAAGCGCCTACAACCAACATGCTCCCGATGGAGCTGTGAAACGAGGAGCGAAAGTCTGGAACGCCCGTTAGAACCGAGCAGCTCCACTGGTGTACAAGTGGACCGCTTGTGTGGGTCAGGCTTATCAGGCAAACCCAAGTGGGGCGAATGAGGACAATATTATGCAGAAAGCCCAAGATCTATACGTTGATATGGTGGGCAAACCGTTCGACTTGATGCATTGGTGGGTGCTACTGAAGGACCAACCGAAATGGGAGGTCAATTGCGATCAATCTGCAGATGTGGCCACTAAACGCTTGAGGATGAATGAGGTGGGCGGGTACTCTGAGAGTGAGACATCAGGCTCACCCAGCACCCCCGACACACCAACAACGGATGCTAGTGAAGATACAACAACATAGCAAGTTGGTGGACTTATCCGCCCAATTGGAAGAAAAGCCGCCAAAAGAAAGGCGAAAGAGAGAGCGCATGACTCAGTGCTTGATGTTGTCACGAAGGAGTTATCCACTTTGGGGACAACAAATGTGAAGAACAGCACCATGTTCGAAAGATATGCCATCGCCCAAGAGAAGAAGGTGAAGGCGGCTAAGGTGAAGACGGAGGCCGCTAAGAGAGCGGTTGAACTAATAGACTCTCATCAACAGTTCCAACGGATGAAGTATGAAGACAAGATTTTGAGAATGGACATTGCTAAGATGTGTCTGGAGGATCAAGCGTGATATGGTCCACTTCAGGAAGAAATTAGGAGCCTATACCGCCAAACATCGTCTTCGTCCAAAGCTAGCCCTTCTCTAGATTGAGACCCATGTCTTAGGAATAATATGTTGTTCACGTTGAGCTTTTGTTGTTCTTTCTTTTCCCAGTAGTTTGTTGTAATTGAACTCTTTTATGTCGTGGAATGAAATGTGTAATTTTGTTTGAATTAGTTCCATTTTAATTTCACATCACAATGATCAAAGTTTTTTATACGTTGCATTGTAGCTAAGATGTTTAATTTCATTTGAACGAGTGCAATTTTAATATTTTACTTATAACTACGATGCTCTCTTAATTTTCTTGCTTAATTCGGAAAAATTTGCCCTAACATTTGGACACTTCTGTTACAGGTACAACAAAATGAGTGACCCATCTTCTTGTAGTGATGACTCATCCGCAGAATTAATAGATAATCTCATATTCGTATTGGAGTCATCCTTTTCTAGTGATGACTCATCGATTCTTGATACCGTACTCAACAATCAATCTCACGTGGAGTCATTTCAGTTAGCTATAAAACATGGACAAGGGGAACGACCTTCCTCATCCCGACGACCAAGAAAGAAGAAGAAAGTCATTCGAAGGGATCGAGAAGATGCAAACGATCGCCTCCACAGATACTACATTGCAAATAATTCCATTTACAACGAAACCCACTTTTGCCGTAGATTTCGGATGCGAAAACACCTGTTCCTCCACATTGTTGACGCCCTCAGTAGTCGATTTGAGTACTTCCAGTTGAGGCACGATTGTGCTGGCCGACGTGGGTTGTCGCCGCTCACCAAGTGCATCGCAACAATGTGTATGCTCGCCTATGGGGTATCGGCAGATTGTGTGGATGAGTACTTGAAGATTGGAGGAAGCACGGCTATGGAGTGTATGAAAAACTTTGCAGTCGGTGTACTCCAAGTGTTTGGGACGAGTATTTGAGAAAACCAACACAAGCTAATGTTGATCGACTGTTGCAAGTTGTCGAGGCACGTGATTTCTCCGGCATGTTAGGGAGTATAGATTGTATGCATTGGGAATGGAAGAACTGTTCATTGGCTTGGAAAGGCATTTTCGCAAAAGTGCTTTACAGAGTCCCCACCTTGATTCTTGAAGCCATTGCTTCATATGACCTTTGGATATGACACGCCTTCTTTGGGTGCCCGAGTAGCCTGAACGACTTAAATGTTCTTCACCAGCTAGATGTTTTCAAAAAGGTGTATGAGGGTCGGGCTTCGAAATGTGAGTACGTCGTGAACGGTCGCCAATACAATATGGGGTGCTTTTTGTCCGATGGTATTTATCCAAGATGGGCAACATTCGTGAAAACTATCTGCCTTCCCCAAGGACCCAAGGTAAGATTGTTCGCCGAACGTCAAGTGTTTGTTAGGAAGGATGTGGAAAAAGCGTTTGGGGTTCTACAAGCGCGGTTTGCTATAATTCACGGTTCAGCTCGAAACATGGACAAAGGTGAGTTGGGTATGATAATGAAGGCATGTGTTATACTCTATAACATGATTGTCGAGGACGAACGAGATTCGTATGACTTTGCTTTCGACTACGATAATGTCGACGACAACACCTCGAGCCCAAATGTCCAACAAGGCCATCATCCGTGCTATGCTGCCTACCTTCGTAGAGTAGCAGAAATTCATGACCCCGCTATACATGCACGTCTCCAATAAGACTTTATCGAGGAAATATAGAATCGACATAGGGCGCAACAAAGCTCACAACCATAGATATGAAGGGTTATTCGTCATTTACTTGTATTGTATTTTTTTCTATTGTATTGTATTTTTTTGTATTGTATTGTATTGTACTGTATTTTATTTGTATTGTATTGTATCGTATTTTTTTCCGTCATCTAAATTAGTGTTTTCAATATCGAATACTCGGGTTGTAATTTTCTTCAATGGCATTTGTATTAATTGCATTTGTATTAATTGCATTATATGTTATACTCTGTATGCTGTCAATTCGTTCAACCGATAAAACTTAACTCATCAATTTTTATATGCTACAAAATAAATTAATACATTCTTCAGAAACATAAATTACATATTTTTTCATCCGGAAAATAAAATTCATTTTCAACTTAAACAAAACCCAATATACAAAAATAAATTGTCCAACATAAAACAAAGAAAACATGTTTAGTGGTGGGCTCCACCAACAAATATTTAATCATTTGTGCTGAAATGAGATCCATTTGCTGAAAAAATGAAGGAATGCAAGTTCCAGAACTGTGGAACTTATGTTGACATGGCATGCTGGAGTTCCACAAAATGGAACTCCATTGGGAATGCTCTAATTTGCAATCAAATCAAACAAAACAGTATCACATCCTCCTTCAGCTTACGAAATATAGTAATTAATTATTATAACTCATCATTAATCAATTTAAGGGGTGTTTGGTAACAACTATTTGGGTAAAAGTAGTTGTTTGGGAGAGTTTTAGCTATTTTGACCTAGTCAAACAACCAAAGAGTGCTTAGTAAATAACTGTTTGTAATAGCTGTTTGGCGTCAAAAAGTTATTTTTGAAAAAATTATTCCTATTAGCCTTTTGGAAATAACTTTTTTAGAAAGCACATAATTGTCGAAAAGTTTGAAAAAAATTACACTATATGCCATTTAAAACTAATTTATAGGTAAGGGCATAAATGAAACTTTACTCACATCTTTTGTAACGCCTCAAAAATTTCAGTTACAAATTTGGATTACTATGTGAATACGTGTTTTATATTTATGTATTTTAAGTGTTTTACTTTGATATACATATATATGATTATGTTGGGAAACAATGCTAAGATTTTGGTTTTCCAAAAAAAAAAAAAAAGTCAAAGTCAACTTTGACTTGGGTCAAAGTCGGTTTGACCATTTATAAAAGGGGGGTGGGGTTTGTTTTTTTTCTTCAAAACACACACGCACGGGCAGAGAAGGAAAAGAAGAAAAGAAGAAGAAGAAAAGGAGAAGAAAAAGAGGAGGAAGAAGAAGGAGGAGAAGAGGAGTTCGATTTTTAGTCTTGATTTGCAGATTAAGGTGAGTAATTCTTGTCTTTCTCAACCTAAAATTGAATAGGGCAAGATTAATTTGTGGATTTAGGATTCGAATTTGGGAATCAATTGAAGTTATGAATTTGATGTTTTAAAGCTTAGTAGATTAAAACCATAAATTCAATTGTTAGAAACTCACCCTTAAAAGTTGTATGTTTATTTGCGATTTTTGAATTCTATGGACGTTGTGAATTGAAACTATGGATTTTTGGATTGGTTATCTGTATTTGGTTGAATAATATGGTATAAAAATAGGATGCGATTTTCGGAGTTTTGTAGAACTCAGGAACTGTTCGAATTTCTGAGAATTATGGGATTGTTGGAATATTATGAAATTTTTACTGTAGGTTTCCCAAGATATTAGGAAACTTATGTTAACGTTTCATGAATTTTAGATGTGTATTTTAGAAGGTATGAAATTTTGAGTGAAACTGCCCTGTTGTTGAGTGCAGAAATTCAGATTCTGTTTGAATTATTGTGAGATATTGGGTTGGCTAAAACTTATGAAATTTTTACTGTAAACTTCTGAGGAGGTCTGGGAAATTCTTGTAAATTTTTATGAATTTTTTATGTGTAATTTAGATGTCATGAATTTTAGATTGAGACTGCCCTGTTTTAGTACCTGATTTCGGCTACTGTTTTAATTTGTTATGAACGGTTTGCTTGGAGAAAAATTATCAAATTATTACTGTAGATTCCTCATGATATGGGGTGATTTTTGGTAAACTTTTGTGAATTTTGGTGGTGTATGCTAAAAGTTATGAAATTTTGAGTTTAATTCACAGTTTTTTTTCATTATTTTGGCTGACTGTTTGAATTTCTGGGAATGATTGGCCTGGACAAAAATCATGAAATTAATATGTTAGAATCTATATGTTATTTTTCAATTTCCTGCAAAGTTTGGTGAAGATTGAATGTGTATGCTGTGAGTTATGAATTTTTGAGTTAATGTACCTCGTTTAGCGTGCTTATGGATTATTTGTATGTATAATCCATAAATTAGGTAAGCTGCCTAAAAATTCTGATTGTGCGATGAAGTTTGGGGAACTAGTGAAATTATTTTGAATGGAATTATATTTTGTTTTGATTTCGTTTTTGTTCAAACTGTGGGGTTTGAATTTATTTGAATATATGATTTCATTAAGTTATGTTTTTGGAGAAAAAGATTCGTGTCTTGTCTGAGGCTATTACATAGCGTTCTAGAGCTATGGCCATAGAAGTAGTTGTCTTTGTGTTTGGAGCTGTGTGGGTCGTTGGTTGGTACCTTGAGTGGGCAATGCCCGGTCCGCCAATTGACTCCTCAGTTTGTGTTATTTGGGAGCTGTGTGGGTCGTTGGTTGGTACCTTGAGTGGGCAATGCCTGGTCCACCAATTGACTCCTCAGTTTGTGTTATTTGGGAGCTGTGTGGGTCCCTGGTTCTCCAGGATGTGAATGTGACTCCTCAGTTTGTGATTTGAGGGCATCTACGTACTTTAGAGCGTTGGGTCCCTGGTTGGTACCTTGAGTGGGCATCGCCCGGTCCACCAGGATGTGTTTGTGACCCTTGTGTTTGTGATGGTTCTTTATGTGAGTCATGAGTTGATTTCTCCTAAACTAAAAGTTTTGTATTCAGTTAAGAATGTGTGATGTGTTGTGCAATTGATTTTGGCTTGGATTTTTGGACTTTGGATATGATATGGAATTGGGTTTCGTTTGGATTTGGTTTTGATGTTGTAAGACACATGTTATGTGTTTATGGCTAGTATGTGAACTTTTGTGATAAAGTTGCTTTGATGCATGTGCCAATTGTGGTTATGGGCAGGCCGTTAGGTTGTTTAGCAGATTTTACTTTCTTTTGGACTCCAGTGAGGACTATGAGCCCAAAAGACATGATTGGTATGGGACAATCATGGTTAGTTTAGTGAATAAACTAACAGCAAAGCTTGTTCGAGGGCTCAGGTGTAAACGTGAGTCCTTGAAACGTACCTGGTATGGGACATGTGCGGCTAAATTATTCTAATTGCCTACCTCATAACAGAAATATGTATGTGTTTGTGATATTTATGATCATATTAAATATGAATGATATAAGTGCCCTTTTGATTCTTGAAACATATGCGTGTCCCCTTATCGTCCTCTATATGATAGATGAGATGTTGTGTACTGTGTGCTTATCTGTTAATCGGTTAATGTGCAAAGTGTAACAACGGGGAAGGTAAGGGTTATTCACTGGGCTCGGGGAGCTCATGACCTCACCATTTTTCAGGTCTTGAAAGCGAGGAGGGACCACAGGAGCATTAAAAGAACTCATTTGGACCCAGAGGACTCGTTGTATGTATATGTTATGGATTACGTCTAGTAAATACAGTTCTGTATTTTGATTTGGATATATGTAAGAATATTGGGGATACGATTTAAGTATGTATGTGATGTATGTTTTAGATTGACCTTTCTGAACTTCAGTTAGATTTCTATAAGAGCTTCCGCTGCTATCTCTTATGATCAGGTTTATTAAGGTTAAAAAGTTTAGAGAGCCTTGTGAGTGTTCTTAATTGAACATTCATGGCGGTGACGCGCCTGCCCCTTCGGGGGGGCGTTACATCTTTTTTAGAAACAACTAGTTTTAACAAACATTTTTTCTAAAAACCGCTAATTCAAATAGCTAACAACTAATAAAACAGCTAACAATTAACAACTATTTGCTAAATCGAACCTTAATCTTATTAACAGATATACAGGTAGATAACATACTCTAACAATGATAAGCAAATGTTCTCCAAAATATCTTCTTGTCTTCCTTTCTTCAGTCAAAACATAAATGTAACTTACTATGTATGACACTAATGTGATGTTCAGTTGAATGCAATCAACTTTCTACTGCAATCATGATTATATATAATTTGTTGTAATTATAATTACATGATAATTGTCATTTGCGATACTCTTTTATAACCAAACAAGACAATAGAAAAATAATCACAAACTTATTTGCATTATAAAGTTATTTACATCCAGCTAAACTTTAGCTTAAAGTAAAATTTTAACTTGGGATCACTAGTTTATTACAAAGAAAAAGTTCTTAGTCATTAGGGAAAGATGAAGAGAATTTCTTGGCAACAAGGCGAAGTGGATTCTTCTTCTGCATAGTGATGCCAGGGATCAAGTCAGTGTCAATATCTTCCTTCTTCATCCCGGCAGGCAATTCCCAATCAAAAAAGTACAATAAATTGGCAAGCGCCGTCTCAATGTTAGCAAGACCATGAAGCATACCAGGGCACATTCTCCTTCCCGCTCCAAAAGGAATTAGCTCAAAATCTTGTCCTCTAAAATCAATTGAACTCTCTAAAAACCTTTCGGGCATAAATATTTCTGGGTCCTTCCAAAATTCAGGATCTCTGTTAATTTTCCACACGTTCACAAACATCAAGGTTTTGGGCAAAATGTCATAGTCTTTTATGGTGCATTTATTGAGTGTTTCACGAACTATTAGCAATGGAGCAGCGGGGTGCAGCCGAAATGTTTCCTTCACTATTGCCTTGAGGTACTCAAGCTTTACGATATCCTCCTCTTCAATAAAGCTCTTGTCTCGAATCACAGTCCTAAGCTCGTCTTGCGCTTTCTTCATCATTGTGGGATTCTTCAGGAGCTCTGTCATGACCCAAACCACCATAGCTGAACTTGTATCTGTTCCTGCTGAAATTATATTCTGCACAAAATAGCATAATTACATATTTTGCCCATTCCTAGCTATAACAGAAATACTTCGTGATCAAAGAATTGTTCTTGAAATATACAGAAAATTTTCTACCAGAGACATGCATTACATCCCTAATATATGGTTAAATCATTTTGATTGTGTGAGGTGAGCTAATAGTATAAATAAACTCCTTTTTAATTCCAAATAGCCAAGATTGAAGGAATTTACCATTAATACTGCTTTGATGTGATCCAAAGTGAGATGGAAAGAGAAGCAACGTTCCTTTCGAAATTGAAGAAGAACATCAACAATGTCCTCATTGTCAGATTGGGGCTTGTTTGGGTCAAGATGATCATCAATGATTTTATTGTAAAATTCGTCTAGATCATTGAACGCCCTCTCAAGTCTGGAGGATAATCCCGTTAACTTGTCAAGCCGGCCACCAATGAAAGGGAAGTAATCGGCAAAGAAGAACGTTGCGAACATAATCTGAGCTTCATTTAGAAGGCGGAGGAATCTACCCTTTTCAACTTCATCATTATACCTGTTTATCAATGAGGAAATTAGTGTCAAGTACTAACGATTGGGATGTGTTAGAGTATAAAACTTATTTCTATACCTTCACTTGTTAGCTTAATTTTTTTTATTGAGATGGTTATCAACATATTATCAAAACTTCCTCCGCGAGAGGTCTTAGTTTCAAATTTCAATATAAGTCTCACATTGAATTATTGGTGAGAATGGGTTTTGGAAGCATCCACCCGCCACATTTCAAGCTAAAAGGCCCTTTGTATTAGGGAGCGTGATAGAATATAACACATGTTCGTAGACTATCAGCCATTATCTTAAACTTTTGTTTGCAATGATTTTTGAACAGAATATGACCTTAATTAGTTACTACATATCATATTAGGCTACATCACAGTAGCAGTTAGATGCATCTCTTGTGACTTTGGTGTACTGTGGGCATACAACAGTCATGGGGAAAAAAAAAACCCCATATGAGCAAAAGTTTTAAATTAATACTAATAAAAAAGAATCGTTAATATTTATAAAATTTAGGTAGTTCCAAAAGAAACGAAAACTGCTGTACAAAATTTTTAATCAACTCTTGGTTTCTAATCACAGCTGTAGTTCATACTTGTATCTTCTAAGCAGAACTCTAATAATTCACTTTGCATAAATATCTGCAGCTAAGGGTACTAGAAATTCCAACAAAATGATTGAAACATACAATTATATTATCATATGTAGGGTCATCACCATGTGGGTGGTGACAAACGTGATGTTGACCTTTGGCATCTCTAAGGCCATTGGCAATGGTTGACATGCGAGGTATTGGTGGGCCCGCGTGTTTTTTTCATGCCAGATTTGCTCTGACAGCAATGTGAAAATGTGTGTGACAATCGAGATAGTACGCCTGTGCGTGTCTCCCAGCGTGTCACTGTTTACATTTTTAAAATATTTTTTTTGTTTTTTTTGAAGTAATATATAACTTTTATATGATTAAAAAAATAGGTTGTGTGTTATAAAGTGGGTTCATGACAAATATTTTTATTGGATGATTAAAATTGAGTTCCATTTGTTGGAGAAGTGATGGAATGCAAGTTCCAAAATTGTAGAACTTTTGTTGATGTGGCAGACTAGAGTTCCAAAAACTGAAACTCTGCTGGGAATGCTCTAAAGCAATAGTCTGAGCACGGTGCCGCTTAGGGCTGACCAGGACTGGGTATCCGGTCTATTTTCATAGATTCGATTTCAGTTGGAACCTGATTTAGAATTTTTGGAATCAGACGCGAAACCGGTTGGGACCGGATTTAGAACCAGGTACCTGGTTCGTTTTGTTTTATTTCATCTCATTTTAATTTTTGGCTTGTGGTTGTGACTTTGTAAGAGAACCAATAAACTCAACAAACTAGCTAATCAATCGTTCAAAATCAAATTTAATAGACTGACAGCTAGACAACTACTATACATTAAAGTCCAATTGGTTAGCAAATTAATAGCATTTCAGTTCATCCAAGCATTAAAAAAATACCATATTTCATAGTATTATACATTAACAAAAAGATTTAGTGATATCAACATATAGTCAGAAATTATGGCGAACAACTGATGTCAACAGGTAACTGGGTAATTCAGACATTTAAAAAAAAGAATTGATTGGACCGAGTAACCAGGTAACGGGTTCGGTTACAATTCCAAGTTTTCAGGACCTGGTTGCAACTGGTTCTAGGATTTCAGAACCAGTCCTGGACCCAGTTCAACTAGGTCTAAACCGGATCTGGGTACCTGATTCTTTTTGCTTAGCTCCTAGTGCCGCCCTGCGCTTGCTAAGAAACACTTTTGGGTTAAACTTTAAGGGCCCATTTGGATCTAGAAAGATTTATGGGAAATAAAAATATTAAGTTCCTATTCAATAAAATTATCTATTCAAATAGTGGATAGTGATTTAGGTAGCAAATATTTATTTAAGTAGTGGATAACGGTTCTAACTTTCTTATTAACGGATAGCTGTTTAGATGAATGGTTGAAGCAAATTTACCGGTACTCGATAATTAGAAATTCAGTTCATTTTCTTCAATTCTATATGATTACATTTCATTACATTGAATCCCAACTAAAGCAGGAACTACCCTGACTAATGAGGTCTGAACTGGAATCCTTTGGAAACCAAATTTTTATGCATCGGCCCTCTAGAGCACCCTTTTGACATTCATCTGCCACGAATCGGCCCTCTAGATGGATTTTTAAAATTTGTTCTTACAGGGAGAGTAGCCATAAGTTGGGTTGACCGAGCAAACAAGTTAGTAACATAACTAGTTATGCAATGAAATGAAATAATAATCTTATTGTGCGTATAAGACTAGGTAAGAGATTGATGTGAGAGTCGGTACCTCTTGCCAAAAGCAATCCTACAAATAATAGAGCCGCTAAGAGTGATGAGCAAGTCACTCAAGTTTACAACCTCAGAAGTAGAAGACAAAGAAGAGATCTTCCGGATCATTCTAGAGACTTCTTCTCGTCGAATGGGAGCAGAAGACTGGACCTTCTTGGAGCTCAGCAAATGGACAACACATATCTTCCTAATCTCCCTAAAATACTCACCATAGGATGCAAAAGCTATATCTAAACCATTGTAAGACAGTTTCTGCATCCCAGTGAGAGGCGGCCTAGTACAGAAGTTGTGATCTTGTGTTTTCAGGACCTCTTTCGCCAGACTCGCTGTTTGAACCACCACAGCTGATCTGCACCCGAATTTCAACGACAAAATCGGGCCATAGGTCTTGGCTAGCTTGGATAAGTAGAGGTGTGGGGTCAATGGGTCGAACTGGTGTATGTTTCCAATGAGGGGGAGGCCTTTGGGTCCTGGAGGAAGGTGAAGTTTTTCATGCTTTCTCAGGTTACAGAGGGTAAGAAAGATGAGAGAAAGAACAGCAATGAGAAAGAGGAGGAAGAGTAGAAGCATGGCTGATGGCTTATGGTATTATGATGTGTTGTTACTTGTGGTGCATATCATACAAAAGACTAGCAGGACGACATAGATGTGCAACTTTTTGTGGTTACTTGTGGTTGCCAGAGCCAATGTCCCTTACGTAAGCACTATGCCATATACCTTTATCTAGTACGGAGCTTTCCCAATTGCTTATTGATATATCAGACACAAAGGGACTGTGTATGCCATTGGTGATGTTATTGAACGATTCGGGGTATTTACTTTTCTTGGAAGTGTTATGTCAGTTAGATGGTGACTTGATATAACACTGATGTGTTTAGTTATGGTCGCCCGCTCCATTCCCAGTATGAAGCGTGAGGAAATGTGTTGGTAGAGAGACATGAGATTTGAGGTTTGTGTGACCGAGGGGAAGCTGTTGACCGGTAACGGTCACATATGATTAAATTGCCCCATTAATCCGGCAGTTACAAGGGGATTAATTATGTATTAATCTGCCATTAAACCTGATATCAATTACAGGATTATGTAACTATGAAAGGGAGGTGTGTGTATGTGGAAGTGACAGAAACACAGCAAGCAAGAGCTATTCCCTAATTCACTCTGTCTTTCCCTCTCACTGCCTAACCATCCTAGAGGTTCGGGTTTTGGAGCGTGACTTATTGGTGACTCTGGTAGCCACCGGTTCGAGGGTAGCGGTCAAGCAAGCATAAGGTCCTGGCAGTCGAATTTCCGCATTAAGGTAATCCTTACTTACCAACAATATTTGATTTATTCTGGTAAAGCATTTAAGAAATGCACGCTAGCTTAGACTTTTTCATTGCTGATTTTTCATCTTTGTTATAATAAACCTCCTTAATTACATTAATTGCTGTAGAAATCCACATGCTTCAACAGTAGTACAGTACTTAAGATTTCTTAGATTAGACACTGTATATAGAGTTTTTTGTTTGCTTGTTTGTCTATGTCGAAGCATTTGAGGCTTTTAGCACGAGCATCTTGTATTCTGCATCAAAGATGTACAGCCAATTTCATGGAGCTTCCCAGTGGCCTAGCCTCGACAAGATCCACCACATTGTCCTCCACAACGAGCACTGCTACTACAAGAACTTCCACAACGTCCTCCGCAGCAAGCATTGCTCCCACAGGAACTTCCACAACGTCCTCCTCCACATGTTCCTGCTCTGCAGCGTCCACCAGCACATCCTCCTCCACAGCTGCCCACACCTCCGCTACAAGCCCCACCACAAATTATAGCGGTTTCATGTAGTTCGGAGGCTTGATGTTTGTCGTTCTTACACATTTCGGAGGGCTTAAAATCACTTTTGCTGATCAAAATGTCGCGGAGAATGTAGGCTGAGATGAATCCTGGTGTGAGAAACCAGTCCTCCTTGATCTGTTTCTCAAAACTTCATGCTTAGTGAGGTCTATAATGTTTATTTAATGTGTGTATCTAAGGTATACTTTTGGGAAGCAGGGTATAGTACCTCGAGAAACCCTGATTTCAAGTTAAAGAGTGCTACTGCTTTTCCATAGGGATGTTGAGGAGAGAATTCAACTGCAGTGATGAAATTCTGCTCATCTTCCTGTCCATTATATTCAGTTTCATAGTCCGATTTTATACCAGGCATTATAATCACCTGGACAAACCGCACAAATTAAACATACAAGAAGGAGGCGTTATAATCACCTGGACAAACCGCACAAATTAAACACACAAGAAGGAAAAATTAAAGGCTTCCTGTAGATCCTCGATTAAAAACATCAAATGCAGCTACTCCCGACAAAGAGACTTTTAAGATGTATTTTGCTTTACCATCTCGAGAAAATTGCCTAGAAGTGATTTCTTCATCTGCCAGCAAACTGGGCCTTGCTAATCAAAGTACATAGAAATGCATACCTTTTTCTTACCCCTCAGCTCATACATATTCCCCTGCTTGCTTGGTTTGCTTGGAGGGCATAAATCCCATAAAGAATCTACCAAAGACCATCCTTTTCCTGTATGTTTTGCGAGGATGCGAGGTCCTTCTGATCCTAAAATTCCAATCACTTCCTCCTCTCCAGTTTTCCCTTGCCTGCGAAACTCATTTCATAACTTTAAATTCAAAAACTGTGATCATTTTCACAGTCTATACCTGAACGTAAGAATTATGCCTACCTCATGTAGAAGCCAATAACCTGGTTGCAAGCCTCATCTAGAATGGAGGTGTGGCTTCCATTCAAACCCTGAGAAGGAACCATGTTGAGCACATACCGAGCCCCAAACGGAGGAGTGAATGAGATAGAAACTCGTAGGGAGATTGGCTTCCGATTTGTGGTTTCCGTAGATGGAGACAGTTCAAACCAGGAATCAATAAAGAGTGCTTGTTCTAGATTAACAAATTTTGTCATGGAGATACTTGTGCTTCCCAGAGTGACTCTTGATGATATTCCAGTCTGAGTGGAGATTGGATTGGACATCAGTTCGAAGATCAGCTCTGCAGTTGATTCGCATTGGAAACTAGCTACTTGCTTCTTCCCCAATTCTGAAGAAATGCTCAACTTTTTCTTCGTGGTATGGTGAAGATTTTTGTATTGCTTGCTGAAAAGCACGAACACATCGTCTCCATGCCCTTCAGGTATGCCTTTGACCTCCACTATCTCTAATAGGACCTGGAAAAGGAAGTTATGGGTAAGAATTGAAGAAAGAGCAATAGTCCTTTCAATTTGTTCATGAACATCAATACGTGAAATAGGAGAAATTATTGTATAGTTCAATATTGTTGCATAAGCTAGCATACTCAAGAATCAATCACATCATGTCAGATTGTCAGTAGTCTTGTTTCAGGGGGCATCAACATGGGCCACACTAGTAGGTGACTGAACCATAAGCATAATTCGAACCATGTCCTGTAGAACATATAAGTCTATTCACAAGACCCAAGACTTGTTGAGGTCGCACGTGCAATGCCCAAGACCTGCTGGAGTAAGGTACGGGGAGATTTAAACATACTCAACCTTACCCCTTGAAGCGAGACACCTATAGCGCTTTGGGAAACGAGTATGTAATATTATGTTACAAACATAAATAATGCATGAAATTGTCTAAAACTTTGGCACCCTAGTTGATAGATATTTCAACATACCACTAAAACCCACCTCTGTTAGCATCTTCTTGGGAAGGTGAACCAGACTGTCTCCCACTTTGTCAGAGGCTAAGTTATCAGGAACTTCCTCAAGCACATGAGCATCAATCGCAATAGATGAAGGTGCATTTCCTCTGTACATTGTTCCCGCCCTCCAGTACCTTAGACCATATACCTCTTCCCACTGCTTGGTAGTCTCCATGAACCCGACATCTAACTTGTTACCTTCTGTTCTGTCAGGGTTTGTATCGTCATGCTCAAGCACCATGCCAGAAATAGCAGTTGTGTCTTTACAGTACAATGCAGGGTGCAATTGGTGAGCATGCCATATGAGGTCAATATCATAGGTTGGAACACAAAACTGCCTAATGGACTTCTCTTTGTTCCTCTTAATCAGGTGAAGAAAACCCTTGTATCGTGCTACAGCTTCTTGAAGAAAAATGTCATTGCCCATGAAAGGCCTGGCCACCTGTGACAAACAAATTTTTATGAGTAATGTACTCACAGTTACAGCCTTAGAATTTAGTTGTCCTCTTATTGTAGACCATTTGGAGTCTAGACTTGACACTGCATGTTCTGGTTGGGTTAATTTTGCAATAGTCAAAATAGGTTGATTGAATGTTAGTTGGATCCAATTTGGATCACATACGGGGTCTAGTCAGAGTTCTCAAATAAATCTCCTTAAATGTAAGATGCAATTCATATTAGTTAGGTGAATTCTTTGGTTGCAGATAATTAGTTTGGTGTCAAAATTCGTTTGACGGTATGATACTGTTGGATCACTTAATCAGGTACAGGTCAGGGTTGTCAGATATTATTCAAAATGTTTTAGAATGTGGAAGGACTGAAAAGAGAGGAAGACTTGAGGGGAGGGTATCCCCCCCCCCCCCCGTTTACCTGGTAAAAGAAAGGGCTCTGCCTTTTGACAGCTGATACAAGATCATAGTCTGTGCTGTCTTGGCCATTAGCTAATTTGTTAACTTCATAACTCTTAAGGCAGGGGCTGCTTAAATCAAGTTGAAATGGTTCATCTGGATACATCCTTGTCCAAATTTCTTCTGTTTGTTTTGAACAATTGCCTTGGAAGGTGGACACAACGTTGAAGTTGTCAAGAATTCTCCCATAGCGGCATTTGCAATCTGCCTTGTAACGTGTCTGAGGAAGCCATAAAGTTAGCCATCTAATTCTACACGACAGAAAATAGGAAGATGATGGAAATCATGCATAGCAAAATAGATTTATCATGGAGAAAGTAGAGCTTGATTATGACCCAACTCGTATCGGTTGCCACAAGATTGGGCAGACAAATGTTAAATCTCACGATATTCTCTATGGCCGAGTTGTATATTTGTTAATGTGGGACAAACCAAGTGTTAATGTCCTGTCATCTGTGCTAACTGGGCTACGAGCAAGGCCTAGCACGTGATCATGTAATAGTAAATCTTGACATGCATGAAAGTTTTCTTGAATATTGATTATATCCTCTTGACTAGATTACAGGATAAATTGAAATCAAACTTGATATGAACCCCAATTGAAGTGACTCAACATTAGCATGAACCTTGTTCAACCTAGATATATCATGAATCCAGGTTGAGTTAATAGTAAATTCTAACAACCTATTTACTAGGTCTAAAAAGTAACACACCGGTCAATTTAGCTACATTTTTTTTGTTTTTGGGTGGGGGGGGGGGTTACCGGATTAAGGCGGTGACAGTGCCAGATCCATTCACAGTCAAGAGGCACAACCAGAGGGCCTTCTAAGACATCAAACTCGGCTTGTTTTGCTAGCAGAGGAAGCCAGCATTTTTGGTACCTAACAAACAAGTATCACAATTTCAATCAATATTCCCAGAATATTTAAAATTTAAAATAAAATAGTTCAAAAAAAAGAAGGAAAAACAAATTTCAGTATGTATACATGCTTCATTCTTCCGTTTTGATACCTATGAATAGCACGGTCCAAAGTGGGACCTTGATAGAGGTGTCTGTTTCTGTCAATGGCTGCCAGGAATTGCAGCAGTTGTTTGGCTGCAGCTATAAGGTCCACACTCACCGCTATCTTCTGTGCTTTGGAGCACTCTACCTCCTGCCCCTTCTGATGATCTTTCATTGTCGCCTTTTGAATTTCACCCTTGAAATGAAACATACCATGCATCATTCCTTGAATGTATATCTTTCTGGATAGAACAAAATCTGCAATTCTAGTACCCTTTTTTTCGTTTATTCAAGATTTGAAATGACACCTCCTGCTAATTGATTATCCAATTCAAGATTCGAACTAGACTTAACAAGGACAATCTAATTGTTCACCTAAAACTTGAACTGACTTAATAAATAGACTAAAAAAACATGCACAAACAATGTTATTTATCTAAGCTTCCTCAAAGTCAGCCTTGTTATCTGGGATTCAAGTCTACTATCTAGTGAGTTTGGTTATCTCGCAGGCTAGGCCTTCGTTGGGCCAAATTCGGTTTTATGTGCTCCCCGGTCTGTTGACAGCCCACAAGGTTTACCCTTCACGGAGGATCTATTGAGTAGGCAGTTTATCTTACCAAGAAAATCAAAATAATATCCGTAGATTGGATATTAGTAACGATGCAAATACACTGCATAAACTGACAACAAACTGGAATAAATAAATTGCTTGGTGTCATGTTTGTGACATAATTAAAGATCTCTTTATCAATGCTATTACATAGAGATGAAATTATTAAAAACCAAAAAAACATTAAAAATTGAAGCTAGTTGGGAGATATATATACCTTCAAATTAATGGACTAGGTTGAGGATTTAACCTGTAATCCTTTGGGACTAGAGGGAGCTCCACTAAATGTGTTAGTACTGGAGCTGATGATGGTTGAGTGAGTTTGTGTGCAAAATGCAGTTTGATCTCCTGGTATTTAAACACAGGATCTGTGACAGCTTAGCTGGATTGAGACAAACAAAAAGAGAGATCTTCACGAGAATAATCATCCAATGCACAGCACAACCCATGAGGTCTCTTAACTTTGCCCCTTGATTTCTGTTTCATACTGTATAAATGAACCGAATATTCGGGGTCTGTTTCATCCTACTCACGATGTTGGAGAGGTTTTTCAGACAACGGTTGCCAATTTTCCGCTTCTTTTTCCTGACCTTCTTTCTTCATTTCTTGCTTTAAGTTGTTTTTTTTTTTTTGTTTTTGGGGAGGGGGTGTAATTACGAAAGCAATGAACTTCGAAGGGCCCGTAGCTTGCCTTACATATTTCATGCCAACTACACATCAAGAAAAAAATGAGAAGAAGAATACTAGCGACTTCAATTACGTCATAAAAGCTTACTAGCCTCTAAATTTGTGCTACATATGAATTGTTTTAAAATTTTTCTTAAAATATTTTTAGAAATATTATAATTAATCTTATAATTTAGATTTTTAGAAATAATACTATTAACATATTGGTAATTTATTATTTTTTTCTGTGCATAGAAGTAGTTGAAAAGACATTATTTATCAAAGATATTATTCATTATGATGACTTTAAATCACATATTATTTAAATTTTTATTTTTAATAAATGCTCAAGAGATATGTGTCACAACTGTAGCGTTCGTACTCACTTATACACACACACACACACACACACACACACACACACACACACACACACATATATATATATATATATATATATATATATATATATATATATATATATTAAAAATTGGATACAAATAATGTATGAATGACATGAGGCATCTCACATGGCACAAAAAAATAACTTGGCAAATTGTAGTTGACAGATGCTAGTTGAGATATGTCTATCAACATTAATGCTATTAATTATAATTTATTATATGTTATTAACTTAATTATTTATTACATGATTTTACGCTTCCACTTATTTTCCTGGCATTCTTTCTTCATTCCTTGCTTCAAGTTGTTGTTTTTTTTTGGGGGGGGGGGGGGAGGAGTAATTACAAAGTAATGAACTTCGAATGAGCTGAAGCTTGCTTCACATATTTCGTGCCAACTACATCAAGAAAAATAAGGAGAAGAATGCTAGCCATGTCAATTGCCTCATAAACGCTTACTAGTCTTTAAATTCGTGCTATGCACGAATTCTTTTAAAATTTTTCCTAAAATATTTTTTAAAATATTAAAATTAATCTTATAATTTAAATTTCTAGAAATAATACTAGTAATATATCAGTAATTTATTATTTTTTCTCTTTATAAAAGTAGTTGAAAAGATATTATTCATTATAATGATTTTAAATCACATGTTATTGAAATTTTTGTTTTTAATAAATGCTTCAGAGATACGTGTCACGACGGCAGTGTTCGCACTCACATTTATCCATGGGCGGATCTTCACTATGACATGGACACCCCTATTCCAAAAAAGTTCTAAATTGCTATTTTAACGGGGTTGAAGTTACCATAATTGTACCCCTAAAATAGGTCCAACAAGATTAAGATACCTTTGCAATTAGCAGGCCCAACTACTAATAATTGCAATTTTTATTTTTTAATAAAAAAATACATATAGTTGTAAACATGGGCCAGAAGCAATCCACAACAACAAACCCAATAGCTCAAATGCAACCTCCCTCCCATCCAACACTCTCACTCTATGACTCTCTAAATCTCTCTCCCCTAGTCATCTTCCTAGTCCTAATTCTTTTTTCAGTTGAATTTCGAAAGCAATATGCCAAAAACAGACCAAATTGACCAAAATGAGGGGTTAGGTCCATAGATTGTTTGTTATACAGTGAAAGATTTAAATTTCACATATTTT
>JACYFF010031954.1:10759073-10784290 GCA_017589665.1 Selenicereus undatus | reverse complement strand
ATACATACATACATACATACATATATATATATATATATATATGAAAACAAAACAAATGCTTAAATTTTTAACAAGCATCTTTCCACAACATATTTAAAATAATTAATAATTTTTTTAAAAAAAAAAGGGATTTAGTCAATACAAATGGAAGGTTTTCTTTGCAGAGAAAGATTTTGTAGAACTAATTACAACTCTAAAGATTTTGTTTTCAAAAAAAATACAATGCTCAATAATAATAAAAAATTATACTATACTTTTGATCAAAAAAATTAAATTATATTAGTAATACTACTTTCAATATTACCAAAAACAATATATTATGTTACCACATTGCAATTTATGTAAACAGAATAGCAAAGAAAATTAAAGTTAATTTACTCCAAATGTTAGGATGCGAAAGTTCACTAATATTGATAATATTGATCAATGAGGTTTTTTTGAGGGGGTAGGGGGGTTCAAATAAACCATAAAGGCAGTACACTACAATAAGGGGATGGAGAATCGAACCTGAGACCTTATGTACTCGGGATCTCTGTCTTAACTATTTGGCTAAGATCTCATCAGTCTATCTTAATAGTTTGAAACAACACTTTTGTTAGAATTTTAATATCTATATCCACATTGGAGCCTTCTTTAACTTTACATGCAAATACTATACCTGCTTTTAGTTGAGTTAGTTGTCTAATAACCTATAAATACTTTTGCTTTCTATAATATATTTAAATAAATAGTTAAAAAAGAAAAAGAGTTATCATTTAAAAAATAATTATTAACACATATTTTTATTGTTATATGTGAAAACTTATGAGTTTTTTTTCAATTTTAAGCTACTAGAGTCCAAGTGAATACTAACAGTTTTTAATCATAAGAGTATCTTCACTTTTAACTTCCACATTTTTATTGTGATATTCTTACTATCAAATTACAAATAACTACTACATTTGAAAAACTTATAAAATTTTTCATACATCACATGAGTCTTTAACACTAGTTATTATATTATAATTCTTGGTCTATCTTAGTAGTTAAGTGTAGAAATATGATTTGTTTTAGATGTGTTGACAAGTGAAAAATAAGAGAGTTTTAAGGAAATGTTATATCTTTTGACCTACCTATGGTAACATTTTATGTAATGAATATATTTGTCTTTTGGTCACTCACCCACACTATTAAGGTTTAAATCCTAGTAGCCTTTAATTCCCCTTGAAATTGGCTTCTCACGTACGGATGTAACCCCTCTTATGGGCGTACGTACATGACACCATAAAACTAGTTCCAAAAAGCCCCCTTGCACAACTTACTCTTGTACTCTTGCTAAAACCAAAGGAAGGAAAAGAGGGGGGGGGGGGGGGGGCGATAAAGCTTCTGCGTAGTATAGTGTAGTGTGTAGATCATGCCAATGAAACGCAAACATTATTTTGCGTCACGCGTTTAGTGCTTGGTGAGTTGGTGGTTACATCACAAAAGTAGCTGTCATAGTGCCCCTTGAATTATGTTCTTGTTGGTTGCATGGGGAGCACCAATTCAATTATATTGATGGCTACACAGTTTTTGGTGCCTTTTATTTGTTGAACGTGGAGTCTTTTTACTAGTTACAAATTATAAATGGAGGAATGGATCTAGGTTAGTTCATTTCAAGTAATAATAATTCAAATCGAATACTCGTGAATTATATATGCATTGTGGTTTATGAAAAATACAATTCAAATTAAATGGGTTATAAGTTGTATGGTTGATATATTTAATAAATCCCTTAGAAAAAGTGTCAGGTTAGATAAGCACGGTACCTAGCAACAGTGAATGAAATTATTTATGTGTGATTTATTATTATGAGTTAGTGATTGTTTTTATGGAACTATGTCTAGTGTCAACCCCCCAATTTATTGTCTTCAATTTCTCTACTTAAAATTAAAATGTTCATAACGGTCTCCATATATAAATACTTTTTTGTTTCCACTTTGAGACTCGCTCTATCTCTCTCTCACACTTTTAGATATATATAAGAGTACAAATAATCAATATAGATTAGACTTCCATCTGAATATTTGATAGCATTTTAAAAAATGAAAACGTTATTAATTTTACTAATCGATACACAAATAAGACATTGTCATTAACCCTCTCTCAGTTTTGGCCAAGGATGTGGTTGTTTCTGCATAACGACAAAAGATGTAACCATCTGCTTCTCATAAGACTAACTTCGATTAATTTGAGATGGATGAGCCTAGCGAATAAACACGCACTAACGTAAGAATCTCGAATTAGTAGTATGTAGTATTAAACATTTTAAATTCATCTTCCTTTATAGTACTAGTGTAAATATAAATTTTGAGTCCAAAATAAATTAGAAAAGAAATTGAGTAACAAATTTAATCTGTATTGATTTTAGAACATATGGGTATAATATTTATGTATTTGTTACAAGTAAACAAAAAAAAGTTCTGATTCACTGTCCGATTTGTATTTGAAAGAAGGTTGTTTGGCTTGAATCTCGATTAAGTTGGCTGACTTGACTCATTTGAATGAACTTGAATAAATTTGAATGAATTTGATCTTGACTGAGGGCATAAGAGGTTTAATATCAATAAAGAAGAGTATTCTTTGATCTTCGAAAGTAGACGACATGCGTTTTAAGGGCTTGTAGTCCTCCTTCAGATAAATTAAACCTTTGAGTTTTCAGAATGTCTTGGAGTGAATTAATTTTTATTCACCACCTCTAGTAGGAGAGAGTGATGCTTTATTTGTAGGGAAAGAACCACCTCCCTGTACTAGGGTTTGCGACTTATTTGTCTTATTGGACAATCATCTGGGGATTTGACTTGACAGTCTATTTAATGTGTGACGTAGTAATCATGTTGATTATTGAACTTGATAGTCATTTGAGTTGTGACTTAGAAATCGTTTTGACCCATTTATTAAAATAAATTTAATTAATTAAATGAGTTGATCCATATTATTCAATTTTTCGTGCCTACTACTTTACCCTCTCGAGAGTTGGCCACGTCTATGACTTTGGAATGCTTGATGGGTCGAGTATCAAATTTTAGAAATTGATAAAACTGCGCTGATGACTTAACTTATTGCACGACCTAAGTCGAAAGTGACTTCAGTCAATTAAACTTAGGCCAATAGAAATATATTAGGCCAAATTGACAAAGCATGAGAAAGGCCCAAGTAAGATAGGGTTGAGCAAAGAAAATAAGGTACCCAGTTCCGGTCTCGAAACTGGTTTGGACTCGCCAGTTCCAGATTCGAAACTAGTTGAACTTGATCCACGATCGGGTCCAAAATCCTGGACCCGATTGCAACTAGTTGCGGATTGGGGTATTGAAAACGTGGACCTGGAAGTAGACCCGTTACCGGTACCCGATCCAAGGTATTTTTTTAAAAAAACACTTAGGTATTTATACTTATTACTTGGGTCTCAGAGGCTCAAAAGCTAATTTCATTCCTCCACCCCTCAGGGCTCTGACCCCCGACCCTGAGTACCCCCAATCCCAGACTCTCGCAGCTGCCTCTGCCTCTCACTCTCGCACTCAATCCACGTCATTCTCATCCAACCGGAGAGTCGTTAGCATGTGTCTTCTTCGGCGACAGTGAGTGTTTCGTTCGATCTATGTGTGTGCGTGATAGCGATGAGGCCCGTGACTACGTGTTTCATCAATCACCTCTCCCTCTCTATGTTTGTCTATTTTTTATTGTAGGTGTTCCCCGGCGAGGCCGTCTTCTCCGACATTCTCTCTGGTCGACAACACTGTTGTGTCTTCTCCAGTGACAAGTACGTGAGCCTAGGGGTGTTCATCGGTCCAAACCCGGACTGGACCGGACCGGGTTGGACCGAAGACCGAATAGGAGGGAAGTTAAGGACCGTGGACCGGACCGAAAAAAGTAGTATCGGACCGGACCGGACCGAATTGTAAAGCTAGCAAATTTTTACAATATAAACATCTTATATTTATTTCAATATGAACAATTTCTACATATTTTCACCATGAAAAACAAATCAATATTCTTGAATGTTTGAAAAATTATAAGTTGCAAAAGAAAATTAAAATTTAATTAGTAGAAAATCGGTTTTTAAATTTTTTTATTCGGTCCTCGGTCCGGACCGGTGGACCGGACCGGACCGAATACCGAATAAAAAAAATTTATGGACTGTGGATCGGACCGAATTCATTCGGTTCGGTCCGGTCCGGTTCGGGTTTGGACCGAATAATGAACACCCCTACGTGAGCCAGGTTTACTATTCTTGCCTTGGATTAAATTCTTTCTTGGGTCCTCTCAATTTTTGGCAAAAAAATTGCTTGAGCTCTTTCTTTTGGATAAATTCTATTATGGACCTCAAGGCTTGGGGTAAATAATTTTCTAAACCCACAACTTCAGAAATGATTTTTCGGTCCATCCAACTTCGGTGCAAATAATTTCTGGGACCAAATGTGGCCAAACTTTCGAAAATTTTAATTTTGTGAACGTGTAACTTCTCTTATAAGTACTACTCGAACCTTTCTTTCAACTGGTATTAGAGTCACATGAGCAAAAATTATTAAGATAATTAAACTAATCACTGATTAATTAAGCTAATTAACTGTGTTTAATGCTCGAATCATCACCTACTTGCCCTGCTCCTGGTTATTCACATGGTGTTCACTCACTAGAAGGAATCACTAGGAATCACTTCAGTAGCACCTCAATTAAACTACATCACTAATATAATTTAGAATTAAAAGCCGAATTACCTAAAATTAAGATTAAAGTTCAGGAGATTAAGAAGTATTCCATCTTTCTTTAGTTAATGAGATTAGACATATTGAAAAATCTACTTTAAGTATAAATACTCCATTTCAGCATAGTATCCTTTCCAAAAACCCAAAAATAAAAATTCATTTTCATTACATGATATAAAAATTCAAAAAGAAATAGAAGAAAAACCAATTGAAAAATCATCTGAGAAGGCACAGAAAGAAGAAGAGGATAAAGTATGAGCAGTTTAATCTTGAAGAATTACAGGACATGTTTGAAAAAGAACAAAACCCAGAAGAATTAGAGATAAGTGCAATAGTTGACAAACAAGACGTATTATCTGATGATGATGAAGAGACAAACAATGTCCAGTTAAAAGAATAAATATATCAACAGATGAATCTAATTAAACTAGAAGGTCTAAATGTTGTACCTTCAACAGAAATTAGAAGAAAACTGGATAAAAAATATGGTAACATGGTATTTGACAATAAGATCAATGAGATTGGATAAGAACTCAACATAGGTGAAATCGAGACCAATTTAGTTAACAATGTTGTTCTTAAGTATAAGAATTTGATGAACCTTATAGAAGAAATACTCATTTTATGAGACCTAGGTACATTCCAGCAGGATGTATAACCAATTTTTCATTTGAGTTTATCTCAAGGAAAATTATAACCTTTGAAAACATTAGCCTTATCCCAATTAGCCAAACAAGATACATCCTAAACAATGATGGAGCTAACTCGTAATAGAGAAGAAATATTTGAGCATTGAAAAAGAGACATGAATACTGTCCTAAACTTAAACACTACATAGACAGTTGAAAATTTCCTAAACTATATCAAATCATAGTTTTTCCGGTACTATAGTTGAATGGTAAGATTCATTAAATAAGATTGCAATATTCAAAAATCTATGTAAGGAAATTGAAACCAAATTCATTGGAGTTAAGCTCGCTTTCGAAGAAAAGGCTAGAGAATGCTAGGGAAAGATAAATAACATAAAATTATGGGATATAAGATATTTGGAGAATTATATTGCTGAATTTAGTCAATATTATTACGAAATTGGGCATAATAAAACCAATCTTGGTATATTTTATGACAAATTACCATATCCAATCAATTCTGTAATCAATGAAAAGTACATTGCATGGCTTGAAAAAACGGATGTCATTAATGCCCTTGATTCAAGAATATCTTATCTAAAAAAATAGGTTAATGATCAATATCTTGATCCAAAAGCATAAGAAATAAAGAAGTAATTTCTAACTTGTTAGGATAATAGTCACCAATGGAGGAAAAAACCTGAAAGGAGAAGAAAAAGAATTTTTTTTAAGAAAAAGAGCTTTAATGAGCAAAGGGGATATAAATACAAAAGAAAATATTATAATAAACCAAGCCTTAAAAAACGAAGATTTTTTTATGAAACTCGCTTATTGCCTGAAAAACAATTGTAAGTGTGGGTATGCAGAGAAGTAGGTCATTATGCAAACGAATGCAAAAATAGGAAGAATCACAAACTTATTGAAACCTGGAGAAATCTGGACTATTTTGAACTTAGCTAGGATGAAGCATTAGATCTAGCCTTCAAAAATAATAAGGGAATTGTTGAGATTGTGCTAGAAGATGAATATGAACAAAGTGATTATGAAGAAACTACTCAAATGAAGGAAAGTAGTTCAATTAGTCTTGGTGATCTCAAGGAGAAGAATTTGTTGTAGACAATGAAAGTAAAGAAGTCAAAGGAGATTTGGTCTTTCCCATAATCCAAAAAGATATGACCTATAAAAAATCTATCTTTTAACTAAAGAGTAAGTACACATGTGAAATGATGGAAAGAGACGAAAGTTAAAAGACAGTGAGTATGATATAGGAGATGTTAATGAGTGTAAGATCAGAATGGGAATAAGGTTCTTCATTGGCTAAAGAAGAACTTAAAGAAGATGATACAATTAGCATGATTACTAAAACGAGTAGAATGAGTTTTGAACCTACAAGACATAGTATAGATTGAAGTATAGTCTAGATAGAAAAGTCATTGTGTACAAAATAAGAACTGTTAGTGAGTTAATCTATGGAGATGAATTAGTCAAAAATATGATTATGGAGATATGTTATGAAGTCACCAATAAGAACCCTAATAGCATCTATATCCCAATAAATGTATGTTTAGAGGAATATAATAAATATGAATTGTGTACCTACATCGATAGTAGTTGTTCAGTCTGTTTTGGAAAAAGATCATTATTTTCAGAATTTATGTGTAAAAAAGTCAAGAATCCTTTACAAGTTAGGATAATTGATAATAGCATTATGATCCATAGCGAAGCCATAGAGGGATTATCCATCGAAATAGGAGGAGTCCAATGCATTATACTAGTTCTAAGGACTATCGATCAACCCTCTCATGACATGATTATTGGAAATAATTTTTAGAGACTATGTTTTCCATGCACACAAACCATAAACCAAATAATATTCACAGTAAATGGTCACTCAGTTCCCATTGATAAGTTAAATAAGGCTTTCACTCATAAGAAGATTGAATTTACGACAACCAACGTGGTGAGAAGGTAATACTTGCACAACGTGAGATTGCACTAACAATTTCGCTACTTGAGTTATCTATTAAAGAACAGATTACCGAACAACAAGAGCAATTACACAAAGAACTGTGCTCTGATAATCCTCTAAAATTTTGGAATAAGGATAAGACATTTGCAAAAATCACTTTGTTAAATCCGAGCACCATTATCCGAGTCAAACAAATGGTGTATATGTACACTAAAATATCCAAGAATTTGATAAGCAAATGAAAAAGCTATTAGATAAAGGGTTAGTAAAAAACAGTAAGAGTCTTCACACTAGTTCAACACTTTATGGTAAGAAATCGTGCTGAAGGAAAAAGAGGAAATACTAGAATGGTAATCAATTACAAAAAACTTAATGACAATATTGTATTTGATAGTTGTTATATTTTTAACACAACAGTTCTTTTTAATAGAATTCAAGGAGCCTTTGAGTTCTCAAAAATGGATTGCAAAAGTAGATATTGGCAGATAAAATGGATGAAGAAATCATTTCTTTAACTGCTTTAGTGCTCCTTGAGAACATCATGAGTGGATAGGAATATCATCCGGTTTTAAAAATGCACTCCAAATATTTCAAAGAAGAACGGATGATATCTTTAAAGATTTTAATCATTGTTGTTTAGTCTACATCAACGATAACCTTATCTTTTCCAAGACTATAGAATAACATAAGAATGATGTCTTAACCGTCACCCAAAGATGCATTGATCATGGTATTATTTTTGGTAAGAACAAGTGTATTTATTTTGAACAAAAAATTGAGTTTTTATGTCTAGAGATAAAAGTTGGATAAATTAGAAAGATTTTCTGGATGTCCTACCTATACTTCAGACTTCATTAAAGATATGGCTAAATTGAGAAAACCATTGCAAGAAAAACTCAAGAAAGAAGTAAGATGGACATGGACCACTAACGATTTAAAGATTGTTTAGAATTTCAAAAAAGATATGTATAAATCTTCCAATTCTGAATTTGCTTAATGAGGGAGATGATTTAACTCTTGAGACAGATGCCAATAATGAGCACTGAAGAGCAGTATTTAAAATAAAAAAAGGAGAAAAACTCTGCAAATATTATAGTGGAAGTTTCAATAAAGTAGAATGCAACTATCCTACAATGAAAAAAGAAATTCTTGCAGCCATAAAGGGGATCTAAAGTTTTTAATTTATTTAGTCCCAAAACCTTTTTCTTATTTGAACTGATTGCAAAGGAATACTTAATTTTGTGGAAAAGAATTTATCAAACATGCAAGCGTAAGGGAGACTCCTGCATTGACAATTATGGCTTAACCAGTTTTCTTTTTCCATTGAACATATACAGGGATCGAAGAATTCTCTAGCAGATAGTTTATCTTTTGAGCTTACCAATGGTGATCATCAAAACAAAATTGTAGCCGGAAAAGGAGAAAATAAAAAATGAAATGCCATCACTATTAGAACTGGTTTCTCCTTCTAGTAAAATCCGTATGGATATTTTGGAAGTAGATCACGTTTTGGTCCGCTATCTTCTGTCTACCTAAGATGTCCTTATGATTTTCAAGAAAAAATAAGTTCTCATGTTCAAGAAAAATGGTTCAACGAGTGGTTCGCAGCCTATATCGATAACTATCATAATTATTACTATTATATTTGGGAATCATGGAGTACTAAAATCTACTTTTTCGATAGATATGAAGTTGGTGGTGTTAGTTTTCTAGCAAATTCAATCTCTCTAGATGATCCTTTCATGAAAGCATAAGAATATGGAATGTTAGTTTTACCTCATGAAAATCTTAGATCCGAAGTACCCATTTTTATCATGACTAAGTTTTAACAATGCATAATCAGTAGGGTTTATTGGATTCCTACATCTCCTGATGGTCCAACAAAAATTTCACAAATTAGAAGCCTATATGTGGATGTACATTGTGCAATAATTGAGTATGAAAATAGAAAAGCCAAACCAGCCCATTATTCTGTTCAAATAGTTGATTTAGATGATCCCGAAGATTAACGAGAAGAATGATTTCTAGAATGACAGGAATTAGTTAGTGATCATGCTTTAACAAGAGCCATCAGTTTTTACAATATTTATCATCAAATGATCATTAATTGAGCAAGAAAGAACACTAATGCGTTGCAGGAACAAGATTTTCATTAATCATAATGAGTTTAGCAAATATATGAACGTAGAAGAAGCTACTTTAGAAGATGTGCTTGATTATCGCATTGATGTTGGAGCTGAAAATTTTTATCAGAAAAAGGAAAAAAATATTTTCATGAATTATTTAAAAAATGAGATCCAGAGCATTTTCAATTTGATGAAGATTTTGATGATTTTCTAGATAATGATAAACTGGAAGACATTCTTGGAGATAAAGGTATGCAAAATCTCAATATGGATTATTAGTCTTGCCGGCATTAAGGGCTCTGAAAAGTTGTTGCTCTATTATTGTACTATTTTATCAAGTGTCAAGCCAGCAAAATAAGTGTTGTCTGTGATAGCCATGTGAAGATAGTCGCAGTCATGTGAAAATATCAGTGTGTACTGGAGCCTTTGGGACATTCTATGTAGTCCATCTCCTCTATAAAAGAAAATGTTGAATGTTGAGAAGGGACATTGTTATTTGAGCATTCTTGAGTAAAAGAAAAGGCGGGATCCTCCTTTTCTCTATGAGCGAGCATATCTGATGATCTGAGCAGTTTAAGTGCCTGTAACTCTGAATGACTTTTATATCATGTCATAAGGATAAATCAGGAGTAATGTGATCACTTGCACCACTGACAATGATCCAGGTATTGTTATTAATAGCCGTAAAGAAGGAAAAACATTTTACCTGCTATCAAACCAGCTTCCCCAATGTTGTCGCCACCAGTTTTGTCCTGAGATGTGGTATGCTGCTTAAGAAGCATTAGCGCTGGCAAAAATCTGTTCGACCTGATTATCCTGAATTCGTCCGACCCGAAAAAAATCGAGTATAGTCATAAAATTTATGTTCGAATTAAAAATTCGAAAAACTGGTCATGTCCGAATTTAAATCCGGGTCGGGTTCGGATTGGAGCATTCGGGTTCGAGTTGTCCGGATTTTTGAACTATTTCGGGTTCAGACAAATTCGGACAATTGGACAATCGAGTTCGGATATCGGACAACTACGTTTATGTGTAATTTTAGTCCAAATTTTTTATAAAATTTTATAAAAACAACTTCGGACACTAAAAATCAAGTTCGGATTTGGTCGCACAAAATTTCGGTCCGAATGTCCTAAAATCATAACACAAATTCGGGCATTCGGACAATCGGGTCCAGACATCGAACATTTGGGTTTGGGTTCGAGTCTGACCTACTTGTTCGATTCATAATTCAGACAGGGTCCTGGTATGAAATTTTTGTCCGAATGTTCGATTTGTCCGAACTCGAATCGACCCGGACCCGAATTTTTGCCAGCCCTAAGAAGCATTATAAGGTGATTACATTGCTCATGGGTAAGAGAAGGAGCTGCTGAATGATAAGACCCATGTGCTGCAACATTGTCTTGTGTTCGAGCGACATTATACTAAGAGATTATGTCTGTTTGAGCTATAACAGCCATCCTTTTCCCTTTGTACAACTTGTGTCTAGGAGGATAACCATGTATCTTATGGCTCCTTTGAAATGTGTGTCCTGTGAATTTGTAATGGTCACACTGCATTTGTTGTCTTCTATCTTGATTCCCAAATCTTATTGTTCCTTCATAGGTTGAATTGGAATTGTAACCAACACTCCCTTGGAGCTGGCCAGAATTAGGCCTAGAGTTGTGATTTATTATTTGGTAAAACCGTGAATTATATTACCTCTATTGAGTTGCAAATGCAGAGTGCTTAGGACAATCAAGAAAATTTCCATTAAAAGCAGAAGATGCACTTGTAAATTGAGACATAGCTGTGAGTGATCTTTGCTTTTCTTCTTGTAGAATCAGGTTGTATGCTTGATCTATATCTACCAAATGTTTCATCATCAGAATACTGCCCCTTGCAATCTTGTGATCCTTATTCAATCCTACCAAAAACTGAATTAATTGTTGATCCTTAATCAGCTTGTGTGCTGCAACAAGACTTGCACATTCAAGTCCATAATTGTAATGTGGAATTGTAATCATACTATTATAATCATCCCATAGTTTCTTGATTTGAGTAAAGTAATCTGCAATTGTTAGATTATTTTGGAAAATTAAACACAGGTCTCTTTGAACCCTAAAGAGCCTTGTACTATCTACGTCTCCAAATCTTCTTCCAAGTTGTAGCCAAGCATCTTCAACAGTGGATGAAAACAAGATACTTTGACCAATGTCTTTGATTACATTATTAATAAGCCAAGATATGACTATTTTGTCACATCTATTCCACTGAGCAGCTAAAGGAGAAATAGTGGATGGTTTACTGCAATCCCCCAGTACAAACCCTAGCTTATTCTTCGCAATTATAGCCACCTCCATAGCTTTCTTCTAATGACCATAATTTTCACCGTTCGTCAATTCACCCACAAGTATATTATTTGGATTATTCGAGTGATGCAAAAACAAAACATGAGATGGATTGTTCACTACAGAATTAAATGATTCTTCAATCATGGTAGGTAAACACTATTCAACTCAGACTAAAACCAGATTTTCCTAATCTAGAAAGAGAAATTTAGCAAGAAATCAACAAGAAAGATCAAGATCTAAGATCACCTGATTACCAAAAAAAAATAAAAAAATGTGAAAGGATATATGAAGTATGCTCCGATACCATGTTAATCATCAAGACTTTGCACGAAGAAAGCTCAAATTTTAGAGAGAAAATGAGGTAGAGGATAAAGAGAAGAGAGAGCAATCTTATGAAGCTTTATTTCTATATATCTTGAGAGGAAACAATAAATCTATACAATAGGAATTACAAATGGTTGAATGTGTGTGTGTGTACGTGTGTGTGTGTATGTGTGTGTTTGCACTGTATGTAATAGAAGTTAGTTACTGAGGCTTTCCACGTCAGCTTCATTGTAACCACTTGTATAGCTCAGCTCAACTCTATCCTGAGGTTGGATCGTGGTGTATTGGCTTGCTGTACATTACTGCATTGTATTGAATCCTTCACCCCCTGAGCCTTGTTATGCTGTGTTAATCTCCATGTAGCATGAGGGACAATCAACTGAAATTTATCAACCACTAAGGCACCCTTGAGAAATGTCAGGTTATTGCGGCTTTTCTATTATAGTTAAGGATTAATTTAAGATCCTTTTAATTAATTAAAAGAGAAAAGCCAGATTAGGCAAAGAGGAATTAGCTGAGCTGCAGCCGCAAGCGCACTTAGTCATAACACAAGTCTTAGTTCCTGGAACTTCAACTTAATATGACCAACCATTCCCCTTTCCTTATTCGTTGTGTCATTATTTAATCCTGCAATCTCACGCGCAATCCCTATCCAACTTAATAATTAATGCCCAGGGGAAAAAAACCATCCTAAACGGGGTAGCTCAGGGGCAATTTGATTTAATCTCGACATAATTCCCGTCCTGGGCCAATTGTTTAGTTTTTTCTCCCTTTTCTAAGCAAATAAATACCAAAAATTTTGGTTCGTTCTTCCATAGAACTTTGCTTTTTAGGTAACCAGTAACCAAATCAATCTGGGTTCTGGGCAGTGCTCAGAAACTCTATTTGATTCTTCTCTTGCCCGGTTGCTGAGTGCTCTACAGAGAGAAAGATAGAGCTGGGCACGCCATTTGAGCGAATGATTCTCTAGACAGAGAAATTAAGTGGGTAGAGAGAGAGAGAGAGAGGAAAAGCAAGATGGTGGTGAGGAAAGTGGGCAAGTATGAGATAGGGAGGACAATAGGGGAAGGGAATTTTGCCAAGGTGAAGTTTGCCCAGAACACAGAGACTGGGGAAAGTGTTGCCATGAAAGTTCTCGATCGAAGCACCATAATCAAGCATAAAATGGTCGATCAGGTTATTTTCTTACTTACCCTATTTTGCTAAGCCTTGGAGATCAAATGGGTTTGAAAAATATTGCAAATTTTTCTTGGGTTCTTGTTATAATTTCAGCACAAGTCGAAAGAATTAAACTGGGTTTTGGTTGATACCATGTATTTGCCTCTAATGTTCTTGTGAATTGTGATGTGATATTTCTCTTTGCTTTTTTTTTTTTTTTGGGGATAAGCGTGTGATTGAGCTTGTCTAATACGAGTATCACAGTTTTGTTTGGCTCGAGTAGTTGCTAAACTTGCTGCTGTTTCTGAAGTAGCTAGTAGCTGGTAATTGGTGAGTTTTATAGGGTTTTTGTGAATGAGGTTTTCTGGACAAAATAAGAACTTATTGTGCAGATCACAGAGCTCTTTTGGAGCATTAAAGCCTCCAATGATGTTTGGTTAAAAGAGGTTTTGCATTGGCTTCAAGCGCATGAACCTCTCATTTCAAGGAACTTGTTTGAAAGGATCTTGTTGTAAGTGGTTTGAGATGTTAATGCTCAAATTGTACATTTGTGAGAAGCTGTTTGAAGTTGTGTCACCAAATGACCGTTTCCTCTGCTCATGCACTCCAGTGCATTGGGGAGGTAGTTACTCTAACCTAGCCTAGTACTAGGAGTAGGCCTAAGCCTGGTAAGCCTTGCTGAAGGCTAGGGAAAGGGCAAGAATGGACAACAACCTATGTCGTGTGATTCACAAAATCTAATGATTATGCTACAAGATAGCTGAACCCCCACCCTTAGAGTTGGTAAAAGGATGCTTGAACTGCTTGAGCTCCTTTGGCTTCTGACTACTTATGCTCTTATCTCTAAACTTCAGCAACTAGTTTTACCAAATGTTTTGGACTGAATCCAGAGTAACTAAATGCAATTAATGCATTGAGCTGCCAGTTGATGGCTAATTACCAAATAAGGCAATCAATTAATTTCTTAACATAACTTCTCAGTGACAATATTGAGCCTCAGAAGAAGCAAGTTCATCATCTTATTTATGGAAGGTTTTGCGATCCACCATGGATACAACATGTACCATCCCATGACGAAACGGCTGCATCGGAAAACTTTTTTTTTTGAAATTGAGCAAACCGCATGTTAAACTGCCACAACTGCAATATGGTTCACAATTGCCGCCTTATAGTGATTTGGTGAACTACACTGAAACTGCTATTCACAAGTGAAACTGCATTTTGAATCTTGGATGCTAGTTTTGGGCTTGCGAATCTTGGCTCTACAAATGTGACCCCCAATGTCTCTCTTGCTTTAATATGAAACTTTTATTCTTAAGGTTACCTTCATGCACTCCTCGGGTAGTCATAAAGGTCATTTTTGGACAATTTTTCTAATTTTGGAATAGAGTGGAGTTAAGTAATATACCCTAGTAAATTGTCCTAGTAGGCAACTAGATAGTCATTGCTTTTCAAATCTAGGGGCCAACTAAGGCAACCTATCTTTATGCCTTATGGGCACAAGGTTGAGTTACTCGAGTACATTGATTCCTCTATGGCCAATATAAAGAGGACTAATGGTTGGATTTCATTTCATATTATTCTCAAGGTTATCTTTGGGGTATAAGGTGTTGATCAGACCTTAGCCTTTTTGTTGGCTTGAAATGGTGTTTAAATCTAAAATTTCTCGGATAGGATTGTCATTTGACAGAATATGAATTTTAACAAGGTTCATTTGGTGAGCAGACGGCTCGAAGGAATCCTGCGGTTAATTAATATCATGTCTCTTCGTAAGATATGGAAATGAATATCCACATACCTAAGTTCAGTATGTCTAAATACTGCTAACAGGAAATGCCATGGCATCGCAAGATTGGGGAATCTACAACTTCATATTGTGGTTTGCTAGCAGTTCCTCGTTCCTCCATTGCATTTGAGTTTGGCAATCCTTGTTTCTCCTTTTGTTTAGGGGTTTTCATTCCGCTTTCCCTCTGGGGGGTTTATGCTTTCAATTTTTCCCTACGTTGTAGCACACTTCTCATAGGTGTTTCAAAACTTGTGGGTTGTAGCCACCTACCGTAGTATATCTGAGGGTATTGACTATTAAGTACAAATCTTTATCCTTTTGAATAATGACCAATTGCTTTTACTGTACGCTATATTAGGAAGTCATTGATTGCCAGGAAAACAAAAGTAGAAAGCAATTTCATGATACATTTGATTGTTGTTTGATTTAATGTACTCTAATGAGGTTTAAGATCCCAACCATGTAGCATATCCGGATTGGACTTGGCCTTCCACTTTTCTACTGATTAAGAATTGGATATGTCCAAGCAAAGAACTTGCCATGGTATTCATGATCCCTCTTGGGATACGCTCTTTGGTACTTATAGTATTTCCTTTTAGTTGATTATAATCATTGTTAGGAAAATTAGCTAATACTTGCTAGCCATGGCATTCATGGTCACTTTTGGGATACTGTGTCTTTCAATACGACTCTCAAACCTTGGTGCACCCTTCTGCTATTTCCCCTTCCCTTTGTTAACTAAGATCAATAAAGCCCTCAATTTGGTTGGCTCGCGCCTCAGATTGAGGTGGGTTGAGGTGCACGCCTGGCCGCGCTTAAAGAATTCGCCTCGCCTCACCCATTGTGAGGCGCTGGAGTCGTCGCCTCATGCCTCAGTGCGTTTTATACTAAGTTTGTTAAGACTCATTGTAGGCCAGTGACTATGATCTTCAACTCTTGAGAAGATAGTACTTAGGAGTTGTCATCTAGCAGTTAATCTTTAGATCACATAAGCAAGTCATCCATGTGTTTAACAGATTTTTGTGCATACCTGTGTCGTAGTTCAGATTGGGAAAAAAAAAAGAAGAAGAAAGAAAAACAGGGGCTGGGGAAGTCTCAAGTGAATCATGAACCAAAACATGGCCCTGTCAGCAGCTTATCCCTGGATGGTGAGTGATGTCGGATAAGAGTAAAGAATGAGTCAAAAGATTTAGGAAATTAGAATATTTTGATATTGGAGGTCATTTGTATTTTTTTATTATTTTCATGGGTTATTTTTAAGCATATTTTAGGATAACCAAAATGAGGATATTTAGTGATATTTTATCAAGATTTAGTTTCCTAACCTATTAGGATAATATTAGGTTATATATTTTTATCATTTCTAGTTTATATCTTATCATTTAGGTTTCCTAATACTGCCTCTTGATTATATAAACTCCTTTATGTAATTAGAGAGGGTAGATTATGAGTAAGAATTGATATTGAATTTAAGTGAAAGTTCTTGTGTGAATTTTCTTGGTGTGAGTATTATTCTTAGAGCGTCCTACATCAATTATTCCCCTTTGTAGCAATTGCTTTTAGAGCATTCTACATCATTGAGCTAACCAGCATCTCATTCACAGACCTTGCTGCACAGCTGGCTCTATGATGTAGTAGATACTTGTGAACTGCTATAGTTCTTTGGAAGAATCCACCCCAACAACTGGCTCAAGGGTTGGGAGAACCTAAAGCCTATATAAACCCCACATTAGGCCCCCATAAGACTAATATGACCCATATGGCACTCAAGCCCCATGCCTTGCAATTGGGCCGTAACAATGCTCCACACTCTGTTCAAGAACAGGAAAAACAATGCTGAATTTGATGGCCCTGTGAGTTATCGTTCCTGATTGATAAACAAGATGTTCCTTTTGTTTTGACTTGAGACTTCCACGCTAGGAGCTCCAATAGGAATCTCATCTGATAAGTTAATCGACTGAAGAGAATTTTATTTGAGCTATTCACGTCCTTTATTGAAGGATTTCTTGGTCTCATATCGAGGGATTACTTAGCTTTGACATATGAATGTCTTATACTCCATAGATTATTGTAAAATTTGATACAATCTATTAATTGGTTTGTATGAGGCTCTTAGTTTCCAACTTTTAAATATGCCATTCTTTCCCTTTTTGCTGCTGTGCCCCAATTGCGGAGGATGTTCTTCAACCTTTGATATTTTGTGTTATAAGTAGACACGGAGTTCTCTCGTTGTTCCTTGGGGTGCTCTTGTGTATTGCTTCTTACTACCTCAAATTTCTCTTCTCTGGGTTGTGTTTGCAACTCTTATCCTTTTCGTTCCTTTACTGAGCAGATTTTGTCTTGCAGATTAAAAGGGAGATATCCATAATGAAGCTGGTGAGGCATCCACATGTTGTCCGTCTGCATGAGGTAAAGATGTAACTGTCAGGTGAAAATGCATTCAAAACAGAAATATTGCGATCTGAGTTGATCTTTGATGGAGAGAAATGGTGTTTGAAATTTTAATGCCTCATTGGTTGTGCTTTGAATTTCCTTGCCCCTTCCCCTGTATCAATGGATATTTTGATACTATCATGGTGGTGAAAATCAAGAAAGTATATCATAAAATCACTTGTAACAAGCTGCTTATTACCATTCTGCAGGTTCTAGCAAGTCGTACCAAAATTTATATCATATTAGAATACATTACGGGTGGTGAATTATTTGATAAAATTGTAAGTTCTCTTCTCTTAGATTTGTTGCTTCACTGATGGCCTTATTGCTCGTGTGCATCGCTCGAGAGAATTTTTCCGGTGTATATTTTTTACAAGTAATTAAAACTTGAATTACAAGACACCATGGGGATGTCACCCATATACAAAAGGGGCAATTATAGAAATATCATGCCCTCAGGCTTTTGTGCATAAGGTTATCTACAAAATCCAAAAACTCAAATTTGCAACCCCATTGAGTACTTGACTGTTGACTGCAATCATAGAAAGTTCTCAAAAAGTAGAGCTTGAAATCTTGAAAGGGCATTTTTATTTTTTGCGCTCAAAATAATTCGGTTCTTCAAAGAGAGAATTTTTCCTGTAATTCGACACAATATGTTAAATTTGTCGGGATACTTAATGTGGCGTTCCTACCAATGTTGTAGGTTCATCATGGACGACTCAGTGAGCTTGAAGCCCGGAGATACTTCCAACAACTAATTGACGGTGTTGAGTATTGCCACAGCAAGGGGGTTTATCACAGGGATTTGAAGGTAATTTCTTATTCTTTTGAAATTTCCCTTTTTGCTATTGTTGTTGTATGAATTGTATAAGCTTCTTGATCTTTTATACAGCCTGAGAATCTTCTCATGGACTCCCAAGGAAATTTGAAAATTTCGGACTTTGGACTGAGCGCGCAACCTCCAGAGGTAAAACTTCGTTGTTATACTTCATCCATATTGGCAAGTCAAATCAGATGTGTTATAACATGGCCTTTTATACACAGGGTGTTAGCCTTCTTAAGACAACATGCGGGACTCCCAACTATGTGGCTCCAGAGGTAAGAATTGAACTTCATGTAGACATTAGAATGATATGATCTGATCATCTATTTCACATATCTCTTCAAATCTTTAACTAGGTTCTCAATCACAAAGGATACGATGGTGCTAAGGCGGACATTTGGTCATGTGGTGTCATCCTTTATGTTTTGATGGCTGGTTGTCTCCCATTTGATGAACTTGATCTCTCTACATTATACAGTAAGGCATGAACATTGTCATTGAAGTTGTTATGGTTAACATGTGAACATGTGATACTTCGGTCACACCAATCCCTATGTATCTTTCGTTCCTTTGTCTGTCGATCTGTAAGAATTTTGGGGAATAGGATGCTATCAAGTGAGGGCTTGGGTGTGGGAGCATTGCAAAGGATGTCTGCTTAAATGAAATCTGTCAAATACAAATCTCTTGACTTATGGCTTATTTTGTGCTTTCCATTTAGTTATTTTTTTACTGGTCCTGGGCGACCAGATAGTGTAAGGAACTAAGGATGGTTCCAAGGGCTGAAGGGGTTTCCCTGGGCGCTTTGCGCCCCCGCACCCTGGGCGGTGGGGGCGCTGTGTTAGCTGTACTTGCTTGCCCTCCCTTGCTTTCCCGTCACAGGGGAATTTAGGACCATGGGATCAAGCCTTGGGCATTGTTAGCTGAGGTGGTATCTGAGCCACCAGCATGCTGCCCCAGTGTCCAACTTTGGCTTCCAAAGGGGCATTGTGGAGCAATGCCCATCTTTCTTAAAGTTTGTACAATATTGAAATGAGTTTGAATTGACATTGAGTGTAGCCATTTTTAAAGTATTCTATGTGGAAAATCTTTTGCCTCTGCGTCGTCGCTTTTCCTTTCCGAAGTCCTAGAAAGTTTCTAAGATACGATGTCTTCATGTTTCACATTTGTTATTTTTACTGGCTGGCTGACTCCATTTTCTTTCCTTGTTTCTTCTATCCACAGATTGGGAATGCTGAGTTTTCATTTCCGTCATGGTTCTCTGCTGGGGCAAAAGCTTTGATCAAGCGAATATTGGACCCAAATCCTGAAACTGTAAGTTCTGGCTGCCAATCTCTTTGTTTGCAGTGGCAAAACTTCTAAGTAGCCTGCTCAAGCGAGGAGCTTACAATAGCTATTAGGTTCTTGTTTTCGGGCATTGTGTTGTAGATAGTTTCATGCCCTGAAGATTATTCGTATGGACTATTGGGCACAGTGACTTTTTAATGATGTCTACTGATATCTTCTCCTTTTTGTTTTCCTCTCTGCAGCGGATCACTATTGAAGAGATAGAAAATGATGAATGGTTTAAAAAAGGGTACACTCCTGTTATGCTCATTGAGTATGAGGATGTCAACCTGGATGACATATATGCTGCATTTGATGACACTGAGGTCAGTTCCGTCCAATGTTAACTGCTGCTAATGAAGATGCTTCTTTTCTGCCTGCCAGGCTTTTTTATCACCAATATTGATACTCTCTTAAAAATCTTAGCATGTTAATTTTTTTATCCTTGCCACTCTTAAGTGTGTTGTGGTTTGCATACTCTTATCATTTGGAAAAGAGAGGCATAACTGTATGCCGACATTTATGGTTTACATTATCTGCTCAAAGAAGGTGGTTTGGAACTCTTATTCTTCCCTTTCATCTGCACCTCGCTTTGGGCGGTCGTTGTCTACCTCTAGAAATTATGGATAGAGTGACTGCTTCAAGTTGACCTTATATGGAGATAGCCCTAGTAAACAGGGTGAGATCGGGTAGAAGTAGAAGTGTATGACGTAGAAATACAAATGAAAGCAGAGGTATACCAGAATAAAAAGGCGGTTTTGCTGCAGCTGACCTCTGAATGAGCATTGGAAATTACTAATGCTGTGCTGAAAAGCATCTCATGGTCCCTGTAAGGTTGGGGGTTCAAATTGTATCTCCATTAGCGCTGTCCCTGTTTGCTATGGCATTTAGGTTAATGCTGATTTCATAGGTCCAGTGCCTATTGGATTTATGATTCACTATTAGACCTTTAACAAAGAGATGTATGCAATTACGTGCAGGATCAGCAGGAAAACAGGCAATATGGGAATGATGATGCTGGTCCATTGATTCTCAATGCATTTGACCTAATTATTCTGTCTCAAGGGTTGAACCTTCAAACCTTGTTTGATAAAGGGCAGGTACGCCACCCCCCCCCCCCCCGCCGGGAAAAAAAACCTCCTAGTGTGCCGAAGTACTTGCCCATCGATATTTATTACTTTTTTGTATCCATGATGGAGCGTCAACTGTCAAGTGTCTGCCATAGGCATTTTAGGTGAAATGAAAATTTTTTCGCAAACTTTAGATTGAGCTTAACCTCCTAACATGGCTGCACTTGCAAATATTTGTCTCCTTGCTTCTTAATGCTGCCTTCTTTTAGTTTTTAGTTTAATTTTTTTCCTAACTTGTTTCAAATTCTTCGCAGCTCCCTTTCGTAAATGTTTGGTCCCCACCGGCAGTGTTGCGGCTGTTGCTGCTGTTGTGTTCAGTTCTGAATTTCCATTTGCTTTATTGCAGGATTCTATGAAACATCAAACACGGTTTGTTTCTAAGAAACCAGCAAACATAATCTTATCAAGTATGGAAGTAGTTGCTCAATCTATGGGTTTCAAGACGCATATTCGCAACTTTAAGGTACCATGATCAACAACCTCACCTGAACTGCTGTCTGCTTCCTCCCACCCATTTTTTGAAATTTGTGGGTTTCCTTTGTATACTCTAGGTCTTGGGTCTTTTCTGAGGGTAATTGCTTTAGTGTTAGCATTGTACCTTTGCTGAGATTTTGTGTTTATGCCAGATGAGGATAGAGGGTCTCTCTACAGCTAAGACGGGACACATCTGTGTGATTCTGGAAGTAAGCTTGTTGGTGTATTCAGATTCTTAGTTTTGTGTTTCTCTTTTCTTTTCTTTTCCCTTGCAGTGTTCAAACTTGATAGGTTTGGATCTCCAGATCTATGAATTAGCTCCTGCATTTTTCTTGGTGGATATTCAGAAAGCTGCTGGTGATCTTGCTGAGTACCTCAATGTTAGTTTTCTTAGATTTCCTATGCCTGCTGTCCTTTAAATTGTTACAGAGTTTGGGACTATCTTATCTTTAGCATAGCATAACTCTTACCATTGTTATGAAATTCTGCCTACCTCTGGACTTGCCTCTATACTGGATGGGCTGTGGTCAGACCTCATAAGGCTAACCTGGGCTATTACACCGACCTAAGAGACCTCATACTCCCGCTGTCCCATTTTGTTCTCATGTTATTCCCGTCTTAAGGGCCTGTTCTTTTTATGGGTAAATTGGGTGGGTAAAAGGGTGAAGTAGGTTGAGGTGGGTTGAAGTTGGTTTTTTTTTTTTGAGGTGGGTTGATGTAGGTTGAAGTGGGTTGAAGTTGGTATATTTTTTATATGGTGGGTTGAAGTGGGTTAAAATAATGAAAATGTAATTAATGTGTGATAATTTATGAAGTTATTAAAATTTTGTGGAATTTTTGTTTATTCTTTTTTATTTTTTATTTTTTAGTAGTTATATTTTCTATTTTTGTATTTTTATTTTTTATTATTTTTAATTTTTTAATATAATTTTGAATCTTTAATTTTTAATTTTTAGTTTTTTAATTTTTAATTTTTAATTTCTTATTTTTTGTTTTTTTATTTAGTATTTAGTATTTATTTATTTTTTATTTTATGTTTTTTTTATTTTTATTTTTTATTATTTATTTTATTTTATTTTATTTTTTTATTTTTTGTTTTTTTATTTTTTACTTTTTTGGAATTTTCTGTAGCTTTTGTTTGGAATAAAACTAAAAAGATAAAAAATTAAAAAATAAATACAAAAAATTAAAAAACTGCAAAAATACAAAAATACAAAAATATAAAAAAAAATTATAAACAATAAAAAAATAAAAAATTTAAAATTTTAAAAAAAATAAATACAAAAAATTTAAAATAAAATAAAAAAACACAAAAAATTTAAAATAAAATAAAAAATAAAAAAAGAAAAAGAAAAAAGAAAAAATAAAAAAATGAACAAATAAAAAATGAACAAATAAAAAAATAAAAAAATAATATACAAAAAATTAAAAATTAAAAACTAAAAAAATAGAAAAATTTAAAAATAAAACAATTTCAAAGTACGATAATTTACAAAAAAGTAGTACAGTGAGCTTTTTGGTGCAAGAATGATTAAATCTCACGTGATACTTTACAAATTATTAAAATTATGAAGGGGGTGAGTTGAAGTAGGTTGAGGTAGGTTGAAGTGTGTTGAAGTAGGTATTTTTTTTTCAAGTGGGTTGAAGTAGGTTAAAATAGGTTGAAGTGGATTGAGGTTGGTAAATTCCAATTGACCCACGAAAAGAACAGACTCTAAATGTCCCAAGTTATTTGCAATGTTTCTATATTTACACAATTAATTAACCTTGCTTTCCTCTTTTGCCCCTCAAGATAATAAAAAATATTAGTAACGATTTTTGTATAGTTTTTATAATTACATTCTCAAGGCTACTTATATTTTGAGGCTCAAATAACGAATTAATTATTTGATGTCAAGAAAGCAGAGATACTAATATTTCTACTTCCAGCAGCCTAAGGGCAAAAATGACTGATAATATATTTGACTAAATTCTTAATCTATGTGTGTTTGTCAAACCATGCTAATAATTCAGGATGGAGGGAGTATGATTTTGAACTAAAACCAAATAGCTTAACTGAACAGGGTTCGACCTGGTGGTGACATGTACCCAAGATTACCCCAACCAAGCTGAACCGACCCAATTCTTAGGTTGATAATCATTATCCAAGGTATAAGAGGAAACACTGGCCTTGAAGCTAACATGGCCTGGACGTAACATTGATGCAATCCAATGTCCACCCAACCTAACTCAAATGATCAAAAACCCAAATACTATGCTTACGATGATGAACTTGCCTTTGACCAATTTGACTGAAATATGACAAAACATTTTCTGACCTGATCTGAGATTGGCCTAGCCTTTAGGAACAATTTGACTGAAATATGACAAACATTTTCTGGCTTCTGGACGTGGATCTAATTACTGATTTTTTTGGCACAGTTCTACAAAACCTTCTGCCAAAATCTCGAAGATATCATTTGGAAGCCTCCTAATGACTTAGGAGCACCAAGAGTTGGCAAGAACAAGAATAGAAAGTGTTCATAGTTGGTTTTTCTGGTTTTTCTCCAACTTAAAGATGACTCTGAGGAATTAGGACAGTGCGGTTGCAGATTTACGATACTTAATGCTACTTCACCATCGGCAGATGAATCAGCCTTACAGAGAAAATGGTAGTACTGGGACCAAGAAGAAATCAAACGTGATCGTGAGTAGCCGGAGGCCTGAAGCTGGTTTAAGCAGTGTGAAGTTGACAGCTTTTGTGTGTGTAGATGCTTGTAAATTGTGAAAATATTACTGACTTTTCCTTCTGTTTCAGGAGGTGTAAGGTAACTTATGTAGGTAGTTTAAAATGTGTAGTTTGAGCTCAGCGTATAAATACATTTGAACCGAGCAGACGACAATAGCCTACGGCATCACGCTCCCCTTCCAACCTGGCGGTCCTGGGATTGATTCCTGGAATGCCATTTCTCCTTGTGGGAGACTTGGCAGGAGGTGTCACGTTCACTAGTGCTTTTAAAGGCATTTGATCAATGTGAGGGTTTAAGGGTTAGGTCTGACCTGAGGTCTCAACGTAGCTCTAGGAGATGGGGTGGGTCAGGAGTCTAGGATGGTCGACGCAGACGACAATAGCCTAGCGGCACCATGCTCCCCTTCCAACCTGGCGGTCCTGGGATTGATTCCTGGAATGCCATTTCTCCTTGTGGGAGACTTGGCAGGAGGTGTCACTTTCACTAGTGCTTTTAAAGGCATTTGATCAATGTGAGGGTTTAAGGGTTAGGTCTGACCTGAGGTCTAAACGTAGCTCTAGGAGATGGGGTGGGTCAGGAGTCTAGGATGGTCGTCGACCTGCATGAAGGTGTGGAAAACCAAACTCTCTTGAATTCTCGTGACTGACTCCATCTTCATTAGGTTTGTGATGATTCGATCGCGGCAATTACACCAGAAGTGCACTGTTTAAGAGCTGAATCTATGGGCATCTTTGTTGAAATGCAACGTTTTGGGCACATTTTAATTTCCAACCAATATGTGATTGCGCAGAACATTGAAACTCAATGGAACTGCTGATACATTTGTGGATCTATGAAGTTGGTGCAACAACGGCTTACTTCAAAAGTTTTAAGATCGTTGATAAAACTATTTAATTTTTAATTTATTTATTTTCAAAAAATTAAGAACTTTTTATGTAAAATTTCGAATACATGAAACATGTTGATCAAGAATTTGCTGTTGTGCATGTATCCAATCTTTCCCTATTGTTTAGAGTTTAGTTTTATGACATCCTGGAAATTCTAATTAATTCTATGTCTAATATTTAACTGAAGCAATGCAGTGCACTAAAAATAAAACACAATTTCAATTAATTTCAACCATATTAAATCAATATTTATTGCAAATTGGTTGACAACCAAACATTTTGATCTTACAATTTGACTATGGGCAAATGATTGCGCGGCCTCTCACTAATGCTCACCACTAACAATAAAACACATTCTAAATTAATTTC
>JACYFF010031954.1:10740069-10758973 GCA_017589665.1 Selenicereus undatus | reverse complement strand
TCAAACAGTTCGAAATACATTAACTCCCAACCACTTGAAGCCTTTGAAAATTGTTATTTTCTTTATTTCTAGTAAACATGTCGATTAACAAGATTCATATTTTGGCGAGCGATACCACCAGAGGATCTCGTGGCTTTCAGCTAAACAATTCATAGGTTACCACACGCTATGATTTCGCATACGTCCGTCCATCTATTGTGAGACGTACCCGGGTAACTGCATTTTATATCCCTGTCAGACTATCCTTCTCAATATTAGGGTAATCCTGCATGTCTACCTCTAGAAATTTACAATCACTCATATTGAACCTATCAAGTACTATTTCAAGATACTTCCCTTGAGATAGGTCGAGCTAATCTGCCTTACAATCCCTATGAATTTTCATGCCAATGATCTTCTTAGCAACACCAAGTTCCTTTATTTCAAACTCAATTTTTAGTTGAGACTTACTTGTTTATCAAAGACTTATCCTTAGAAGCAATAAGCATATCATCAGCATATAGTAGCAAATAAACAAAGGAACCAACAAATTTTTTTAAATACAAACAATTATCATAGTGACAATGTGTATAACCTTGTGCAATCATAAAAGCATCAAATATTCAAATCATTCTTACCATTAAGACCATGTAAAGACTTCTTCAAATGACACACATGATGTTCCTTTCTAGGAATAACAATTTTCCCGGGTTACTTTATGTAGATCTTTTCCTCCAACTTACCATGGAGAAATGAAGTTTTTACATCTAATTGCTCTAACTCCAAATTAAATAAAGTAACAAAAGCCCTTAGCACTCTAGTGGAGGTATGGCAAACAACACGAGAAAATACTTCATTAATGTCGATATCTTTCTCTTGGTTGCAACCACAAACATCTAAACATGCTTTCCACCTTGCATCTTCAACCCCCGCGATGCTTTCCTTGCACTTGTAGATTGATTTAGAAGTCACAGCATGACAACCTTTTGATAGCTGACATAAATCCCATGTCCCATTTTTGTGTAAACTGCGAAGGGCCAATTAGAGGAGTTATGATACGATATAGCCTCAGAATAAATGGAAGGTTCAACACTTTCTAGAGTCTCTTGAGCGACCGCCAGAGTATATGCAAGCAACCACTATCATCATCATTACCACAACGAGAAGGCTTTCTAATAGCTCTTCATGAGCTATCACGAACAATATAATAAGTTCCTCCACCCAAAGCTCTGGAGACTTGAGATGTTGGAATTAGGCTTATGAAAATGGTACTCAATATTGGAATGAGGTAACATGGATATAGTAATTCCACCTTAAGGAACATTAGCAGGAACCTCGAACGCAATCTTTGTATTGGTATCTTGCTAGTCCCCTGTACCACTAGAAGAAAAGGTAGACTCTGTTTGAGGACAAAACATAGCAGTTTTATTGAAGGTAAATCTCAACTTTGAATGGCCATTTTAGAACAAGGATACCATAAATGGTATCCCTTGGACTCAAATGCGTAGCCCAGAAACATGAATTTGATAGCCATAGGGGCTAGTTTTCCTTTATTAACATTAGCATAAGTAGGACATCCAAAAATTATCAAAATGGAATAGTCAATGAGATCACTTTACCAAACTTATCCTTAGATTTTGAAGTCAACGGAGGAATATGGAGAGCAGTTCACAAGATAAAAGGCTGTAGAAACAACGTTGGCCCAACAGTCACGGTGATGTTATTAGCTAGCATTGGAAAGTATGCAATGGACTCTCTTTAATAGAGTCCGGTTGATATGTTCCGCAACCCTATTTTGTTAAGCCTTCCCAGCTGGAGTGTTGTGTCTAAAAATATCATGACCGGTGTAGAATTCATCGAAATCTGATTAACAAAACTCGAGACCATTATAGGCCCTAAGTATTTTCACGTTCCTCTCAGTTTAGTTCTCAGCAATGGCTTTGAACTTCTTGAAGAGGGGAAATGCTTCAGTTTTATGCCTAAAAAAATCAGCCTGGACTTTGCAAGAGAAATAATCTACTAACATTAGTATGTAGTGTTTTCCTCCAAAAGAAAAAACTTTAGAGGGATCTCACAAATTAGAACGTATATACTCTAGGATACCCTTGGTAGGGTTTTGTAGTAGAAAAAGTTTCTTTTACTCGCTAAAGACACAATGATCACAAAAGTCAAATTTACCTGTACCTTCGCAAGTAAGAAGACCTTTCATCCTTAGGATGACACCTTTCTCACTCATGTAACCTACGTTAGCATGCCACAAACAAATGAGATCAACATCAGATGAGGTCGTAGAAACAGCAACAAAACCTCTCACAATACAACCTTGCAAAATATAGAGGCTTCCACATCTTACACACCTTTCATAAGAACTAGTGCACCTTGGATATGTTCAAAACTCCAGCATCAGCTGAATACCTATAGCTATTAGACTCAAGAGTACTAAGTGAAATAAGTTTGTGCTTAAAATCAAGAATATGATGGACATTAAACAAGGTCCTCACAATACTATTATGAGTTTTGATTTGAATAATGCCAATGCTAGCAATATTAGATTGAGCATCAATGCCTATGAGAACGTTGCCCAATATCTATCAGCTTATATGTTGAAAATCAGTCCTTATCGGGCCACATATGATAAGTGCAATTAGAATATAGAACCCGTTCAGTAGCACACCTATTGTCAGTGGTGGTAACAAATAATACATCACCGTTTAACTTAGAATCAACAATATATGGTTCAGTGGATTTTTAGGCCGTTTGTTCTTCTCTTCTCTCTCTTCTTATTTTTCAATTTATAACAATCAGCAACTAGGTTCCCTTGCTTCCTACAACAATACTTTAAACACTTGTTGGATTTATATCCCCTAGACTTTGATCGGGACTTTCTACTATTAGTGCCTTATTTTTTCGAAGGATATACCTCTATGAGATAAACCCTTAGCTTTGTCATTTAAATGCGCTTCAAGATCAAATTTCATTTTAGACACCAGATTAGTCTTGACATCCTCAAAAGATGTTATTTCATTGTTACTATATTTTTTTGACACTAAAGATGCCCATTTAAGTACTTCAAATCACTTGGTTTTAATCTTTTTTAAAATTATTTTTTGGGCTTGATTTGATTTTGTGATTTGTAACAAAATAATAGTCCTGGAAAGCGAGCAACAAAGAGATCGAGACCACGACAATATGATGCAAGTGCAAATTCAACAATTTGGGACAGGCCCAATTGCCCATCAACTTGATTTCCAGTCTGTTCAATCCGACGCAACCGAGCAACGGCTTGCCTTCATGTTCCCTCGTGTACCGACCCAACAAATGACGCCTAGGGAAAATCTAGCCCAGCCACCACACAGCCAAGTCAACACAAGTCCAGTCCAGCTCTGCTTTTTCTCGTGTGCCTATAACGAGAAGAAACTCTACATCAGCATATGCCCATACGGATTGACATGCAGCCTGAGAGAATGTTTACTCCCAGCAGATCAAACATGAGTTTGGGGAAATATTTTCCGAGCAACATTTAAGCCGGTTGGAATTTATTTGGAATTAAGAGAGGTATTTTGCAAAGAAATCTGTGTAACTAGGAAATTATGAGCGATTAGCCCTAGTATAAATAGAGGTCTTAGGGGCACCTCGTAAATCAACAATTCCTCTCCCTCGCAATTATAGCATCAGTTTCTAGAGTTTTAGATATTATTATAACTGCAGAAATTCTTTCAAGTTGAGTTTAATTTCAATTTCTTGTTCTGGTTTTTCTAGTCGTAGTTTCAATTCAAGTTTTCTACTTCTAGTTAATCAAGTTTAATAGTTTCAATTTTAGTTCAATTTTTATCTCTCTAAAAAATTCTCTCATTCAAAGTTTCAATTTTTATTACTCATTTTGGTTGATGGTCGATGTTTAAGTCTTGTGGCAATCACTCATTCAAGGTTCGCATTTTCTCAAAAAAATAAAAATAAAAATTACGTAGTTGTCCTCTGTACACTATTAGTTTTTCCAGCTATTATGATTAAGAATTTTCTCAATTAATTTTAAGCAACTAAGGCAATCTCTTTCTTTCCTCATTAATTGCGATAGTTTTATTTCAATTTCATGTTCTATTTTTAGGTTAGATTCTTATGATATTCTTTTCTATTATTTCTAATTAATTTTAGTTAGGTTGTTTAATTTAGTTTAGTTTAGTAGTTTAATACTAGTAATTAAATTAAACCCATATCTGTGGATAACGTGTGTAGTGCTATAACTTTAGTTGTACACTTGCATCTTATTTTTCCAATTCTTGAGATACAACAGTATATAACAAGATTTCGTTGAAATGATCATAAGAGGCACAACGTGACTACCAACTATATAGCTCTATTGTTACCCTCAATTTTTACATCCAACCTCAAAATCAATTATAATAGAGGTAGTTGATTTTGAATGGCAGTACATTCAGCCATAGAGAATGAGGACAAAAGTTCTTTGCAAGGATGGATCTTATTAAACTCTTGAGTCTTATCATATACAGTGCTTCCAATCGAAGTCAAAGATGTGAAGTGGTGGTCTAATCAAGTATCTTCCTGAAGGACATGGGGCGCTAGGCATAGCTGAATAGCCGAAAGAGCCTTCTCATAAAGCTCTTCCCATTGTTCATCGGTCATGGAGGCAGTCCCTTTGTTATTTTTTTTTTCTTTCTATTGAGGGCTTTCTTCAATCCATACTGAGTTAAAACGACTATCATCTACAACTTCTAGATGCTAGAGATAATCCTGCTATGGAACTTTGGAATATCAAACTACATAATAGTTGTTGTCCTTCACGTATGGACTCTGATACCACTTGTTAGGAATTTTACAATCGATTGTATGTAAAACAAATCACGAAAGAAGACATGATAAGAAAGATAAATCAAGCTGCACCAAGAACACTATGTTTACATGGAAAAACCAAATTCGAGAAAAATTATGGGTGGCAATGAGCGAATAAATTTGTTATAGAGACTGAACAGTACAAAAGCGATATGCCAAAAAAGATACCAACAAAGGGGATTGCAATGTCCCTCAAATCACTCCCTCACAAATCTAAGAAATATAGCGGATGTGAATATTGGTGGTGGATGAGTATAGGTGACGTTGAATAGGCCAAAAGATCCCAACCTTAAATTCTTGAATAATGCTCTGAAAACCCACGAACAATGCCCATTACGATAAACACAACAAACTTTTCAGAATAAAGGAAGTTGAACCGACGCTTGCTACCACAGTCCGTGCGGGCCGTGCCTCAAACCACGGAGCCCTCGTGGTAGTCTTTTGGAATGTCGAAGACAAAACCGAGGAGCACAACTGGGCATTCCAAATTATCATCAAACTCGGTTGATTGTTGTTTTGGGCGAATCAAATAATAGTGACATGACTAAAGTCTGGGATATCCATTTTAGGCTATAAAAAATTAATCACAAGCATCCAACATAAATGGGTCTTGGGCCACACACTCACACCCAATTGATTTCAAAATTCATGTCCCTCTTAGAATTAAAAACCTAATTTTTATCTATATCTATATAATACATAATAGTAAAGTTTCAATAACTACTTTTTCCTTAATTCTCATTAACTTGAACTTTTGAACCGTTGGATTAGATTATTAATAAATAACAGCCATTGATTTACTTTAATCTCTCCCACAAAATATCTAGATAACTGTATTCCTTTACCTTCACTTCTCTCCCCCCCTAAAATAACTCCGCAAGCGTTTGGGTCTGAAAAGCCCCATAATTTTTCAGACACCTTCTCTGCCTCTCAACGCTGCTCCTCCCTCTCTCTCTTCTCTAGTGTGTGTCGTGTTCTTCTCCTCTGTCTCTCTTCCCCTGTGTTTGTTTGGGTTGGTTTTCTACAAAAAATAAGTAAATCATTATGTCCATTGAAGAATCGAATATGGCTATGGTGGAGGAGAAGGAGAAGGATGACATTGCCTAACCCTCTTTCAATTTTCTCTTCCTAGCTTCTACCCACTATTAATCTCCCTTGTAAGTCTCTGTTTTCAATTTTAACATTTGGTTGTGTTTTGCAGGTTATTGAAGTAATTAATTGATTTTATAATATGCGTTGGTGTAATCAAAGAGGGGGCAACCTAACAGTGGATTTGAAGCTGAATCTGGCGGCGCCGGTGAGGGGGAGGGCGGAGTAGTCGCCGTCGCCGTCACCTGCACGTTCGTTGGCACGGGGCAGATGGTATGAAATATGGGGATTGATTGACTCACATGAAAAGGTACTCTTAACATAATTGTAGACAATATGTGCTATCACCCCCCTGGTTAATATAAGTAGAGCAATCACTCTTTTAATTTAGCTCAGATTTTTTTAAAAAAATCTAACTCAGTTTTGCACAGGTCGTTCCAATTGAAGGAGAAGAAAAAAAATCTTACTCAGTTTTGCATAAGTCGTTCCAATTGAAGGTGAAGAGAAAGAAGCCTCAGATATGAGGATTGAATCCAGATATGTCGTTTGGCATTTCCAGATATATTGCACAATCTCTCTTTTATGTTACTTTTTTTAAAAAAAAAAAAATTTGACTCGGTTATAATATGGTTTAGTGAGAATTTTGTGGGTTTTGGGTGTTCTGTTGAGAGATTTACTGGGTATTACCATAGTGATTTTTTTAATTTGGTTTTTAAGGGGTTGAACATAATACCAATGTCAATTTACCTTTTTTTTCCACAAAACTAACTTCAAAATTATATCCACAAGACTTCTATGCACCCACAAACTCTTCCCTCCACGTCGCCCCTACCCACAAACTCTTCCCATTATCAAATTAGTTTAATGAAGACCGCAATGTGTGCTTCATTTTTTTATTTTTTTTTTGAATTAGTTTACTTAATATAACATATTTTGACTTATTATTGCATTCCTGCATATTCTGGTGTTTGGACTTACTAGCAGTCTATTGGAATATTATATATTCTGAAAACATATTATTTTTGGATTTGACACCCAAGGTGCTTCATTGACTTTTCTTGCATTCCTATTCCTATTATTGATTAGTGGCGACTCCGTCAATGTCAATGCTAATTTACAAAGAATGACTTCCTGGATATGAATTTGACATATTTTACAAAGTTAAATTCCAAATTGGAAAGACATGTAACTGATTACATTTTCCAAAGTTTACTTTTTTCCATACTTTTCGATAATTGAAAATGTAACTTACATTAATAACCTCATCCTTTTGAATATCAACATCCTTTCAGAAAATTGGCAAACTAACTTTCACAAGTTGATGGTGGATTTCGTTGTACTATTCTTTTCTCCCTTTTTTGATTAATTACAAATTAAACACACCTTCATTGTCACTATTGCAATGCATATGATATGTATCCATGAAGGTTGACACAAGCCATGGACCACATGCACTTAATTTGGTCCCCTCTGCATTACAGTTGCATCTATAGTACTTTACATTCGACTAAAACTCCAATACTTTGCCAAAAAATTTTGTCCAACAATAATAATGAACGCGTTTCCCCCACCATTGTATGAGTGTATGAATCACCTCTGCATTATGGATTGTTAGACGTGAATAATTCAAATTTCGAAAAATTTGAACACAAATAATCCAACAATCCTCTAAATTTTCTCCATATTTACTTTCCGTACTGCATGAATTCGATGGTATTTTAAAAATAATGCGAAAAAATTGTATTGCAATCAACATGAATATGATTGTAGGGTTATTTTTTACAAATTCAAATTAGATAAACTGTATTGGTTTATGTTATTGTTTCAAAATTCAAATAAGAGAAATTGTATTCTAATCAACATAACTGGCAATTAGTTTTCTGTTGCACTAAATACAACATGAATAAATTGTATTCTAATCAACGTGATTCAATTCTAATTTAAAAAATTCAAATATGACAAAATAATGTAAATATGATTGTAGAGTTATTTTTTACAACGATGACAAGTTTGTGGTAGTAAGTACTACTTTCAATTATTGATAGAAAAAATATTCATTCTTACTGGATATTCTTCAGTTGCAGGTTTCATTCGCAAACTTGCCCTTCATATTCATATTAGCGGAGGTTAGTTTGTGGTATTACCATACTCATTATGTTCGCATATCATTTTTTGTTTCGATTTCATGTTATGCAGTGGTTACTACATACATTATCACAATATTTATGATGTAAATAACATAGCTATACTTCCCAAATCTGTACTTCATAATAACACACCATATAAGGGGAAAACATGTTACTAAGGCTCTATTCTTTTCGTGGGTAAATTGGGTGGGTAAAAGGGTGAAGTTGGTTGAAGTGGGCTGAAGTAGGCTCTGTTCTTTTATTGTTTGATTTTTTTCATTTTTTATTTTTTTTTATTTTCTATTTTCTATTTTATACTTTGCCAAATTTTAAATTTTTATTTTGTAGTTCCTACTTTTTTATTTGTTATTTGTTATTTCTTTATTTCTTTATTTCTTTATTTTTATTTTTACTTTTTTACTTTTTTATTTATTTTTTATTTTTTTATTTTTTATTATTCCTTCTTATTTTTTATTTTTTATTATCTACTTTTGATTTTTCTATTTTGTAATTTAAAATTTTAAAATTTTAAAATTTAAATTTTATTTTAATTTTCATTTCTTTATTTTTGGTTTTGACATTTTTTTATTTTATATTTTTTATTTTCACATTTTTTGTTGCTTTATATTTTCTTATTTTTATTTTATTCTTTTTTGTTTTTGTTCTTTTATTGTTTGTATATATTTTTAATTTTTTAAATTTTTTATTCCCAAAAAACGACCTACGAAAGGCAACTTACGAAAAATCTCAAAAAATAAAAAGTGAAAAATGAAAAAGTAACTACAAAAAATAAAAAAACTAATAAAATAAAAAATAAAAAATAAATCAATAACACAATTTAAAACTTAAAAAAAAAACAACAAAAATAAAAAATAAAAAATTAACAAAACTAAAAAAAAGATAGAATAGAAAATTAAAAACCCTAAAAAAATTTTAAAAAAATAAAAAATAAAAAGTAAAAATTTAAACAATAAAAAATGAAAAAAAATTAGGAAATCAAAAAATCAAAAATGAGAAAATAAAAAATACAAAATAAATAAATAAATAAATAAATAAAAATGTAAAAACATAAAAAATTAAAAAAATGCACCACCACGTTCGTCCACCCTCTAGAGCATAGACAGCTAGATATGGAGGGTGCGGGATGCACCCGACCATTGAAGGGATTACAGAAAAGGGGTCCCTATTGAAGGGCTTACACAACCCCTTAAGGAGCTTACAGATAGGGGCCCCATTGAGGGGATTACATACACCATTGAGGGAATTACATAACCCATTGAAGGGCTTATAGAATGTGGACATATAAAATTAAAAATAATAAAAACAAAAATTAAAAATAAGAAATAATAAAAAATAAAAAATAAAAACAAAAAATAATAAAATAATAAAAAATAACAAAAAATAAAAATTTTAAAAAGATTTAAAATAAAAATTAAAATAAAAAATAGGGTTGGGTTGAAGTTGGTTAAAGTGGGTTGACGTAGGTTAGAGTTGGTATTTTTTTTCCAAGTGGGTTGAAATAGGTTAAAGTAGGTTGAGGTTAGTAAATTACAATTGAACCACGAAAAGGGCAGAGTCTAAATATCCTATTTGTGCAATTAAATCTGTTTCACTGAACACCATAATGATAAAATTTTATCTAATAATAATGCACATAATTTATCTGAAGTAGTGATGGAAACCCCAACCGGAAGTGGTGACATCACTGTAAGAAGGCTTCAAGCGAGACTTGCTTGACAAAACACAAGATGGAGGCTATTTAGCCGGCGTCATCCATATCACACCCAATGATAGAATAATCGTCTTGATTGCCTATTCTTATGTACTTTGTTATACTTTTTCAAATACATGTTTGCATTATTATAACCGTCCTATGCCATTTAAAATTATAGGTATATCTTCAGAGTTCTCTTGCAAGATAATACAGGTTGTAGAGAGTTTACTGTTCTTCATGAGAATGATTGAATTCTTTTGCATACGACGACTGCCCAGTTGCATGTGTATGCATCGCAGGTATTACGGTTTTCCCTACGTATCATAATTAACACAGTTTATTCTTTTACTATTGACTATCCTATGTTAATATTTTCTACAACCATATGGTCATCTATCGCTTTATGCAATTATAGATGATTACATAGGTCAACCATGAGTATTTTTCATGGAGCCCCCACGTCACTATGAAGTAGAGGTTCCTATCGCTTTTATTCCACCAGTTCATTGGGAGGAAGATGTTTATTACTTACGAAAGACCAATGTTAGGTACACCAGGTAGATCACGTGTAAATATAAACTTCAACCCCATCATCGTCATTCAAATTATTTCTAAAACTTCATTTCATCTGTAGGTTTAAAAGGAGGAGGTGGATTCTTCGTCATTGGCGTGATAAATTGATTGCTCATCATGTTATTCAGCGTGTCTTTTGTCATAATCACAGTCTACTATTTCTATCATAATATTATATATAGACCTTTTTCTAAGTGATGAGGTTTTTAGTTGTTCATCACTACAAAAAATAATGCATCCTCCCGCATTTATATCGCCACACTTAATTAAAGTGTGGGGGGAAAAATAATAAGATTTAAGTAGTTTTCTCGATTCCACATTTAACAAGTGTGGGTAAATTATGAAATTATTCCTATACTTATTAAGTGTGGAAAATTAAAAAGAGCTTTTATAATTACTTCTTCTATACTAATAAGGTAATTTGTATATATGAATATATCAGCCAAAAAATAGAACAAATAATTAAACAATACAAAAATATTTAACAAAATAATTAAATTCATGCTAATTGAGAAAGGTAGCTTGCCCGCCTCCCCCCACCCCCCGAAACCCAAAATCTCAGCTTTAATTTGGCGCCCCAAAACCAAAAACTCAGTGTTCATATCAATCCCTAGAAATTCAAATTCGAAGCAGCAAATTTCCCCAGAAGGCCTGAAATTCGGGCAATTTGTTCATCTGGGCAGGGCAAACGAATTCTAGGCGTTCTTCATCTGAGCAGAGCTAGTGAAGCCCTGAATTCGTTCTTCATCTGGGCGTTTTCTGGGCAGCGAACAGTTCTGGGCAGCGATCGAGAGACGGCGTCTTCGTAAGGTAAGCCTAGCCTCAACTGTTAATCTGAATGTACTCAAAGTATGGGAAATTAGAATAATTCTCTATGTGTTTGTTTTCTGGAAGGCCTTCAATGTGTGAAGTATGGTTGTGAATTTGGATTTTTTTATGGTGCTTCGAAATTTTGCTGTTGAGAATTTGCTTTAGCTATTCGTGAAGTAGATTTGCTTGTGATTGAGAATTCTGATTTGGGCTAATTTGGGATGATGAACATGTCAAAAAGCCAATGGGAATTATTGCGTTGTTGAAGAAGTCAATAGCGGCATAGCCCTTTTTCAATGGGAAAAATTGGGGTCAATGACTGTGTCAAAAAGCCAGTGAGCATCTCTGGATATTGATTTTCACTTTTTAAGCTTCATAATTTTTGAAGTGCCTCATTTTGAGGGGCATAATGTATAGAACGTTTTTGTCAACAGAAAAGCCAAGTTCTTCATTGATTTTCTTCTTGATTCATTGCATTACACTACAGTCTGCACTTTACTGGATTGCAATATACAGAACACATCATAGCATAATGTTACTAATGTATAGAGGGTTTTGACACCGCAATCAAACAACAACACCTCCCAGAGCCACTTTAACTTGCATCAAAAACTTAAATTTACAAAAATACTCTACGCATTCCTAAAGTGACAAACAATATGTCAAAGCCCAACTAAAAATAATGATTACTAATGAATAGCATGTAATTTAGCTTTAACTTTGCTAGCTATATTTTGGACTATGATTTGTGAAGCTGTTTGCTTTTTTCCTAATATAATCTTATTCTTTTCCTTCCACAAATGGTATATGGCTGGACTGCGTTCTGCATTCTGCATTCTGCATTCCACTGCGGACTGCATTCTGAATTTCCTTCCACAGATGTTGTTTTGTTTTATTAGTCCCTTTAAATTCCACTGCATTCTGCATTCGAGTGCAGCTTGGACTGCTTGATCTGCCGTTGCCCTTGAAATGAATCATAACCTAAATTAGATGGATAGCATCCAGCCTAGGTTACAGCAAATAAAGGCAAGGAGCATCATACACAATGCAGAACCCACTACCCACGCTGCAACCAGAAAAAAAAGGAAAAAAATTCTGTTTTGTTCTGACAATCCCCCTTCTCTCTGTTCAAACAAAAATAAAGATGAAAAAAAATTGCGCCACCTGCATACAAGTGCCTAGTAGGAAACAAACATGTACACATACAAATAGTTTTAATCTATCAAAATGCAATGAGAGAATTAGTTCTCCTTTTCCTTCTCCCTAGCCCTTGAATAAAGGTGGTATGGCATGGTAGTTTCACCATACAGAGAATGTTACACCCAACAACACCCATCAGTACTGAAATCTTAACCACTAAGCCAAATGATTTGTTTGCCAGAATGGCTCCGTATGTATTTGCAATATTTATGTCAAACTCCAAATAAACTGGTTTATGAACAAGTTTCAGGGATATGTTGATTAATGCTCTGAATCAGTTCTTATGGGGTAGTATACTCTAAGCGTATAATTTTGATATGTTGGAGTGTTGTTTGTGATTCTTCTCCCCCCTTCCTTTAGTGATTGTCAATGTTTAAATTTGTTTAGTTCTTATGGCGTAGTATGCTCTAAGCACATGAATTTGATGTGTTGTTGTGACACTCGTGATTCTTTTCCCCTCGTCCTTTATTGATTGCCAATGCTTAGTTATAATACTTATATTGACTTATGTGATGACCTTGTAAGTGGGTTGGTGGAAATTATAATGGAGAAAAGGTGGATTCATATGCATAGAACTTCTCTTGAATATAGGAATGGGGTTGAGTCATTTTTGGAATTTGCTTTTTGCAATGCTGGGGGTAGTAAACTGATCGTATGCCCTTGTAACAAATGCAAAGTTGGGCACAATCATTGTTTCACAAAAGAAGAAGTGGCACATCATCTCATGTTTAATGGTTTTTGGCCACACTATAAAGAGTGGGTGCATCATGGGGAGGAAATTTCTGAACCTTCTTCATTTTTTTGTGACAAAGGCCACAATACTACTAATACCCAATCAGAAAGCAGTTTTGGTGACATTGATACTATGAGAATACTTAATGATATTTTTGGAATGCACAAAAATCGTGGGAATGACATGTTTCATCAAGAGGGTGATATTGATGAAGAAGACAATGGTGATCTAGGGAATGAGGGACATGAGGGTGATACTTCCATGGTAGACAAAGATGATGGATATGAAAGGCTACTAGAACAAGTTGAACAAGAGCTATATGAGGGTTCAAAATTTTCTAAACTCTCTTTTCTGTTGCACTTACTCCACTTGAAATGCATGTATGGTTGGTCCATTAAATCATTTAATATGCTGCTCCGACTTTTGAGTTCTGTTTTTCCCCATATAGACCCCATCCCATCAACATGGAGTGATTGCAAGCAATTACTTAAGGACTTAGGCCTTGCATATGAGAAAATACATGCTTGTCCTAATGATTGCATATTGTATTGGGGTGAAAAGGAACGTTAAGAATCATGTGACAAGTGTGGTTCTTCACGATGGAAAAATACTGAAAAGAAATTGCCAGCTAAGGTATTACGCTATTTCCCTCTCATTCCCAGATTGCTTAGGCTTTACAAATCATCGAAGATAGCTGAAGATATGATTTGGCATGATAAGTATCGTACAAAGGATGGGATTTTGAGGCATCCTGCAGATGCAAAGGCATGGCAGGAATTTGATGAACAATATTCTGATTTTGCATCTGATCCTCGAAACATAAGGCTTGGGCTAGCTAATGATGGGTTTAATCCCTTTCGTGTTATGAGTAGCACACATAGTACTTGGCCAGTCTTACTAATTCCATATAATTTGCCTCCCTGGCTATGCATGAAACAATCCTCAATTATACTATCGATGATTATTCCCGGTGAAAAGGCCCCTGGTATGGATATCGATGTATATCTTCAACCATTAATTAAAGAGTTAGTGCAGTTATGGCACGATGTAGATGCATATGATGCATACACAAACACAAGATTTATATTGCGGGGTGCTCTTCACTCTACTATAAATGACTTTCCTGCATATGCTAATTTGTCTGGGTGGAGTACGAAGGGTCGTTTCGCATGTCCATCTTGTGGGAAAGCAACTCAATCACTTTGGCTGGAGAATGGACATAAGTTTTGCTATATGGGTCATCGTAGATGGTTAGCAGAAGACCATCCTTTTCGATACGATAAGGATGGATTTGATGGAAATATGGAGTTTGGTAACACTCCAACTTCAATAACAGGGAGTCAGGTGCTTATAGAATTAGAGGGAAGTATGTTTACATATGGAAAAAGCCAAACCAATATAGACGTTGATGAAAGGGATGAAGAGCAAATATGGAAGAAGCGAAGCATTTTCTTTGATCTTCAATATTGGCAGTTTAACCGTCTTCGTCACAATTTGGATGTAATGCATATCGAAAAGAACATTTGTGATAATTTGTTGGGAACTTTATTGAATTTGGAAGGGAAGAGCAAGGATAACTTGAAGGCCCGCCAAGATCTTCAACAAATGCAAATAAGGTTTGAGCTCCACCCAATTTTGTTACCAAATGGCAAATATCATTTACCCGTAGCTCCTTATAATTTGTCTGTCGCTGAGAAAACCTCCTTGCTAAAAGTCTTAAAACACATCAAGGTGCCAGATGGGTACGCAAGTAATATCTCTCGATGTGTCAATATGAAGGAGCGCAAGTTGTTTAATTTGAAGAGCCATGATTGTCATATTCTAATGCAAGATTTACTTCCAATTGCATTGCGAGCGGTTAAGGATGATAATCTTGTAGATTTGGTGTGTGAGTTGTCTGATTTTTTTAAGGGATTATGTGCGAAAGAGCTGAATGTTGATAAATTGGATGAGTTACAAAGCAATGTGGTTCTCACGTTATGTCGTATGGAGAAAATGTTCCCACCTGGTTTTTTCACCATTATGGTGCATCTGATTGTTCACTTGACGGAGGAAGCGAAGCTTGGGGGGCCTGTTTTTTATAGATGGATGTACCCTATTGAGCGGTAAGACCTTAAATTTTATGGGTTTCTATTTATTGTTTTTCCTTTAGAAATCATATATTAGTGGCAAATTGTAGGTACTTGGCACGGTTAAAAGGATATGTCCGTAATCGAGCACAACCAGAGGGATCAATGGCGGAAGGATACATTGCACAAGAGTGCATAACCTTTTGCTCAAGATACTTTGAAGGGGTAGAAACTGTATTCAATCGTCCACAAAGGAATGATGACTCTATTCCTAATGAAGAAATGTATTTATTTGACACTGGTGGACAACCTAAAGGTCAGGTTGTAATGGTGGAACTGGATGAGTTGAGCCTTAAGCAAGCCCATCGATATGTGCTGCTACATGTTCACAAGATGGACTTTTATCGCAGGTTAGTAAACTTAGCTTCACTGCCTTTCGTGGTAAATATGTGAAGTTTACTAATATTCATTTAATTTGATAAAATTCATTACATGTAGATCTTTTCTTGAGGAACGCCTTGCATTTTGTTCACAAGAGCCTAGTGATAAGCTTAAGCAAAAATGGTTACTTGAGGATTTTCCATGTTGGTTGCAACAAATGGTAACTTCAAAACTTCATGATGACTGCTTTAGTAGTATAACTCTATCAATTACTAACGTGAGTGCTCAATTGTTTAGGTTATTAATAGTGATGATAATAACCCAGAGTCAAAAGTGTTAAAAGCTATGGCTCAGGGTCCGAACTCCATAGTCAAAAGAATGAAGGCTTTCAATATCAATGGGTATAGATTCCACACTCAAGCCCGAGATGAGACAAAGAAAACTCAAAACTATGGGGTTATGGTAGAAGCTGATGGAAAGCCTTACTATGGAAAGATCACCGACATCATTGAGTTGGACTACTTTTCTGAATGTAAGGTAGTTCTATTTCGATGTGATTGGGTGGATGTAAACTCAAGTCGGGGAAGAAAAGTGGACAAAAGGGGATTCACTCTCTTGAATTTCTCACATAAGATACATAAAGGAAATTCCTTGAAGGATGATCCATATATTCTTTCATCGCAAGCCAATCAGGTATTTTACGTTGAAGATGAGAAAGATAAAGGCTGGGCTCATGTTGTGAGAGTGAAGCCAAGAGATAGTTACCAATTAGGATCAACCATGGTAGATGAGGATGAATTGTATCCTCAATGCATGCCTCCTAATATATCAAAAGAGGATGCATTTAGAGATCCAATAAATTGGGATACTGTTGGTTGTGAGGAATAGGAACAATTTTAGTTTTTTCATTATCATTTGTTGGCATTTACAGATCTTTGTATTTTGTTCTTATTTCGAAAGTAGCTATCATATTACTTCAAGTCAACGTAATAGTTCGAGCTTCCAATATTATTATGTTTTGATTGAAATTTATGCTGTTTTCAAGCTTTGATTAATAACCGTACATGTCAAGTAAGTAAAAACAAGGAATATCAGTAAACAGGTGTATGTGATTATTTTCCTTACATTGTTTCCCTTAGTAGATAATGTTTTATTTTTTTGTAATATAGCTTGCATTTTACTTTTAACCATTTTTTCCTAAATTGCGTTATAAACTAACATGAGTTTTTCTTCTAAGTTTTGAAGCGTCATAATCATGTTCCGATCCAGGATTACCTTGGAAGAGTATCTTAAGTCTGTTCAACATGAAGATGCAGCAGGTGAAGATGTGTCTTTAGATGATATTGATATGATTCCTGATTTGGAAGAAGAAGAAGTCGAACATGTTGGAGAGAATATTTTCGAATCAAGAGTTTCGATCAACATGAATCCCTCTCTTATCAACATACCTGATAATTTTAAAGATGACAAAGAGGTGTTAATCATTGGTAAATGAATCTTTAATACTCATTTAATCATCTTACTTACACAATGGTTTAAGTAGCTACAGTTTATTTACTAATATGATGATCATATTCTTTTTTATACAGATGAACATGGAAATGCTAGAAAGTTCGGAGGGAGAGTAAATGTGAACTTGGCTTATAAATTGGTTCCTCCGGAGAGGATTATGGTACCTTTAAACAACTTGTTGCAACCAATAAAGAAAGCAGGGAGTTTATTTAATAGATTCCTTGCCGATATTGCTAAGAGACCTAGCCTATGTCCTCTTAACTATAAGGATTGGCGCTTAGTGCCACAGTACTTTAGAGGTCGGATCATAATGTTTATTAGGGTAAGTAGTTATTTATGTCTAAGTTGGTTGGTGCATGTTATCTAAATGTAACTACTTCAAATACTTACTTGAACTTTTGCTGTGAAAGGGGAAGTTTTTGTTGCCAGATGGGGTACAAGTCAATCAGAAAATTCTGAAATCAGTTGGGGAGAGGGTTCGAGGTTTCAAGTATTCCTTGAGATGTAAGTATGTTAAAGAAGATACCACAAAAGAGGCGTTATATAATTTGGAAAAGAGTAAGCGACCATCTGCTGTAGGTGACCAGATGTGGGTTGGTTTGGTCGATTATTTCTTTTCAGAGAAGTTTCAGGTAAGTTTAAAAACTATCGTTTTCATCATGTCTAGGTGTCGTATGTTTAGAGATGCTTTGGTGAAGCTATATGGTGTATGGTACTCTTTATAGAAATCATGAGCTTACAGCAATATCTCTTATAACAAAATAATAATTTTTGTTATGCAGAAATGGTCTACTAATGGAAAAAGAGCAAGAGGGAAGCAACTACATGCACATACAAGTGGCTCTCAAAGTTTTGCAGTCAAAAGGGATAATTTTGTAAGTCATGTAGGCTTACTTTGTTTATATTAAGTACGGTGCTTAGTGTTCAAGCAAAGGACTTGTTTAAATTTCCTTTATATGTTGGTACTCTAGCCGTGTGGGCTATGGAGTTGTGATCTCCGGCGTGTAGCCGTCGAGCCTGGTGGACATATTGATTATATTCTATTGTTGCAGGCACTTATTGTAAGGCTATAAGTCTAAGTTATGGTCAGTTTTTAGGGGAAACTCTGTCCGTTTGTTTCCAAAATTCTAGAAATCACTAACATCACTGCCCTGAGGTTAGGGTGTTACACTGTATTTAAATTGGTCAGTTTCTTATGTTGTATTTAAATTGGTTTGTTATTTACCTACTTGGTATCTGCTATTACTATCTCAAGTACTTTGCTTTTGTGCGCATCACTTATTTGGATCCTGAGATACTTCTCGGCATGGGACATTGTCTGAAAATTTTCTTTTTTCTTTTTATGTATCTGCCTGGTCATTGTTTTTGTAATTCCCATGGGTGTGACTAGAAAGCTTGATAGGATCGTTTCATAGTTCCTCTCTTCTAGAGTTCAGGAGGAGAAGAGGGATAATTGGTGAGGTGGTAGGTTGGGGGGCCTGGGGTTCTATTGCCAACTTGCTGTGCAGATATAGAGTTAACATTTGTAGTACAACCAGAATTGGTGATCTGCATTGTTGACTTGATTTGTCCTTACTACTTTGTTACCTATGCTGCATTGTTGCTGCTTCTTGCTTCTTTGACGATCTGCATTCAATGACTTGATTGGTGGACTCCTGGATGCTTTAGCATGGCGTAAGGGATAATTTTGTAAGTCATGTAGGCTAATTTAAGGGGTAAAAAAAAATCTATAAAAACATTACCAAAATTAAAAGTTAGGATCTTTTTTCTAATTTAAGGGGTTAAACATTATTTTCTAGAGAACTACAAGAGTAGAAATTTATGCAAACATTATTTCCATGGATCGGAGCTAAGAATCACTGTAAATCAA
>JACYFF010031954.1:10686196-10705069 GCA_017589665.1 Selenicereus undatus | reverse complement strand
TATATATATATATATATATATATATATATATATATGTATGTATGTATGTATGTATGTATGTATGTATATATACATATGCACATATACATACATATATGCATATCTTGGGCTGCGCCTCTTTGAATGTAAAATTTGAATACAACTAATACAAACGATAATCACATAGTTATCTCTAATAATAGTGACCTAATAATTAATAACCTATATATGCATGCTGACAAATAAATTAAAAAAAAGACTAAATTTCTAACGTACTACCATTTGGTGCAGAATATAATTGCCGCAGGAACAGAGACAAGTGCACTTACAGTAGTTTGGGTAATGACAGAACTAATGAAGAATCCCACTATTGTGAGGAAAGTACAAGATGAACTTCGAACTTTGATTCAGGGCAAAACATTCATCAATGAGAATGATCTCCCAAAGCTCACGTACCTTAAATCTATAGTAAAGGAAACATTTCGCTTTCACCCTGTGGCTCCATTATTGATTACTCAAGAAGTATCCCAAAAATGCACCTTAGAAGGGTATGACATTCCATCTCATAGCTTAGTATTTGTGAATGTGTGGGCTATTGGCAGAGATCCTAAGTTCTGGGAAAATCCTGAAGTATTCATACCTGGGAGGTGTATTGAAAGTTCAGTTGATTTTAAAGGACAAAATTTTGAATTTATACCTTTTGGGGCTGGAAAAAGAATATGTCCTGGCATGCTTGTTGGTGCATCGACTGTAGAACTTACACTTGCGAACTTATTATACTCTTTTAACTGGGAATTGATCGACGGGTCGAAGAAGGAAGGCATCGACACTGATGTGATTCCCGGGCTCTCAATGCATAAAAAGAACCCTCTGTGCCTCATAGCAAAGATGTTTCCTCACGCGACTTAGTAATATCAAATTCGAATCCGACCACATTGTATTACCTAGAGTAATGGTTTATATAGCTTTCTCGTGTAGCCCCCCAAAAAATAAAAAATGCTAGAGACTGGGCTGACTATGCATGTGGGATGAGATATCATGTATAACATTCAAGTCAGCACACCTGAAATTGCTGATGTGTGTGGGTTATTCTATGCGATGCGCAATATTTACTGTACACTTAAACTATGTTACTCAAATATATGCACTAAATCACAGTTAATGTACGCCACACCATACGGCTAAAAAAGGTCGGAGATGATGTAATAGCTATTGTATGTGCCTCAAGTGTATGTTTAGGGACATACAACATTTACTATACATCTGAGATGATGAAAGAATTTGTCTCATATGTATTTGCCGGATTAACTTTGTGTTCTAAACATTAGCTGGTAACTACATCATGACCTGCGTTTTGATACGCCCTTCATTTCATAAACACAACAAATATTACCAGTAGTGAAGCTAAGATTTTAAGGAAGCGGTCGGAATAATACGCACGTAATAAATTTTTTTTTTACAATTAGATAATAATTTTAGTATTAGCAATTGAAAAAATTAGATTCAAATTCTCTACAAGAGTAAGTAATCAAATAATTTCTTTTTATCATAGTTAAACAGTATAATTGTGCATTCATATATACTACAACTTGATGTTCATATTAGTTCGTCATCAAAGTACATCCTTAGATTATCCCTGAGATTCATTCAATAACAATTGACTATATGCAAACTTAGTAATTTTTTTCCATTTTTTGACTCAAACAATACACATACTCACATACCCACAATGGTACCAAATTAATAGTACTAGTTCTAATATTATAGATATACACATCAAATCCATAATCTCTGATACAATAGATATTGAACGAAAATAATATTCTTATGTTAGGACCAAAATGATATTAAGCCTTTAATTTGGAGACTTGATTTTGAGACTAAGTTGTTACAAGCTTTAAAATGGGACAATGCGTCTGTTTCTAGAGTAAAACATTCTTAATATTTGCGAGCGTTCTCAATACTGGGTAGCAGTTATGAAAATTAAATTGATTGGTTTCTAAAATGATGCTTTTTTAATTTTGTCAATATTATATATAGTACTAAGTAGTTTTGCAAGTTAATGTAATAGGAGTACAAATGTAGGCGTCCATGTAACAAAGTTTGCTATTGTTAATTCTAAGTAATCTTTAAAAAAATTACACTTAATTAAATTTAAAGATCTTGAATGCTTCATATTAATTATATGCAAATTAATGCCCACGCTAACTTTGAAAAGATAGGGCAAAACTAATCGACAGACACCTGTCTAAAAAGGGGGAAAAAAACCCATTCAAATCTACACATGGAAAATTCAAGGGCTAAAAGAGAAGTGAAAATGCACATTTTTGGCTAAAACATTGGTCAAGGGCTTAGAAATTTTACTGAAGTCCTGAATAAACCGTCTACAAAATCCTACATGCCCTAAAAATGACCTAATATCTTTACACAAATGGGAGGGGGAAGATTAGTGATCAAATCAATTTTTGTTTTATCAACTTTAATCCCATCATGTGAAATTACATGCCCTAAAATAATTCCCTTCTCTACCATAAAATGGTATTTTTCCCAGTTGAGAGTCAAATTTTTCTCCCTGCATCTTTGCAAAACTTTTGTTAGATTGACTAAACGATCATCAAATGAGGAACCAAACAGTCATAAAATGAGGAACCAAACGCACAAAAATCATCCATAAACACCTCAATGCATTGTTCAATCATATTAGAAAATATAGAAATCATGCAACGCTGAAAAGTGGCAAGAATATTACAAAGACCAAACGACATTCTTCTAAAGGCAAAGGTACCAAAGGGACATGTAAAAGTGGTATTGTCTTGGTCCTCAGGTGCTATGGAGATTTGAGTGTAGCCAGAGTATCCATCCAAAAAGCAGTAGTAACTATGTCTAGCTAACCTCTCAAGCATTTGGTTCATGAAAGGTAAAAGGAAGTGATTTTTTCTAATGGTTGCATCCAATTTCCTATAGTCAATACATACACGCCACCTAGACTAGACTCTAGTAGGGACTAACTCATTCTTATCATTCCTAATCACAGTAATATTGATCTTCTTAGGAACGACTTGAACTGAGCTGGCCCACTCACTATCAGAAATTGGGTAGATTATCCTGTGATCTAACCATTTAATGACCTCTTTTTTGATGACTTCTTACAGGGTAGGGTTTAGACGTCTTTGGTAGTCTCTATAAGGTTTAGCATTCTCTTTAACATGAATTCTATGTTGCACAATGGAGGGGTTAATACCTTTAAAGCCACCTAAATCCACCCTATGGCCTCTTTGTGTTCCCTAAGTACTTTCAACAATTTATCCTCTTGGTCCTCAATCAGGTCAGATGCAATAATCACAGGAAAAGTCTCATTAGGAACAAAAAAAACATACTTAAGGGAATCAAGTAAAGGTTTCAACTCTAATGCAGGATCAGGAGTATGTGCAAAAGAAGGGGGATCAAAAGAATCAGGGGAGAGGGAATTAATCTCATCACAAAAATCAGTCTCATTAAATACGTCATTATCAATCAAACGGTTAGCACATGAGTCATCACCAGTATACACATCAAGCTAATTAACACTGTCACACTCATAAAAAATAGCAGGTTGTCTATGCAGATTAAAAATATTCAACTCAACAGTCATGTTTTTGAAAGACAACTTTAGCATAACATTCCTGCAGTTGATCAAAGCATTTGAAGTAGCTAGGAAAGGTCGACCAAGAAAGGCAGGCATTTGGGTCTCAGAGTTTACAATAGACTCGGTTTCCAGAACAACAAAATCTACAGGATATATGAACTCATCCACTTTAATCAGAACATCCTCGACTATTCCCCTAGGAGCTCTAGTGGAGTGATCGGCTAACTAGAGGATTGTCCTAGTGGGTTTTAAGTCTCCCAATCCCAACTTCTCATACATCGAGTATGGAAGCAAATTCACACTGGCCCCTAAATCCGACCATGCTTTATGGATGGTCTGGTCCCTATAATAATGGAGATAGTAGGGTAACTGGGGTCTTTGTAGTTAGCTGGGATTTAGCGTGAGATAATTGAGCTCACGTTTGAGGCTAAGAAAGCCTTCTTTGGAACATTGGTCGTTCTCTTAGTGGTGCACAACTTTTTCAGGGACTTGGCATAGGGAGGCATCTGTTGGATAGAAAATCTAAGAGGAGAATGTTGATTTTGACTTGAGAGAAGGTCTCTCTAATCTTATCAACATGGGTCTTGTCCTTCTTATTCCTTAGCCTATTCGGAAAGGGTGCAGTAGGATTATGAACTACTCAATAGTCGAAGGCTGAGATGTATCATCTCCCTTCTTGGATTCATCTTGCTTAGTCTCGGGTTCAACTAAGTAAATAGGTCGGGAAGGAGAAGAGTCAATTAGGGTGCCATCAGTAGCATTATGAGAAGCTGAGTCATCATTGGGGAGAGGTGGTGGAGATAGAGATGGGGAGAGCCGAACAAGAACATCCACCAAGTCTTCTAAGTTATGATCAATTAAACGACTAGACCTAAGTGGAGTTATTGTATTAACCCTTTTCAGATTATCCTGGATTGGTGGCCCCATCGAGGACGAACCTACATTTGGGTTTGGTTCAGTCTGACTAGGAAATGTTCCTTTCTCCCTATTGACAGTGACTAGTTGAGACAACTGTTCTGCCATGGTCCTCATTACCTTCTCTAAGTTATTCCGTGATATCTTTAGATTGTTAAATCTTTTATCAATCTCATTATAGGCAGGAGGTAATTGTGTGTGAGCCACAGGGGGATGAGGGAGTCTAGGTTCCCCTTGGTGGCCTTGGTAGGGTTGGATAGAAGTGTTACCAGGGACCATTCCAATTTGGGTACTAGGACCTCCTAAGTTCTAACCTTGACTCTAGGAGAAATTTGTGTGATTCCTTCAACCTGGATTGTAGATTGGGGCAAAATGGTCATTTCTTAGCCTTTGGTAGGCCATGTTCACTTGCTCAGTTCCAGTTGATAACTGGTGAGCATAGTAGGGACAAGCAGTTAAGATATGGTCAAGAGATTGACAGTGAGAACATGTCATTGAAGCACTTTGAATAACTTGAGGTTGCTAAATAGCCAACCCCTTTAACTGGTTCTCTAAAGTTATAAACCTAGACTCTATATGACTCAAATCTGACACTGCATGCATACCACCCTTGGCACTGGTGATTCTAGAACTTACACTATCATCTCTAGTGATTTCCTACTGCATTGTCTTTTCAGTTAGGTCTTCTAAGAATTCCCAAGTTGCAATAGGGCTCTTAGATAAGAATCCACCTTGACACATAGACTTTAGCGTAGTCCTCATTTGTTGGTCCAAACTCTCATACACAATTTGACAAAGACGCCACTGTTCAAGACCATGGCGGGGACATTGGGCCAACAAGTTCTTAAATCTTTCCATGTACCTCCAAAAAATTTCTTTGTCAAATTGAATAAACTGATTTATTTCATTCCTTAATTTAACAGTTTTGCCATTAGGAAAATATTTTCATAAAACGGCTTTAACGAAATCATTCCAACTCGAAATAAAGTTAGCAAGCAAATTATACATCAATCTCTCGGCATTAACTTTTAAAGTGAAAGGAACAAATCTTAGTTTAACCACATCAGTATTCATATTTTGAAAATATATCATATTACATGCTTCTTCAAATTCACTTAAAAATAAATAAGCATCTTCAAGTCTAGTGAATTTACGAAGCATCTGAATATAATGTGGTTCTAGTTTCAAGTTCACATCAGTATCTAGGGTAGGTAGATTAGAACATGAAGATAAGGTTGAACGTAGAGGGTAAAAGATCTCAATTATAGCCCTTTCATTCCTATCTTGTCCAATCATTTTTTCAAGGTCAAATTCAGGTTAAGGTTCATGTTCAATCCTAGTGAGTCTTTTTCTTTTAGGTTCCCTAACCCAAACAATCATGCAAGTCCACACCCACAATTGTATTTTTGGTCTTTTTTTAACAAGAAAGAAAATAAATAAAAGTGATCTAACTAAAACTATTCAAGAAAGAGAATAAATAATAAATAAATAAAAACTAATACTAAATAAAATGAAGTGCAAAACTAATAAAAGACACAAATATCTACAAAAATAGCAAAGCACAAAAAGTGGTCGATTGAATACTTACCACCCTCGCCAACGGCGCCAAAAACTTGTTGATGTAAAAAGTAACCGCAAGCGCATGGTATCAAACTTGTAGTATAATTCAGTGAATATGAGTCGTTCCCAAGAGGATAATAGTATCAATTTCTACCACTTTGTCACTAACTATTGTTAAAAAAACTAATAAGACTCATAAACTAAACATTAGTTAAATTAAATTGAGTTAACATAAATAAAATAAATAACTAAATAAATAATTAAATAAACAAATAAAGTAAATAGAATTAAGAGGTAGTAACCAAATTACTATTAAGATTACTCAAGACGCTCACCCTAGGTTAAACTAACTCTATAGACCAAAAACTCCAATAACAAACAAGTTAAAAGTTGTCTACTGATGTGGATTTATGTTTAGTTTTAAAACCCTTTTTACTTGCAAGTGCACAAAGTTAATTGTAGACTAACGAGTATAGGGGTATCGATTTCACGAGAAACAATGACAATTTTTAATTTCAACTCTTCCAATTATAAGTAATAAGTTGAATGAAGAGTTTAATTATCAATATGATTAAAGAAGCAAAAGAAAAGCAAAAGTGTCAAGTAGAGAGAATTCCAATTAGAGAATTATCTAGGATTTTGGATTTTACCTTTGATGTAAATATTAGTTTTACTAATTCAAATGGGGATTTGATTTGGCTCTTATGCAACCTAAGCTACAAGCATTAAGTCATAAATTGAAAAGATGAATTATAATTATCAAATAAAATTATTTATCTAGTGGTTTAGCATGAATTATTCTTTTTAGACATAACTCGTCTAATTTCAATTATTTAACTTAAACAATTATAATTTTAAGTTCAATTGTATAATATCATATTGGCCTACAAGGTCTAATATTCATTTGAGATAGCAAATTAAACTATTGTGATCAACATGATTAAACAATAGTATTAAAATGCATAAATATATTAAGTTTCAAATATAAACTCAAATTATGCAATGAAAGAGACAAGAATTACCCCATAAGAAATTAGCAAAAATAATATTATTATCAAGGATCCATCCTAATCCTAGAAATGAGTAGTTTAGTCGACCATAGTTAGTGAAAACACCATGATAATTAGTATATTTCACTCCCTATGCCCAAACTTTTGTACTCAATTACAAACTAATGAAGCAAACACTCTCAAACTTAACTCACAAATGAGATGAGAAGCAAAGAGGAAAATAGCCAACAAGACTTATTTTTCTTCTAAACTGCTCAACCCAAATGATTTTATCTTACAAGATACTCTCTACTTTATAAGAAAAATAGAAGATGAAAGATGAGAGAATAGGAGAAAGAATGGATGAATGTATGAATGTGCCAATGAATCCAACCCATGGCCCCTTTTTATAGTGAAAATTCCCCATCTCTTGGTGCCAAAAATTAATGAAAATAATTAATTCTCAATTATTTTGGCTGTTACATTGCATGAAAAAGGGCTAGTCTTAAGTTAAAATTAATCAAGATTAATTAGCTTTGACTAAGTTAACAATTGGCCACATGGAAAATAAGAAAAGTAGCAGACTGATGTGAGTTGGCTACTGGGCTGAGAGACAAGCCCAACCGAGATGTGAGGGAGAAGAAAAGAAGAAGAAGTGTGAAAGGGAGAGAAGAGAGGCGCTAGGCCAGGGCCATGCCAGACGGATGAAGAAAAGGAGAAGAGAGGGAGGCTGAGATCTAGGTGGTAGAGCAGGGCCACGATTCACAAGGCCCACACGGGCTCTGAGAGAAGAGGGAGTAAGTGAGAGAGCAAGGCAGCCGGACTGGGGTTCGGGCCACAGGCAAGGTCCAATTGTGGCTTGAAGGGAGAAGAGAAGGGGGGAAGTGTTAGGCACTTGGGTTGAAGCTCCGGTTGGACCGGTTTGGGCTGCGACATACTAACAAGAACAAGCCCAATTCGGACTGGACTTATTTTCTTATCTTTTTGTTGGGTTGAATCCTTTTATCATCTTTCACATTTATCTTTCACCTGAAAATTATATAAACTATGCATTATTTATCATTAAAAATATATTTCAAAGACTTAAAAGTAAGTAAAATAAAGAATAAAAATTCATATAAAATATGAATTATCATCTACTAATGGATATAAGAATGAGCCCAATTGTAAAATAAAACAAAGGAGCAAACACGAATTGGAAGGAGAATTAAAATAATAATAATAATAATAAAAATAAATCAATCAAGACCTACGTGACACTGAGCAAAAGTAAAAGTAAAAGTAATTAGCAACTAAAACCTAGAAAGAAGAGTGCTGGGACATAATCACATATAAATTGTTGCTATGTCAAAAGAATAAACGAATAATATTATTGGCAATCAATGCAATGGCTAACAAATGTACTATATGGTCAGAGAAAGAATTGAACAAGAGAAAAGACAAAAAAGGGCATCGAACAAAGCAAAAAGCGAAAAGCAAAACAAAACAAACAAAACAAAATTAATTTTAAACAAAGGTCGAGAAGAGAAGGCTCCAGGAAGACTATCAAACAAATGAAAACATAGTAGGCAATGGAGAACAAAGCAACCAAAACGACTGAAAATTAAATCAAAATTCTACAAATTAATTCAACTAACAGTCAAATTCTCGATAAAGACACAAAATAAAGAGAGAAGAGAATTATTATTCAAGTAGTTTCAAGCTGAACTACGAATTCTCAAGCTGTTGAATCAACAATAGAGGAGAGCCCAAGAACTATTAAAATCTGAAACAGAGGAATGAGAATAAATAGGAAACTAGATAACAATTGATTGTGGCTATTCTAATCTCTTCTATCCCTCTCATTCCACCCCTAATATACATGAACTTGCCAAAGTCCCATTCCCGAAAATTCGGTGAAGGCTCCATTTATCTCGCTATAGATCCGTCCTGTTTCGCTTGATCAGTCGAATTCATCGAGAATGAAGGTGGTGCTGGGTCTTCGAGAGATTTGCTCCAACCGTTTAAGCCGTTGATAACAACCGTGGTGATGGAGTTTGATGCAGTTAGGTGAGAAAAAGAAGGAGATGAAAATGAGTTTTCTGATTTATGTGGGAGGAGAGAAAAAATAAAAGAAGGAGGAGCACGTGAGTGGGTGGAGGGGTGGGAAATTTGTATTTTTTAAAATTTATTTTCTGATGGTAAAAGAAAAAAAAATGAGGTGGGTTGGGTTGTATTTTTGTTGGATTGTAGTTTCAGCTTATCTTCTCAGCCTAATTTATCACTTTCTTCAAGTTTTTTAATTTTTCTGCAAAAATAAACAAAACCCAAATAAAAATTCTAAAATAATAATTATTTTGAGCCAAAATTATAGTTTTAGAAGTTTAAAATTACATGATCTTTTAATCAACAGTACTGTAGCCGTTAGGGTATCCTATGTATTCCATATCCTCTATAAAAAAAAGAAATGCTGAGTATTGAGAAGGGACATGGTCATTTAAGCATACTTGATCAAAATAGATGTCAGGTATCTCCATTTCTCTATAAGCAAATGTATCTGTTGATCATAGCTTAAGTCGCTCTTCAATCTTTTCATTGTAATTTTTTCACTTTCAAGCTTTGAATAAAGGAAGTCTCATAGTAGGGAATGTTATTCAATCGAACTTTATGTCTTAAATATTATAATTTATTGATTAAAGTCTCACTATGCTTGAACATATAAAAAACTTAATCAGTGACTATAGTCGAAGGTAGGAAACGAAACGGATTTGTGTTGTACCTGATCTAAGGAAGGTGTGATTCAGATTAGTAATAACTGTAAACTGAAAGCTAGAGAAACGCTAGAGTTCACTGTTGACTAAGTTCAGGTAATGATCAAAACTCTCTAATTAAGCTCTAATTATTTTGCTAAGCATGGTGGATCGTTAATCACAGAAAATATAAACTTCATGATATTGATGAACCTCTATTTTTACTATTTTGACCCTCCAATTTCGCTAAACCCTTCCACATATTTCCTGGAATTGGTCGAAGATTTGGTAAGAGTTGCTCGTTTTTGCTCACAATTATCTTACTTGGATCAATTCACCTTCTGCGTAGGTATGTTGGTCCCAAATGGAAGAATTTTGGCACTTATCGGATCAAAAGTGAGCGAGGAGCAATGTCACGGGAAGGAACGACGTTCAAGGATCAATTAGAAGGGTCGAAGGCTTGAAGAATTAAAGAGAAGACTCTTGCATGGCCAGCCGTGCCTGTAAGCATGGCCGTGCAAGTTGGAATTAAAGTCAGAAAAGTGCATGACCGGGTGTGCAGATCAGGCATGGCCATGCGCTGGAGGCAGAAACAATCCTGTAGAGGTGCATGGTCGTCCATGTGTTTGTGCACGGCCATGCGTCCCCCAATTAATCACGACTTCATTCTTTTTTCGGGGCAGTTAGAGGGTTATCTAGGGTTTTTATTAGAGAGAGCACTAAGAAGGCAATTGTGAGGTTTTCTTGCTAAATCTTTACACATTAATTTAGACTTGATTTGAGAGTTTGAATCCCTTGTTCTAATTGTGAATTGTCAATTGCAATTCATTGAAGTATGTTTCTCTTCCCTTCTCTTTGCGATTTTCATCAAAGTTTGTGTCTTTAAACATATTCTTCAGTTCTTCATTTGCGATTGTGGTTGTTATGATGTTTAGCGGCTAAATTCCCTATCTTAGATTGGGATTAGCCCCTATTATGCGACTTGGGATCATGTTCTAGGTTTTTACGAATGCAAACCCATAGTTGTGCTTGAATTCTCGCTTAGTATGCCATGTGCTCGATGAATTGCCTGAGAGGGATGTATTCATGTTCTTAATTTGGGTTTAAGAGATCAATGAAACTTGAATCTTCGACTCAGAGCTGCTTTCTGAACAATTAGGGTCTTAATTGGGAATTATGGATTACTCAATCCTGTGGCTTTGTTAACTCTAGTTTCATGAAAATAGATAACTAGGATTGCTTAGCCAGTCTAACGACCTTCGAAAGTAGACGTAGATATATTCCTACTTGTAATCATTCCATTTCAGTAGGCTGCATGGTTAGATTCATATGATCTAGTGCACAACCCAAGGAGCATAATAGTGTGGTGAACGCCCAATCCAGGATCTTTGTTATTGTTGAATCACACAACTTAGTAGAGTTCAGTTTTATAAACCTGAATCAGTTTCTGCCTGAATTGAGTGTTAAAGTTAGTGTGGTGACGAGAACCAAGTTCCCTGTGGAATACGACATGTACTTGCCGTTGTGAATTACAATTGGTACCGTGCACTTGCAGTAAGATTTTAACTTAACAGATATAAATAGTAGATTGTGATAACTAATGTAAGTAAAGTCATTGTAAGAAGTCCAAACGAAAATATAAGCTTAGTTTTATAAAAAAAAGCCCAGAAGTTTGAGTATTTACACTTTAAATCCCATTTAGGCCAAAAAATAGAAAGTTCAAAAAGTTGAGGGTCGGATTTAAAAGAAAAAACTTTTAAAAATAACTGTTTCGTAGAATATTGACCCTTACTAATAGTTTTCCTAAAATAGTATGTACTTGGGAATACATTCTAAAAAAGTTATCCCTTAAAAATGATTTCCATAAAAGTTAGGACACCCAAGAGTCACAAGTTGCAAATATACATCTATTTTCTTAACCAATTGACCATAGAAAAACCATATGTATTAACTCTTTGTTGTTCCCTATGCAATACATGTGGATATGAGGATGAGGGTGTTGAGAGGAGTAGATTTTATGTGGTCCTGAATGAAGTTCAGATCATGGTAGCAGCTCCTTTCTTCACAGATTATTTCCCTTTCGTAGGAAGCTGGCTTGATAAGCTAACCAGACTGTCATCCGGGATAGAGAAGGTGTTTAAGAAAATAGATGAATTTTATGATGAAATCATTGGTGATCACCTTGATCCCAATAGGCCTAAAGATGAAAATCATGAGGATACCATTGATGTTCTTCTACAGCTCCGGCAAGAACATTGCTTCTCTTTCGAGCTCACCTTGGACCGGACCACATCAAAGCAGTATTAATGGTAAATTCAACCTTTTGTAGCTATTTGTCCTCAGTTATACCTAAGTTGGAATATTTGCTTCATATAGTTAAAAAAAAAAAGGTTTACATGAACAAAAAGTATACTGAAATATACAGACATATTTTTTTAGTAATACTTATGATTTTTTCGAATATAATTATCTAAATTTTTGGATGATGGAAATCAATAATCCAATCTTAAGAAATAGTTTCTAGTGGTCTAAACTTTGATGGTATTTATTTTTTATAATCGAAAGTCATTTTATATTTTATCTTTCAAGAAATTTGAATTTCAAAATGAATATACCAACTTTGAATTTCATATGTTTATTTTATTTTTGAGGTAATATCATTGGAATTGAAGTGCCCAAAAATACAATTCAAAATGGCGTTGTACTATTGAAAATAAATATCTTCAAGGTTTGGAGCATTTGGGCTATATCTTAAGGTTTAGCTATTAGTTTTTCACCAAAGGTTATTAAACTCTCAATCTAGATCTTACGATCCAAAAACCTGCATCGATCCTACTCCTACTAGAATCTTAAATTAACTAGGATCTTGTGGTCCTAATTTAGTTCAAAAAATGTAAAGTGGGATCATAATACAATTCTAAGATCTTAGTATGATCCAAACCACGATCATAAATAAATTCACAAAATGTCATACTTAATTATAGTCGAGAAATCACTCCAACGATATATGTTTTGCAACAAAATTGCCCACAAAATATAGTTAAAATTGAATTTCTATAATCTTTTTGGATATTTATTAAAAAAAATTTTCTCATGAAAACAATTTTTACTATTCCAAACAAATATTAGAATCTTATAATCCTCGGTCCAATTCTACGATCCTAATTCTAGGACCCTTCATCAATTTTAACTAGGATCTCGATTCTAACAACCTTAAATTTTCACCATCGCCAATTCCAAGTTTAGATTATTGTATTCCAAAAACCCTAACATTTTTCATCTAATAACGCCATATCATGTTAATATAAGTTTAGTTATCCATTTTATTAGTGTATTTGGGATGAATTACTTGAAAACACGCATTCAAATTAATAACGTCCTTGTTTGGTAAATAGGTTTTTTCATTAAAAAAAACCTCTTTTACCACAATTAAACTTTTTCTAAGAGGGGGAAGTTGAGTTATTGACTTAAAGCACTTTGTAGCTATTTCAATTTAGCAAAACTAAATTTAGTTAGTTGTTCATCATAACAAAGTTCAAAATTCAGTAAACATGGTTTAGTTCAGCAAAAAATAGTTCAATTCTAAAGAAATAATTAAGTTTAGCTAAATTTAAATAAGTCCACTTCATAGAAATTTAGCAAAATAAAGTTAAAAAGAGTACTCATCAAGCATAACTTTAAATCAACATGATGACTTCTGTCAATTTAGTTTTAAAATATTCCACAATCCACACAGAAATCTTTCGAATTTGCAATTCTAGTGAAAGCCTCCTGAGAATACCTAAGAGGACGGGAGACAAAAATGATGAATATGTATCTTTATACCTTTGATTTAGATATAGAAAAAAAAAAAACAAAACTCAGTAAGGACCTAATCATAGTCCAAGGCTAGGCCCTCCTTCCCGGACACTTGGATGAATTGGCAGCATCACCAGCCCAAAAGGAACTTTAAGTGCATTTGGGTTGGAAGGCGATGTTGATGGCTTCACCAATCCCAAGACCTAACGGAGAAGCGCTCCTTTTCCTGTCAGAGTATCAGTAACACCTTTTTGAAGATCCTATCTTTCTTCTTCTTTCTTAGTCATTTTTCTTTATCCGTCGGGATTCTAACGTAAGCGTTAGAGGGGCGTTTCTCGGGCACAAAACCTGTAGATCATCTTTATTGCAGGGTAGAGAGTCAAGGAGGGCCCAAAGTGGAGTAGCTACTACCGTGTAACCCCACTTTCTTGCCACCTCATCAAAAGAAGTTTCATTTGAAATTGATTGAACTATCTGTGAGAAAAGTAGTGGACTAGTGGTGAACGATAGTGATGAGCATTGCAGCTCGAACTAAAGCTAAGAGTAGGTCCGACACAAAAACCTGTATCCACCTAGAATCTGCAAAACCCGCCCCAATAGGTATAGGTATGGATTGTGAACATGGAAAAAAAACAGATATGGAACAGATATTGTTAAAATGGGTATGGGGATGGGTATGGGTATAGGTAGGACCTATACCCATACCCATACCCATACCCGTTTTATCAATACTTGCCACATATTTGCCCCATACAAAACCGGTACCCGTTTGTTTAAAGTTCTAATTTATTATTTATACTTGGATATTTTGGTAGTTGCTTTGAGTCGTACGGTATTCAAGGCTGTGGTGAGACATTTTGTTAGAAATTGTAATGGTCAAGTGCTTATTTATTCCTTTGATTGACAAACTTTTAGTTGTATTCGACGTGATATGATATGTTATTTGAAGCTTGGGGTTAATTTGACATAGTGGCTATTTGATGTCGAATATGAGTACCAAATGGGTTTAATTTTCTTTTGTCTATATGTACCTAAACAAAACCCGGATACCCGCTATATCCAGTAGGTATGCGTATGGGTATAACTTTACAACACCCGATGAGTATGAGTATTGATATGGGTATGGGTATGTGTATTAATTTTGAAAATGGGTATGGGTGAGAGTACGGCTAAACCCGCCCCGTATCCACCTTATTGCCACCCTTAGCTAGGAGAAACAAGAATATAACAATGGACCCTGCTGAAGTCTAAAAAGGTGGACTACAAGCTCAAGATGTTTCCCAGGTCTCTTATCTCCCATTCTATATTGCAATTTGTCAGGCAAGGGCTGCTCAATAAGGAATTCTATTCTACGATGAATGCGCACAAAACTTCATGACATCAATAATCGACACCTTGTGGCAGCAAGTTAGCAAGCAAGTCAAGAAGACTATAGAGGGAGTGAGAACTGCACGTTATTTTCATGCATTCCACTTTACGCCCACTCTAGGCCTTGAGCCTCTTGTGGACTAGAACTAGTCGCCCTTTGACGCCAACCCATGACTATGCTTGGTCGTCGGCTAGTAAATACCCACATGCAGTTCGCACAGAACAGACGACTGAAGCAGATGTCAAACAGATCATACAGTTCGGGCCAGCCTTATAGAAGGCTAATGAGAATTTGGCGCTCTCGTAATCGACCTCTATCCTGTATGCATGTCTCGGCCTCAAAGATAGGATCGATTGATGGATAAATACTCCTCAGGAAAGGGATAGGACCCCTGAGCGTTTGGTGACGAGGGAGTGGAGTTGGAGTCCCGCACCTCGCAGTAGGAATGGTATACAATAGAACCATGGATGTCTAGGATAAGCTCTACGGATCGTATACAAGGACGAAATATGACTAAAGAGCCTTCACGTAGGTGAAGTTGGGTGCAGGTTGTCCCCTCCAATCGAAATTTCCAGAACAAGCATTTAACCTAGTGCGTTGTTGTTTTCAACCTCATTCTATCGAGAAATCATGGATGTGGTGGAGGAAGGTCAAGGCACAAAATTTAGAGCTGTATCATGGAACAACAGATCCTGAAGAGCACTTAGGAGTATGTAAGGCTCAGATGCAAGTTCATAAGGTGGATGACGTCACCTATGATAGGTACTGCCATGCGATCCTAAAGAAATTGCTAAGGACTGGTTTAGCAGACTTGCACCAAGGGGTATTACATGCTTCCAGGAGCCATGCGACCACTTCGTGAGGTAATTCGTTGCAAGCCATAAAGAAATAAGAACGAGCATTTATCTCTAAAAGATCAAGCCAATTATGAGCTATTGGCCAAATTTGTGAAGAGGTTCCACTAGGAAGCTGTGCTTATACCAAATCTTGGAAGGGGTTTGGCCTACATCGCCTTTCTCAATGGCTTTATGAAGGGGCAATTTAAATTCTCATTGTAGAACAAAAAGAAACTACCCTTGCAGAAGCCCTAGGAAAGGGCTTTGAACGTCATCGAAGCTATCGAGTCAAGGATGGCCAAGGATGAAAAGGGCCTGAGGAAAGAGTTCAACATAGGCCCCATAGGAAAGCAAAGAATGATGCTCGTGATCAATGCTTCAATGGGGACCCAGGAGCGTCGTGATGGAGGTTAAAGGGCACCTTATGCTGAAGAAGCCACCACCGATGTCTACGCTGCACAAGCCATGCAATGTCATTAAATATTACGAGTTCCATGAGCAAAATATTCATACTACGTAGAAATGGTGGGAACTAAAGAAGGCCCTCCATGAGCTCGTGGACAACGGTAAGATTCATTGCCTCCTCCGATGAGGCCCCAAGGGCGTCTCGAAGGGAAAACGGCCAACCCAAGAAAAGCCCTCTAAACAGGAATGCTCCAAGAAAGTGATGGCTGTAATTCTTGGAGGATACATTGAAAGTGTCCCCCAGGTGATGTGGAAAGCTCAGTTTTGTGTCACCCAATAGGTAATGACTGTCGAGCACAGAGTACCTATTAATAGACTACAACAATTCGATCCATTTGAGACCAAAGAAATTCGGTCTCCAAACTAGACAATTCGATCTCCATTTAATTTTGGAGACCGAACAGAGACCGAATTGCTTCGGTCTCCAAATCCTTGGTAGCAATTCAAAATTGGAGATCGAGTTTGGAAAAACCGGTCTCTACTTGAGATCAAAACAGGCCGGTCTCTAATTGAGACCACAAATTCTTGATCTCAATTAGAGACCAGTCCACTTGGTCTCTGACTGAGACCAAAGTGTACCGGTCTCCATTTGAGATCAAAGTGAGCCGATCTCCATTTGAGACCAAGTGAGGCTGGTCTCTAGTGGAGACCGTTTCCCTCGGTCTCAATTGGAGACCAGACTTCATTTCGATCTCCAGTAGAGACTGAGGCCCCTTTTATGTGAATTTGGATATCGATATCTGATTTAGGTCTTAGTCAGAGACCGAAATTTGCATTATTTTCTACCCATTTTACAAATCATGCTAGTTACATGTGTGGGCCATAATTGCCCCTAAATACAATATATCGAGGTCGTGCTGCGGCATCCGAAAATACACCAAAATTTTCACAATTTTGCATTCCAGAACTACAACAACTGTATACAACAGTTCCATGTTACACACATTCCGCAACCATACAAGAAGTCCCGATACCAATGTTCCACCTTCAAGTGTTCAAGTAATTACATGTACGCACCCTAACTAAGTTGAAGGTTACAACCATACATACCTACATCTATGAGGATGCTTGAGAGTTATCTGCGCGGGTGGGGTGGCCAAGGAGTGCCGAGAAGCTATCAAACCGAGCATTAAGCTCTAGCAGTCCAATCCTTTGGTCATCCAGTTGCTTCTTCGTAGCTTCCAAATCCTCCCTCGTACTACTCAACTCCTCCCTAGTACTCCTCAACTCCTCCTCTGTCGAATGTAGGTGAACTTCAGTCGTTTGCAATTGATCCTAGAGCTGAGTAACTATTGGGGAGGAATATGTCGACGAACTGCTGCAGTCACTACGCCTAAATGTGGTCGGTCTCTCAAACATGGCAGGACCCTCTGTTCCAAGTCCGTATATAGTGTCCTTCTCACTCCAGCCACCACTAGCTTTGAAGAACAGATGATCATCAGCTGCTGAACCGACTTGCACATGAGTTCCTACTTTGAGTTGCTCATATTTGTCCTGCATCATCGGAATGAATATAAACAGTCAAACACAATGGGGTAAATTAACGAGATGAACTCTAGTCATCGTCGAAGATTAACTCATCTTCAGGTACACATAGGAAGAGCAAATTAAAGACATATATTTTTATTTCTCGGAAGAAACGGACAGAGTTCTACCTAAAAGTTGACCATATCCCAAGCTTAAATCCATAATATATTCCCTGCAACAAATAAAAGTACAGAATACATTCGCACGCTCAACGGACCACATGCCCGGAGTACACCAAGTATAGATCTCAATGGATCACACACCCGGAGCATTGGGGTTTACATCCCAAAAATAAGGAAAACAGCATTAATTCATCTATGAATGCTTATGAAACCCCCTTATCATGTTGTGTTCACCGTGGTTGAACATTTCAAAAGTGGAGTATCTTCTACACTCAAGCTACCCGTACTAGCAGACAACTACCAACCAGCGAAGTTATGTTAATCGCAGTTAGACCTTGGGACATAAGCACAGGGTAGAGAATCAACTTACAAGGGCTCGTGAAATTAGAAACGTCATGACAACAGGAAGATTATTCGTTCGTAATACATTAGCTGCTGAGTGCAATGCTAGTGCTACACCTTGTCTGCCTAGCCACCGACCATCAACACTCCCCTCTAAACCAGCATCACGTATGCACAACGAAAACAGGGTTGCAAGAGATTCCTGTATGTGAGAAAGAAACAGTAAGAGGATGCCATGCTAATTGTCCCATCAAAAATAAGGACCACAATTACCTGTATAGTGTAAGGGTATTCATCTAGTGCAGCTACTAACGCTTCTGCTCTAGCTAAAAGAACATTATAGTCAACATGCGAAAAGGCTTTATAAAGTCCCAAAAAGTCAATTCCAAAATCAAAACCGTAGCGATCCCACAAATATTCAGCAGCTTTAGCAACAGCCCGTAAAAATTGATAAACAATGAAGTGAATGGTGTAAGTAGAGGATGTATGCATGTATGTACATATGTATGTACATACATACATACATACATACATGTATATATATATACATATATATATATATATATATATATATATATATATATATATCCATACATACATATATATATATATATATA
>JACYFF010031954.1:10655747-10676196 GCA_017589665.1 Selenicereus undatus | reverse complement strand
GTTTAAATTTTGTGAATGAACAAAATTTACTTTGAAAGAGTTTTATTCTTTATAAATTGAAGTACAGATGTTGCTTTTCTTTTAATTTTTGAAAAGAAAAAGATGAATTCGTTAATTAAAAAGGTACATATAATTTATCAGTGTTCAAAGGAAGTCATCAATAGAACAACAAAAAGAAATCATTTGTGCAAGAAATTAAGTACTACGTCACTAAACATTCCCATTTTGTTGTTTTCTTGTCAAAAAAAAAACTGTCTCTTATTGCATTACAAACTCAAACAATTGATGCCACTCTAGGCCAATATTGGAATTACTTTTAATTTAATCTCGAAAATGGAGAGAGTGAATTTATTAAAAAAAACAAACACTGTGAAATACATAAATGCAGAAAAGATCAAGAACTCACACGTTGCATTAGGAAAAAAGGCAATAATAATCCTTAAGAGCTACAAGGAGAATATTTTTTTTTTTTTTGGGAGAAAAAGAGAAGGTGGCTATTCTGAGTTGTTTCTATTATTTTTTTTAATTGATTTGAATGAGCCACGAAAGTAATACAATATACTGAAGATGGGGACTTTAATTTGAAACATAATGTACTCATAGCCTCAATCTTAATCATTTAATTAAAGCCTCATCCGTCTGACTCCTGATGATTGTATTTGATCCGAAAAATATGTTTTTCCTGGAAGGTCTACTTTCCCAATTGCGAACCAGGCCCATTCAGGTATGGTGGTCCCTAGCGGGACCCTTGGAGCCTTAAGCGGGAGTCAGTAGGGGGCCTCTAAGACACGAAGTTACCATTTTACCCCTTGCTACAGGGGTTATAAATACTCATCTACCCACCTCGAAAAAGGGGTTGGCACTCTGACATAATTTACTCTATACTCTCTCTCTTTTTATTACATTTATCTTTTGTTTGAACCATCCTTTGACTTGACTGTTGGAGACGCATTCCCCGGACTACGACCTGGGGATGCCTTTTTTGCAGGTCCGGCCCAAGAGGAGAATTCCGTTAGCTAATCTACACATGCCATCACATAAGCTCGATCTCTTGTCCCACGTCATCTCTAGCAAAGCATGGGAAATTTCCGAAACAGATTTGGCGCCATCTATAGGGAGAGGCCGGTAAACGATGGTGGTCAGTGAAGCCACGCGAGCATGAACCGGGAGAGATAAAGCACCCGCAACGGAAGCCTCAACCCCTCCCAAGGCCGAGGGCACCACGGAGAGTTCCTGGGTAGATCCCCGGTTGGTCGGCCAATGAGCAAGAGGCCTACGTCACGGTGGATGCACTCAAGAACTTCATGTCCACCATGAACGACACCATAATGGAACAAGTCTCAGAGTAGATGTAACGCCCCCAAAATGCTAATGACATGATTTACAGAAAAACTGTAGTGGAAGACTTAATGATAGAAGGCGCTACCACTGTCCTAATAAGGACAAGACTCACTGAAACCATTTGATCTTTCAACTCATGTTCAAATCACAATATCTATTAAACTGAAATACTCCAGCACCAAAGTCTATAATAGTTCAACTTCAACATAATCGACTTAATCATAACATTTGCTAACTCCATTCACACTACACAAGTATAATGAGCATAGACCCAGTTGACCATGAGGTCGATCCCAACAATCATGATATGTTGAATCCACTATGAGCATTTGATAACTTCGAAAAGGGCTTGCTAAAAGGCGAAACATGTGATACTTCATCACCTAAAATGGAAAACATGAAAATAATTCGAAAATGTGAGCAAAAACTCAGTACATACATTCCGGTATTGTAAAATGAGCATAGAAACACTGTTGATAGGTACCCACTTTTTGCAATTCATTTACTTCGCAATAACAATGAAAATGAAAGTAATATGAAACTGAATTGCTCATTATTATCTGGATGTGAACCCCTTACAATGATATGATTTATGCATAGGTGTACACCTACCAATTTGATCAAGAGTTGGCCTGAAGCCCCGCAGGTAAAGGATGGGCTGATGCCCTATAGATGATAACTGACGGGGTCACAAGTTAAATGGCAAATCATCGTATAAACTGATTCATTGATAAACTCATTAAGAGTTGTAACTTGATAAGCATGTTCTGCTTTCTGAAGATACAGACATTGGACGTACCTTGAGTCTTTAAAAAAATGTCATCTGACTTGATAAATATGTTCTGACTTGATGACACTAATTATGCATAATAGGGAACGATAACTACGCCTCGACTATGTTCCGTAAATGTCATTGTGGGTATGTGAAGTCAGTAAATGATCCTTACTCGCATAATTGAGTTAGCAAAAGTATGTATAATAGAAACTGAGTAATTAAATGGTATACATAATTTGGGTATTTCAATATAACTTCAAAACTGAATTAATAAAAGTAATTAAATTCGATATAAAGTAAATGAAAGTAAAATAGTCCACAATGAGATAAATGAGATTACATAGGAAAAGGCCTTGATGGTGACAGTTGAGAGAGTAGTTGTGGCATTTTCTAAGATAGGTTGCTGATGCGGGTTTAAGGCTTGCTGATATATAACTTGGTTCAAGATAACAACGAGTACTCTGAATTGGCTTGATAAATACATTTGATACATTCTGAAGTAAGTAAGTAATAAAGGTTTGAGGCCAAGAGAGATATATCTTGGTTCAAAATAGCATAAACTGTAATAACTTGGTCTGATAAATATGATTTCTGAGTCACAACTCTCCCAACATTTCATATTATATTCATAAATCCATTAGATATAGAATTCCACCCCAAATGAATCATTGAGCTCAATAGAAGCTGTTAAACTCACTAAACTTGGTATTTTCTTTGTAAAATCCATAAATGATTCAAAGCTCATAAACAAGCTCCCAAGTTGTATACTTGTCTTCTTCTTTCCCATTAATCAAGCTAAAAGCTCCATGAAAGCCCATGAATATTCATTTCTCCCTTAAATTACCTTAATTGACCTAAAATACACAAAATGAGTGCATGATCAATTTCACTTAATCGTTATTATTGCTCTTTACAAAATTACTCAAAATGCTTTCAAAAATCACCAAACTCAAAATACTCAACCAAAATTCATGAAATCTTATAGAAAATTCAAAAATAATATAGAAAACTATAGTAAAATGTTCAAAATTTTCCTCCAAGTATACGTTGCACAGAAATTACAATAAGAGCTTAATTTCACCAAAGCAGGCCAGTTCACTTCAAAAATTCATAACTTTCACCATTGACCTCAAAGGGAGACCTAAAACCCCAATATGAAAAGACTAGGAATTCCTGAAAATATTTCATTTACAACACAAAGCATGATTCCCATAATAGGGTTCCCAAAATGGGGCTTAAACACAAGTGTGTCAATTTTTGGTCCATTCTGCACAATTTTGGTAAAACGACTATAACTTTTTCCACAGACCTCATATTAATACGATTCAAAATCCATTTGAAAGATAACATATTGAATGATCTACCCACCAAAAATCATAATTTTCCCATAGGCTGATCATTACCAGTTTAATCCCGAAATCAACCCTATTTTGCTAAAATTTTCAGCCCTCACTGTTTTAGCTTTTCCCTCTCTTTTCACATAAATCCTCACTTAAAATAATTCTAAATCACCAAAAAATCCTCATAATCATCAATAAAACTAAAGATTATAAAATCAAATACAAATCAATCCATAAATATGGTTGTAACTTAAGCTTGCATGAATATGATCACCCTTAAACCCTAGTATGCTCCAAGTTTATTTCAATCAATAAAAACATCAAAATAACCCTTAATTCTATCAATCCAATATGATCAACAACCATAAGTAGCAAAAGAAGAATCAAAACCAAACAACCCAAAGAAACAAGTTTAGGATTACTAACTTTGAGCTTGGAAAAAAGTAGAGATGGTGGTGATGCTTGGTTGTTTTGAGGAGTGGGGATAGTGGCTAAGGGTACTAGGCTGTCGGGGGGTGGTCAGAGGCAGCCCACCTGCCCGGAAAACACCAAGGACAATAGTAACAACCAGGGGGTGCGGGCTGGCCGGCTGGAGAGAGAGAGGAGAGACAAAGGTGTTTGAGTTTTGGGTTGTGATTTCTTAACTTGTCTCACTTGGCTGAAATTTTATCCTCAACAAAGTTTTTTGTTAACCATGGTTAGATTTAAGTCATGGTAATTAGTTAGGGTAATCATGCAAACTTGTTGAGCTTCAACTTGGGCCGAAATAAGTTGGGTTCGGGAATAAAACGCTTCGTAACTACAACGTTTTTATGTCACTTAAAATTAAAATTTTGTGATGATATGAAAAAATAAATTAAATCACTTGGATTATAATTATTAGAACCTACTATAAAGTTTTCCAAAATTTTCTTTAATAAATAAATAAATAAACTCGAATTGCACAATAAGGGCCAAAAAATTTTTTTCCCCACCGGGATGATTAAATTTAATTGGTTAATAATTTCTAAATCATGCTTACCAAGGCCGTATATCGATTCACCCAATATTTAATCAACCAATGAAACTTGAATTGACAATCAATGAAACTTGAATTGCAAAATGAGACCCAAATGAAATATCTCCCAATCGGAATGATTAAGTACGATAAATGAAGGTGAAAAATTTTAAATAACATAATGAAATTCGTTCGATAAATTAATTGGGTGTAATTGAATTAATAAACATGATTTGGTTAAATAAATAACCATGACTAATTAAATCAATAAACATAATTAATTAAATGAATAAACAAGATTAATTAAATAAATAAATATAATTTAAATAAATAAATATAGGTTAGGGTCGGGTTATTACAGCAGGTAAAGAAAACGATAGAGGCCGCCAGCTCCGTGAGGCCTCTCTCTCGCTTTGAGTACGTTCCCATCACGGGCTGTGAGCCCTCTCATAAGCACGACCCCGTTGTGTCCCGCTGCCATAGTGAGGGGATAAGAGAGGCCCTTCACACCAACAGAAACAGGCCGTTTGGGGAAGAGAATTGAGGTCACTCCATCGGGGCCGACGCCCTACATAGGCGCTGCCCAAGTTACAGACGCTCGGCAAATTCAACCGCAGCCTCAATGTCGTATGCAGCGCACTCTCGACGAACTGCCTGGTTTGAGGAGCAGAAGAAAACCTCGATGCCTCGAGGAGAAGCTTCTGAACAACGAAGGACCCTAGAGCATCGTCTTTAGTGGAGGTAGAAAGGCACGGTTGCACCAGCATAACCGAACTCCGCCAAGATCCCTAGGGTTGGTCACCCCCAAAGGAGCACTTGTTTAGTGGAGAAAGAAAGGTGCCCGGAGACTCCCATTAAGGTTTCCTGCACGGCTGCTAGAGCAGGGATCGTCCCTTTCTCCACCCCATTTAGCACGGAGGTCGTCAACGCTCCGAGTTACGGAAAAATGAAGATGCCCACTGTGGACCTATATGACAGGATCGCGAATCCGGAGGAACACTTGGGAGTGTACAAAGCGCAGATGTATGTCCAAGATATAGATGACGTTGCGTGCTGCCGATTCTTTCCTGCTACCCTTAAGAGGGTAGCGCAGTCCTGGTTCAACGGGTTGGCGCCAGGAAGTGTCTCGTGTTTCTAGAACTTGGCTGATAAGTCTATTAGCCAGTTCATCGCCAGCCCCAAAGAGTGGCGAACCAGTATTCACCTCTCCAAAATCAAGCAAGGGCCGCAAGAATCCCTGGCCGACTTCGTCAAGTGCTTCCATCAGGAGGCGGTCTTGATCCCCGATCTGGAGGACGAGGTCGCCTACAACTCTTTCCTGAATGGTTTGAAGAGTAGGCGATTTAAGTAGACCACCCTGGCAGAGGCATTGGGGAAAGCAGCTGATTTCATCCGTGCCACTGAGATCTACGCAGAAGGCGCGGACACCCCGAAAAAGACTAAAGACCCCGTCTACCAGAATCCCGACCGAGGGGAAAGGAGGCCACGCCTTGAGAGCGTAGACCCTCATTTCACCACGGACACTCGAAGCATCCTTATAGAGGTAAGAGGGCACCCTATGCTGAAAAGGCCGTCCCCGATGACCTCAGCACCGAAGCCTCAAAATACATGAAATTATTGTGAGTTCCATGAGCAAAAGGGGCACACGACCGATGAGTGCCGAGAGCTGAGGAAGGCCCTTCATGAGTTGGCAGATAAGGGTCAGATCGACCGATTCTTAAAGAAAGGACCGCACTTCCTCCGAAAGGAGCGCGAGCCCGCGCGACCTGAGCCTCGGGATGAAGAATACTCCGTGGAGATAGTGGCCACTATCGCCGGGGGATACGTGGAGGGCCCAACAGGTTCTCATGGTTGAGTAAAGAAGCTGAATTATAGTGCCCACTATGGTATTCGGTGGGGGAGATGACCCATGCTTCACCTCCTCGCATAATTATCTGCTGGTGGTCGAGATGAAGGTGGCTAGCGCCATTGTGTAGAGAATCCTTGTTGACATAGGGAGCTCCGTGGATATTATTACTTGGGATTGTCTAAGGAAGTTGAAATACCCGGGGAGAGAAATTGTTCCCTTGGTACAACCCATTTTAGGGTTTGGGGGACAAGAGGTGAATCCTACGGCGATGATTTACCTTCCCTTGCGCTTCGGAGATAAGGCCAAAGCAAGAACCTTGGAGGTAGACTTCTTTGTTGTTGACGTGCCTATGGCCTACAACGTCGTCTTGGGGCGGCCTACCCTGCACAAGGGAAAGGCCATCATCACCCCGTACTCGCTCTAACTTTAGTTTGAAGCCGATGACGGGAGTGTGTATACAGTGCAAGGGGACCGGCACATGGCTTGAGAGTGCTATCTAGTTAGAATCCGGCCGTTGGTAGAACGAACGACTAAACGAAGGGCTGCAGGACCGCCACTGCCGGATAAGAGGCTGCAACTCGGAGCACCTCCTCCTACGGTTGAAGCCCTGGTCATACATACGTTGACCTCGGTTGAACCAGAGCGACCTCGCCCTAAGGCCGCGGATGGCGTCGAGCAAATCCCACTCGACGAGGGATGTCCTGATCACGCGATCCAGTTAGGTGGAGAGATGGAATCTCCCACCCGACACTCCTTGGTTACACTCTTGTAAGAGTACTACGATGTGTTCACCTTCGGCCCCGAAGAGATGCCCGACATTGATTATACCATCATGGAGCGTAAGTTGAATGTTGATCCTAATCATAAGCAGGTTGTCCAGAAGAAACGACACTTGGGCCTTGAGTGGTCAGCGATGGCAATTGCGAAGGTACACAAACTACTAGAGGCAGGATTCACCCGAGAGTGTCAATGTTCGAAATGGATCTCGAATGTCGTCCTGGTTAAAAAACCCAATAGGACTTGGAGGATGTGTGTAGTCTTCACCGACTTGAACAAAGCCTGCCTAAAAGACAACTAACCCCTCCCAAAGATTGATAAGCTAGTGGACGCAACAGCCGGGCACTTCTACTAAGTTTCATGGATGCCTTCTCAGGGTATCACCAGATTACCCTGTGTCCCGAAGACTAAGAGAGACTGCATTCATTGTTGACCGAGGTTTCATTGCTATAAGGTAATGCCATTTAGCCTGAAAAATGCAGGGGTCATTTACGAACGACTGGTGAACAAGTTGTTCGAGCCCCACATTGGTCGGACCATGGAAGTGTACGTAGATGACATGATAGTAAAGAGCATGACTTGTGTCAAACACAACTAGGACCTACGGAACACGTTTGACACCCTTCAAACGTTTGGCATGAAATACAACTCAAAGAAGTGCATATTTGGAGTCAGGTTAGGCAAATTCCTCGGCTTCATGATCAGCAGGTGGGGGATAGAGGCTAATTCGGACAAGATTCATGCTGTATTAGATATGAAGCCGCCCTGTAACAACAAAGAGGTCCAACGACTAACTGGATGCATCACGGACTTGGGACGGTTCATGTCTCGATCTGCCGATAAATGCCAACCTTTCTTTCGCGTCCTATAGAGGCGCGCTAACTTTGTTTGGGACCAGGAAGTCGACGAGGCCTTCCAAGCACTGAAGATGTACTTGGCTCATCTACCCAGGATAGCCAGTCCTCTCCCAGGGGAAACACTCCTCTATTTGGTCGTTTCGGAGCAGGCCATCAGCGCGGTCCTAGTAGTAGAAAGGGCTAATGAATAGATGTCGGTCTATTACGTAAGTCATGTACTGGCAGGAGCCGAGATGAATTATCCTTTGATCGAAAAGTTTGGTTATACGCTAGTGATGGCCAACCAGAAGTTACGACCATACTTCGAGGCACATAAGGTGACCATCTTCACCGACCAACCGCTGAAGAATGTCCTTCAACGACTGGATGCTTCCGAACGGCTCTTAAAGTGGGCGGTAGAGCTATCACATTACGATCTTGTCTTTGAGACTTGACAGACCATTAAAGCCCAAGCTTTGGCAGACTTCTTGGCTGAAAGCTCCAACCCTGCCATGAAGGGTGACACCTCTACTCCCTCTTGGAACCTCTACGTGGGCGGTTCGTCCACCAAGGATGGGATCGAGGCCAGAATGATCATCGAAATTCGTCGAGGGGAACGACATCAACATGCCTTGAAGTTTATATTCAAGGCGTTGAACAACGAGGCTAAGTAAAAAGCACTGATCGCAGGAATGGATTTGTGTTATACCATGGGGGCTGACTAAGTTCAAGTGTTTTCAGACTCTTAGCTCGTGGTTAGCCAACTCAACCGCGAATACGAAGTGAAGGACGATACTATGACGGCTTATGTCTGTCGGGTACGTGAGGCCACTAAGCTACTGAAACACTTCTCAATCACTCACTTACCGCGGTCCGAGAATCGACTGACGCACTGCCCAAACTCGCTAGCTCTTCTGCAGATGGGAGGCCAAAACACATTTAATGGCAAGCTCTGAAGGAGCGAAGCATTGATCCTTACGAAGTGCTGTGGTTGGACAAGTGCTCAACGTGGATGGATCCTGTACGCACGTACCTGGCCGACGACACGTTACCCTTGAACCACAAGGAGGGCGACCGCGTGAAAAGACAGGCGAACTTGTTCATACTGTACGATGGGATCCTCTACAAGCGGTCTTTCACTCAGCCACTTCTGCGCTGCATAACCCCAGAGATGGGGAAGAAAATATTGGAGGAGCTACACAAGGGGGTGTGCAGTTCCCAACTTGGGGGCCGCGCTCTTGTAGTTACGGCAATACAAATCGGCTACTACTAGTCGAACCTACGAGAAGATGCTATAAAATTAGTTCGCACCTATGAAAAGTGTCAAAAGTTTGCTCCGGTTCAACGACTGCCCTCCACCCCTCTGACACCCATTGTCAGCCCCCTACCATTTGCTACATGGGGTACGAACATACTTGGGCCCTTCCCTTAAGCCACGGATTAGCGCAAGTACCTTTTCGCCGTGGTAGACTATTTTACTAAGTGGGTAGAGGCAGAGGCTGCCTCTATCACCACGGCCGAGGTCTGGAAGTTCATATGGAAGAATATCATCACTCCCTTTGGCGTCCCTCGTATAATGATCTTTGACAACGGGAGTCAGTTTGATACCACCAAGGTCACAGATTACCTGGGCACCTTCGGTTGTCAGGCTTGGTTCACGATCGTTGCTCATCCTCAGACCAATGGCCAGGCCGAAGCAGCTAACAAGGTCATCCTTCATGGCTTACAGAAAAAACTATACGAGGCCAAAGGTAAATGGGCCGATGAACTGCATGGTGTCTTGTGGTCATTGAGGACCACTGAAAAGACCGCAACAGGCGAAACACCATTCATGTTGGCGCATGGGTCGTAAGTTGTTCTTCCTGTTGAAGTTGCACTTCACACCCACCGCCTTAGCACCTTCCAGGAAGAGAAGAACAACGTTGCACTCTGAGAAGCACTAAACCTCCTACCTTCAGTCCGAGGAGATGTCCTCCTCTGTGAGGCGATCTACGAGCTCCGCATCGCACATATCCATGACCGTGCTGTCAAACTCCACCCCATCAACATGGGAGACATCATTCTTCGTCGTACTGAGGTCGTGGCTTGCGTAGCAGAACACAGAAAGCTCATGGAAAATTGGGAAGGCCTATATAAGGTCACTGCCCAGATATGGCCAAACACGTAATGCCTAGAAACCCCTGAAGGGACTCCCATTTCACAGACATGGCACAATAGCAATCTGCGAAAAGACCATCACTAGTACTTTTCCTTTGTTCAAGTGCACCATCTATATACTTATGTTCTCCATACTATAAATACAATAGCCATGATGGCGATTTCGTGTCTAACTCTATTTCAAATACTTTTAGTCCCAATGGGGGTTAAAGGTCATTAAACACGACTCTAGGGTCGGTCGCTATACATTCAGCCCCAATCGGGACTAAGGGTCATTAAGCACAACCTCAGGGCTGGTTGCTGTGCTTTTAGCCCCAATGAGGGCTAACGATTATTAGGCACGACCTCAGGGCCTGTTGTTATACTTTTGGTCCCAATGAGGCCTAAAGGTCGTTAAGCATGGCCTCAGGGCCGGTCACTCTACTTTTAGTCTCAATGGGGGCTAAAGGTCGTTAAGCACAACCTTAGGGTCGGTCGCTATACGTTTAGTCCCAATGAGGACTAAAGGTCGTTAAACACGGCCTCAGGGCCGGTCCCTATACTTTTAGTTCCAATCGGGGCTAAACATCATTAACTACGGCCCTACGACCGACCGCTATACTTTTAACCCCAATGGGGCCTAAAGGTCATTAAGCATGACCCCAGGGTTGGTCGCATTTTTTTTTCATTCTCCAAACAAGATTCAGGATTTTTCACTTGTCGTCCCCCTTAGGGGCTACAGTGTTACGAGGAACAGACAAAGGGAAATATACGACAGCAAGCGGTACAACAAGTGAAGAAAGAAAGAAGTAACAAAACTTAAAGCCTTGTACAAAAAACTTAGAAATTTTCAGTGACTGAATGAAAGAAGGAGTACAAGCACCAATAGCCAGAAAGGAAGACAAAAAGAGGAAAACCAAAACCCTAGAGGCCCTAGATATCGAGGTCTTCATCATGCTCACTGCCCTCGACCTCCCCAGCTCCGTCGCCTTTGTGGTCAGGGGTCCAGGATTCGCCATCCAAAGGCATGGCCTCCTCATTGTCTAGGCCGCCATTAACAGCGGCAGGCGGATTGAACCCCACCAATTCGGGATCCTGACCTTCGCCTGGAGCCTGGCAGTCATCCTCTACGCACTTGATGTGCGCTTCAAAATAGCCCTCTATGCTGAATTCGTCAGGTGCCAAGGTCAGCAAGAGCTTCCGAAAGAACTCTGAACTCTGATCGTATCCTCCGCGATATCCTTGGTCCTCCACCTTGGATGACTTCTCGGCCTTAGCTTCTGCTTTGGAGCGTGCCTCCTCTAGCTGGTGCTCCAAGATCTTTCGCTCGGCCTCCGGGCCCTCATTCTCTTTTTTCAGCTTCTATGAGCGGTGCTTGTATTTAGCCACCACTTCTTTTGATCTTTGGCGGTCGGCCTCGAGGTCATGTATCCGCTTTTCTAGGGCAGAAATGGATGACCTCAATTTCGCTGTTTTTAACGCTCGAGCAAAGGCCTGGAAAATACCCAATACACTTAGCTAAAGAAATCTTATAGCAAATAAGGAATACATGTCATGGGTTTAGCCTCACCTCAACCATGGCTACTTTCTCTTCATCAACCATGGATGGCTCCACGGAGTCAGCCGGCGCCAATGACCACGACTTGGCCAGCTTCTCTACCAAAGCACGCTTGGCAGAGGCATCGGTCGCCAGGAAGTCTGCAGCCGGGGCCCGAGTGTGCACTGAGGGATTTTCCGCGGCTTGTGGTGAAGACCCCCGGTTGCCTTGAGACCCACCGGTCACAGGCAATCCTCGTCCCTCTTCAGAGGCTGAATGGGCTTCAGATCGTTGACGCTGGGTGAGCCCCACTGCTCCTTTACCCTTTGACGAAGGAACCCCGACCCTCAAGGGGGTAAAAGCAGACGCCGCGGTTGCATCCCACCCACTCTCGGCTCGTGGTCGCTTACGGGAACCCAAGTGGGGAAGGATAAACGCATAGCTTTAGGGGTTAAACCTTCTTGGCTTGTGCTTCCACGCACTTGTACCGTTCTTCCTTGTAGACCCGCTCAGCCTCAGCAGCGATCTGCTTGGCCGTGGCATCCCTGGACTGAATGGGTGACAACTTTGCCCGTGTTTGTTCTGCACAGGACAAAAGAGAGTCAGGTAAGAACTAGTAGAAAAACCTATATACAAGAGAAGCGTCTAGTACCCTTAGAAAAATTTTTAATAATAAGGAGGCCCGCGATAGGCAGAAAAATTCATAGGCTCTCTATCACTGGACTGGCTCCGCTTTCGCTCAGGCCCTTTTTGAGCGTCCACCACCTTAGCCATGAAGGATGGAATCGGCCTGGGATGGTCATCCTCTTGAGCATAGAAGTGGAAGTAGTGGGCTGTCCTTTTCTTAGCATCAGTTGGTTCCCCATAAGGATTCCAGACCGACTTCTTGTCATTCTAATCGAGAAGATCACTGCAACCCATGTCGCAGCAAACAAAAAGAAAGTCATATTTCCAATTCTTAACCTTGGACTTGTTTTCAATGGCCGTCATAAAACCCTTTTTGTTATTGATACAATACCACCTAAGGTCCCCGGTTTCGCTGGGAGCCCTTTGGATCGAATGGACTTGCACAAATGCGCGGCCTGTATAGGTCAAGTCGTGCAACTCACATGTCCTTATAAAGGAGCATATGTTGTGCCAAGACATGGGTACAATCTGCACGGGTGCTAACTCGTACTTATTTAGGATGTCCACAATCACCGGGTGTAGAGGAAATCTCACGCCATAGGAAAAGGCCACCCGGTACATCACTATGCATTTGGAGGGCGGCTTATTTATAGTGGCGTCTACCTCTAGAAGCACGAACTGGTACCCCGTGGGTGGGAGATACTTCTCCTCCAGCACCGCCTCTTCAGGGAAGCCACGACCTTAGGGTTGGGGAAATGGGTCCTCGGTCCATCCTGAATGTCTGAGGGCGCAAGGGCCCTTGGAAAGACCATCCCCTCGGCCACTACTTCTTGTACCGGTTCTTCCTGAGCACGGCTTCTATTCTTCAGCACAGCTTCTCCCGAGCTCTACTAGTTTCCCCCCTCGAGGAGGAGCTAGTAGTGGTAGATTCAACCTCAGCGCTCGACCTATGGAAGTTCGAGGAGGAGCGAGGATTACCTTCTGAAGTGCCCTTGACCAGCAGCTCGTTGGGACTCCTCAGACAAGCGGCCATCCCCTAATCTTAGCCATTCTGAGCTCCTAAAAGTCAAGCATACGGTCAACTGCCACATTAATTTCCCATGGATAAACACCATCCTCCTCAATACTGAGGATACTAGGAATTGAAGAGTATTCACAGCTAGACCACGAGGGGGTGCTGAGCTCACATATCGACATGACATAGGGGATTTTCTTTGGTTCCCTAAATTGATTCTTTGGGGGAATGTGTGCAACCACACGACCATCAATTAGGGATGTGAGGCTTGGAAACTGAGGGTGGTGGCCCTCCGTTTAGGGGCCGACCAATCTCTCAGGGATGTTCCCACTCAATGAACAAGATGAAGACATACTTATACAAATACAGTACAAGGTGTTAGAAAGGCACAAGAAATATACCTGGGAAAAGGATGAAGGTTTGAAGGAGGTATTGAAGACGGGGATGAAGATAAACGCAAATCCTTCGGAGATTCAAAGGGAAGGGTTGAAGGCGCTACATTAAGTTTGAATAAACCCTAAGGGAGAGGCAAAGCTTCACTCTCTAAAACTTCCCTTCTCTATCTGAGAGGATTTTTGAGAGGCGATGAAATTACCCTCCTCAAAGAATCTGACAGCTCTTGTGTAGGTGAAGTAAGGGAAGGGAGGAAGGGGGCACTCTTCCTAGGGGCTTAAGGGGACGTCACACCAACACGTGGCACCCAAAGCACCACGTAACCATTTCAGAGCCATTCCTTACAGCTATGAAATTTTTGTTGCCCCTTTAGTCCTAAGGGAGGCTGAGGTCCCGCAAGCTCGCCTCAGGGCTGACCGTTTTACCTTTAGCCCAATGAGGGCTAAGGGTCATGCAGCTCGGCTTAGGGGCCGATTGATATACCTTTAGCCCTAATAGGGGGGTAAGGGTTTTATAGCTCGGTTAAGGGGTTGGTCGATATACCTTCAGTCCTAATGGGGGCTAACGGTCCTGCAGCTCGGCATAGGGGTCGGTTGATATACCTTCAGCCCCAATGGGGGCTAAGGATTCTACAACTCGGCCTAGGGGCCAGTCGATATACCTTCAACCCCAATAAGGGCTAAGGGTTTTGCAGCTCGGCCTAGGGGTCGGTCGATATATCCTTAGCCCCAATGAGGGTGAGGAGTCCTGCAGCTCAGCTTTAAGGCTGGTCGATACACCTTTAGCCCCAAGGGGGGCTAAGGGTCACTAATCACGACCTTAAGGTCGGTTGCTATGCTTTCAGCCCCCAATTGAGGATAAGGGTCCCTAAGCACAAACAGGGGACGAGTGTTGCATAGGTATTCCTTTAAAAGGACCTAACTCCCCTTAGGCAAGGGGGAGGGGCTAATCACAAAGCTCGTATGGGAATATCATGAAAGAAGGATGCGAGAATATTAAAAAGCAAACTAGGCCCATACGAAAAGAGATAACTTCTCATTAGTACTGTGGGTGGTTACAAACTAATTGTTATAAAGATCGAGAACCTTAAGCGTACTCCTCATCACTAGAGGAAGGAGGGGTGTCACTTGACCCCAACTTTTTTTCTTGCCCGTCCACCTATTTGGGATTGGCCTCTATTGGATTGAGCCTCTGGCTGTGCGCTCTTCGAAGAGCCTCCCTCTTTGTTACCAACCAAGATTCAAAAATACCCCAATTCAGCCACTCCAAGACTAGCACTAAGGTGTCTGCCATGATCACACACCAGACTCCCAACACCACGGCATCATTGAACACCATGGCGTAAAAGACGACCTAGGTCAGCTCGAGAATATGGAAGTCCTGGGCAGACGCTTCGGCCACTTCAAGGTCAAAGTTGGGGCAGAGGCTGCGATAGTCCTCAGGAAGTGGCTGGGGAGGACGAATGAGTTCCCTCAACCGCCACATGAACGTTGCCTTGACATGGTCAGCTGCCTACTTGGTGCTGATCAAGTAAGGGAACACCATGGTGTAAGATCGGGAGTTAGACTCTCTCCCTCTCTATTAGGGGTGTGCAAAACCGGTTAACTGGAGTTTCGGTCAACCGATTTTTTGGTTCCGAACCGAAAATTTCGATTAATCGGTTTTTCACTTCGGTTAACTGATTTTTCGGTTCGGTTACCAGTTAACCATTTACAAATAATAAAAACTTATAGTTTCTGACCCAAATTTTTTATTTTTTATATTTAAATTCTTTTTATAAAAATTAAACTTTGGTTACCATTTATAAATAATAAAAAAAGTGCACTTTCTTACCTAAATTTTTTATTTTTATGTATAATTTTTAAAAAAATAAAATTATCTTTGGTTCGGTTATCCGCCGGTTAACCAAATTTTCAAATAGTCCGAACCGTAGCCGAACAAAAAACAGAAAATATTTTCGGTTCGGTTAACCGAACTGACTTTTTAAAAAAAAATTATTCAGTTAACTGGTTTTTTGGTTCAGTTTTTTCGGTTTTTCGATTTTGGATTTTTTTGCACACCCCTACTCTCTATCACACGCACCATTTATCTCTTTGCGAAAGATGAGAAGGTTGGTTAAAGTGATCTCCCATTCGACATCCTACTTCGCCTTTATAGAAGAAGGAAGGAAGAGTAAGGAACAGCGTGCCCCTCGAGGAGGTGGTAAGATCAAGGCGCAACTCCGCTCATGCCATGTGGCACCTGTATAACTCAATAAACGCCTCAACATTCCCAACCGCACAAGGGGACTCGCAAACCTACGGTGCGGTTCACAGGCCGATCGATCTCTTGCCCCATGTCCTAAGGTCGAGCGCTTAGGCTGCAAACTTGGCCGAAAGGATGCGGGCTACACCCCTAACCCCCAATGTTGACCAGGGGCTTGATAGACGTGGAAGTTGAGCACTACAGCCATGAGATAAAGCTAATTTTGAAAGAGCGTGAGAGCTTTCATAGAGGAATCAAGTCCCCACGGAGAAAGGCAACATTTTATTATCACTACAAATGGTGGAAAACCAGCCTTACAAAGATGAAAAGTGGGACGAAGGAACAAGTGACAAAAGGAACATATGACTACTCATCACTAGAAGGGGGTGGGGGTCATTTGAACCTGAGCTCTCCTGGGCGCTCGCTGGCCCAAGGTCGCCTCCTGGCGCCAGTTGCGCTTCCAGAAGAGCGCACTTGTTAACACTTAGCCAAGACTCGAAAGAAGTCCACCGCAGACCCTAGAGGGTCGATCTCAAGTCCCCAGCTACATCCCTGCTCACTACAGATAACTCCACAACATCCTTAACCACCATCACGTAGAAAGTGGCCTGGACAATCTCCAAGATGTTGAAGTCGCACGCTGCCTCCTCCGTGCCAGGCAAAGTGAAGGTCGAACATACGCCCTTGTAATCTTCTGGGAGCAAACGAGGAAGACGTGAGGCCCCCTAAGATGCCATTTGAAGGTCTCTCTAACTTGATCAGCCATCTCCTCAGTATCGCAAAAGGGAGGAAAGGCCATGTCAAAGAAAAGAGCGGAGCTTCTCCCTCTAGGACACTAGTCTCTCTCTCTAAAAAGAATTGAGGAGCATGCACAAGTGATTCCTCACGAGAGTTCAAGCGCCCCCTTTTTATAGAGGGATGATAAATCTCTGTTTTCACCTCTTTCGAACTCAATTTTCACCTCTCCTTCAGTGATTTTTGGGTTGAACGTCAAAGTCTAAGGGTCGAATATGCCTCTTTTACCCCGAATTTGCTCATTTTAGGTGCCTTCAGTGATTTTTGGGTTGAATGTCAAAGCCTAAGGATCGAATATGCCTTTTTTACCCTGAATTTGCTCATGTTAGGTGCTTTCACATTTTTCAGGAATTTCAATTGAAGGAAAGAGGAAAGCCCGCTAATACCATGCGAAAGGAAGGCCAAGAAGGTAGATTTCAAGCAAAGGAAGAGGTGGTCGAGGCCCAGAGGACTAGCATGGGGACCCCATGCCAGGCAACCCGATCAGGCCAAGCAAAAAACGCAGAAGCATGCGACCAGGGATGTGGCACGGTGGCACCATGCTGTGAGGCACGACCGTGCCACTTTAGTAGCTCTGCGACTAAATTGCATTGTCGCGGTTACAATTTCTCATCTGGGAATTTTTGCTGTAGTTTTCAAATAGAAGCGATTTTCTAGGTTTTTCTATCCTTCATACCTTCAAAAACTTGAGACATTAGATCAAAGTTGAATTAGTGTGAATTTGTGCTACTACTCTTGGAATCAATCAAAGTATGTTTCTTTTCTTTTTTTCCTTTGTGATCTAAATCAAAGTTCGTATCTTTTATGATGTCTTCTAGATTCTTCTTCTTGATTGTAACTACCAGTATGATTAGAGGCTAAACTATTAGTCTTGGATTGGGAGTAGCCCCTATTGTGTGAAAGTGAATCATGTTTTAGGTTTCTGTGAATCGTGTCCATGAATGGAATTCGAATTCCTACTTTGTACGCTAGCTATTTGTTGAATTGCTTGAGAGAGTTTTATTCATTGTTCTTAATTAGGGTTTAGGAGATCAACGAAAGTTGAATCTTTTATCTAGTGCGACTTTGTGGGTAATTAATCTTCCTGACGTGAAAGCAGTTGGGGCTTCCATTGGGATTATTTGATTACATAATCTTGTGACCTTGATAATCTTAGTTTCATGAAAATGGATAACTATGACTATTTCAGTCAGTCTATTAACCTTTGAGAAAAGGCTTAGATGTGCTTTAAATTGTAATCCCTTCCACTTTGACTGTTTTCATTGGCATGGTTTGTACGATTTAGTTATGATTCATATAGCATAAAAGTGTGGCGAATCCCAATCTAGGGCCTTTATTATCATTGAATTTGACAATTCGTCAGTCTCAGTAGAATAGTACTGCTAGTTAGAAATCATTCAACCCTATTGAACTTTCACCTAAATTGAGTGTTATAAATCGAATTTGGTGATTGGAATCAAGTTCCTTGTAGACACGACCCGTACTTGCCGTTGCTAGTTACAACTGGCACCATGCACTTGCGGTAACATTTTAAGACAACAAGGGAAGCAAGAGGAGGGAAGAACAACGGGCCCATGAAACGGCTCTAGAACTATAGTACTACTCAGCTCATGACATGTGGTGTGTGAATACTCAGTACTTGTCTCAAACACCATAAGCCCTAAGAAAAGGGGGGCCGGCAACCCAACAAAAGGGCCTAGTGGCCGCATGCTCTCCCCATAGACAGAGGAGCCAGGCCTTAAGGGTTGTAGTCCTTTGATCGCGAAACATCAAAAGACCGCGCAGAGACATATGAATAAAAGTAGGGCCCTAAAAAGAAAGGGCGCCATTTTATGACAAACATTAAAACGTAGACAGGACAAAAGGGAAAGTGCGTCATAAAGACGTCATGGGGCTAGGAATTTATTCTTCACTGTTATCACTAGGGGAGAGGGACGCGACATCAGACCCCGAGCTCTCCTCCTCGTCCTAGTCGCTGTCCACCTCCTGACGGCAGGCCTCTAAGATTCTATCCCTGTTGCGCCCCACCCATGCTTGAAAGGTGCTCCATTGCAACTCTTTAAGTGCAGATTCCATTACGTCGATTATCTACTCGCGCAACACCAGACCTAGCAAAACTGACCCGAGACCCGAAACCCGAACCGAATGACCCGGACCCATACCCGACCTGACACCCGAAATATGCTCACCCGAAAGTGGACCCGAAACCCGAATTGACCCAACCCGAACCATACCCGACCCGAAATTTTCAACAAAGTTGCTTGTTTTGGCATGACGAGCGTATTTCACAAAAAATTGGTTGACCCGAAATCGACCCGACCCGAACCATACCCGACCCAAACCGAAACAACCCGAAATGTCACTTAACCCGAACATGACCCAACCCGAACTTGACCCAACCCGTACCCGAACCGAATGACCCATTTGCCAGGTCTACGCAACACGCCCAACTTCACAGCGTCGTTCAGGAGCATCACGAGGAGCACCACCTGAGGCGTCTCGGGAAGGTCATACTCTCGTGCATACTCTTCAGCCACAGCTAGGTCAAAACCCGGGCATAGATGCTTGTACTCAGATGGGAGAGCCTGGGGGGGGGGGATCCCCTACAGTACCATTCGAAGTTCCCAGAACATAGAGCGTTATCTCGTCCGTCGTCAATGAATGGGGGAACCCTATCTTAGAGGAAAGGAAACTTGGCCACAGGAAAACTCACCAACAGGGTATTGAAATGTGATCCCAAAACAAGCCCTTTATACCCCAAAGTGGATGGGTTCCCGTACCACCGGCCAGCCTCGAAAATCAACGTTAGATTGCTTCTCCAAGAGCGGGTAACCGACCAGAGGAAGGCAGTTTCCCAAAGCAGATCTCCATTGTGTAGCGCACTCCACATTTCACCTGACTACCTGAGTGGGCATACGTGCAGGTAAAATGTGAGGGCCTAAATGATCCGGAAAATATGTTTTTCCTGGAAGGCCCACTTTCCCAATCGTGAACCAGGCCCAGTCAGGTATGGTGGCCCTAGCGGGGACCCTTGGGGCCCCAACTGGAGGCCCAAGCGGGAATCAGTGATCGGCAGCCCATTAGGGGGTCTCCACAATACGAAGTTACCATTTTACCCCTTGCTATAGGGGTTATAAATACTCACTTACCCACCTCGAAAAAGAGATTGACACTTTTACATAATTTACTCTACACTCTCTCTTTTTACTACATTTATCTTTCATTTGAACCCTCCTTTGACTTGACCGTTGGAGAGGCGTTTTCCGAACCATGACCCGGGGGTGCCTTTTTTGCAGGTCTGGCCCAGGAGGAGAAGTTCGTCAGCTGATTTGCACATGCCATCACGTAAGGCCGATCTCGTGTCCCACGTCATGTCCAGCAAAGCACAGAAAATTCCCGAAACAGTATTAGTTTTCAAAACATATGAATGATAACCAAAAAAAAAAAAAAAGTATCGTAAGTTCATTAACGAAGGATTAAAAAGAAAAAAGGTTTCGGCTCACCTTTGCGTCTGAAAAATCATGCCTAGCGCGTCACTGCAATTAGTATTATGGTTACAAAATTGAATTGCCATCTAACGACCCCACCAACCAAATAACTCACACATTTATGTATGTTGCACTGCTTTTTGCAGCTCATAACAATTTCTTCAATTCATAACATTTATGTATACTGCATTTCTTCAATCATCTTCTTCCTTCTTCTCCTCCTCCTCCTCCAACTACTACTACTACTACTACTATTATTATTATTATTATTATTATTATTATTATTATTATTATTATTA
>JACYFF010031954.1:10644471-10655737 GCA_017589665.1 Selenicereus undatus | reverse complement strand
TATTATTATTATTATTATTATTATTATTATTATTATTATTATTATTATTGTTACTACGACTACTCCTACTACTACAACTACTTCGGTCAGTACTATGGATGAGTATAGGCAGATCTATGTGTATCGTAGGAGTGTCCATGGCTAACCCAAAAAATTCTAATGAGCTATATTTTGAAGGGGGGTTAGATTAATATACATGGACCTTCCTAAAATGGGTAGTTTAATAGGTAGACACCTCTGTTCTATATGTCTAGAATCTGCCACTGTGGATGAGAATGACTTTCACAAACTAATTCGAGATTGAAATCACGCTTAGATACAAGAGGACACAAAACAATAATAGACCATTTTTTTTAAACCTAAAATTCATTTGCACAATCTTTAAAAAAAATGTATCGTAGTAGATTAGATAAAAATAGTTTGTTAAATTATGATTCATTTTTGTTTGTAGGTTAAATAGCTTCATCTAGTGAATTCAGAAATATGGTTATTAGAACTAATCATTCATTGTATCTACTGCCTAGATTTCACTTGAAGGTAGAACTCAGAGTCAAATTTCAAACTTTACTAAAAACGATCTTTTAAACTTAAAATAAAAAAAAAGAATATGTTAATCACTTATAACATACTCCCTTCATTCTAAAAAATAAAAATAAAAAACTATCCATATTTGACTTTTGAGGTCAAAGTTTGTAAACTATAACTATTAATTTATTAAAATATATTTTGATTTCCGATATGAACTGTTGCCTTAAGAATTATTGTAAAAAAATCTTATAATTTTTAGTAATGCATGTCATTAGAAATTAATAGTCAAAATGTTGCATTAAAAATCGCAAAATATCAAAGTTTTTGGGTTTTTTTGATAACATCTTTTTTTTTGTGCAAAGATGGAGTATTTTGTAAGAAACAATTTCCTGGCCTAAGTTGTGATTACGTCTACAAAATGAAGATATCCAAAGTTGTTACGCCTACAAAATTGTTTGATCAACACCCCCCCCCCCCCATGTGTGGGGTCCGATAATGCTTGAACTAATCGAGTACATAATTATCTAGTCTGTTATTAACCTGCTACTGAAAAGTACACAAATTATGTAAAATGTAAATATAAAATGACATTACTTGAAACAAAATCGATCGTAAATTTCACAAGTACAAATACAATCATTAACCAACCTGATTGAGACCCAAGTAGACTAATCTATATGCCACGTTTAAACCAATGATTTAAAAAGAAAATTCTTTCGTTTGATCTACCATCACAACGAGAAAAATTGCTTCAACCCAAAATATTTTCATTGTCTACGTTCAGTTGCAGTGTTTTTTTAATAAAAAATTCATTTATGAAAGCCAATTTGTTCCTCTTTTGGTAGGTGGTGTTATGGAGAGTTTTAATTAGTTTACTTTCTTGTTCTCATGTTTGTTAGATTATTAATTAGTTATACTGTAGATCTCCATGAATATCAATTCGGTAAATACAGTTTATAGTGGTCAGAATATACTTTCGACAAGGAAGTATTAATTTTTATAGAAATTGGGACTTAAATAAACGAGTTATGCATATAAGCTGAAATAAGATTCCAACTCAATATCAATTGAGAATGAGTAGAGTAACTTATAAGTCTATATACATGCTCAAGTACTTCAATTTTATTAATGTGGGATAAACACCACTTTCACACTCCAATAAAAGTTGTAAAAGATTTATGAATTTCTTTAGTAAATATTCTATTATGAAGTAATAAATAGATATAGGGTGAGTCTTCCACATTTAAACCAATACATTTTCTATCGATTTCCCTTCATGCTATTCTACTTGTAGCCGATCGAATTATTAATTGATTGTCAGATCAGTCTACAACGGGTATCAATTCTTTGAATTTACGTTACTATAGTAGATAATTTTTTTTGATGGGAAGACTATAAAGATGTATGAACCTTCTCGTTAGATGAGGTTGTATTATGAAGTAACGATTGAGAAGAAAATGAGTATTCATACCAGTTTCAATTAATACACTATTGAAAGATTTATTTCGTTCTTTTAGTTTAAAATTTGTTTGAGTATAGTACTTATTATATTGTAAATGTTGTATAACCTATAATTAATAAATTTATTATTTACTTTTAAAATAATATACTGTTCACGCATGATGCAATATTCACCCATTAATGAATTTATCATTTATCTCTCAGGGCCCAAGCAGAAACCTAATTAATTTCTGAGCAGTGGGCTTCAAGCCTTGAAGGACTTGTTTATTATTATAGATAGAAGTTCCATTTTTCAGTTTGCATTTGACTTAAGCAGTTCAGCTATTTCCGACTGCAGGAGAAGCTCATTTGTCTTCTTTCTTTCTCTCTCTCTCTCTCTCTCTCCCCCCTTCCCGCATTTTCTCTCTCCTCCTCTGCAAGTTGAAGAAGATGGAGGATTATGTGGTGAACACAATCATAGGAGCAGCAGTATTCTGGACAAGCCTTCTCTTCTTGATCAGAAAGCTGCTTCCCAAGCGTTCATATGAGTTCTGCAATAGATTGGTCTCCACAACTCATGCCACTTTGGGTGTCGCTTTGGCTTCTCTCTCGGTTCAGGATTGGACCTCCCCTGTTTCCCCATTGGCCTCTAAGTCCTCCCCCAAACAGGTCCCATACAAAAAGAAATACTCTTTCTTTAATTTTTATTAATGTGGGAATGTGTCTGAATCTTTGAACCCACTTGTATTTTTTGTTATTTAAAGTTGTGGGTTTTGTTTGAATTTTAAATTTACTGACGAAATTGAATGATGGGTATTTATTTGTGCAGATGCAAACATTGGCAATTTCAGCGGGTTATTTCATATATGATCTGGCTTGTTCCCAGTTTGACAAAAAATCAAGTTTTGACAACTCAATTCACCATTTGGTCTGCATTGTTGGACTTGGGGCTGGCCTAGCCTACCAAAAGGTTTACTTATTTATTTTTATTTTCTTTTATTTTTGTCTTTGATTTTGGTTATTAAAAAAGAAAAGAAAAGATGGGATTCGAATCCAGATCTCTCACTGATTGTTTTTGTGGATTGGTGGTGACGGTTTTAGTTTGAATGTTGAATTGAATGCAGTGTGGGTCAGAGATGGTGGCAGCATTGTTCGTAACAGAGTTATCAACACCATTTCTACATTTTAGAGAGTTTATTAAAGAACTTGGCTACAGAGACAGCCCTTTTAACTTGGCTGCTGATGTGAGTTGTTTGTCCCTTTTAATTTTCTCCCTTCTATTTTATGTTGACAATGAGGAGACCCAAGTGACACGCCAAAAGACACTACTTTTATTATATTCTTAAAAGAAATGTACAAAAAGTGAACAAGACTTATCACTCTCTCGAAGTTATATGGGAGACCTTTCTCTCACTTTTGAAGGACTCCTCTCTAACCTCTTACGTGTGATGCCTCTCTTTTGTGTGTTTGATTACATAAGGAAATCTAACCTCTTAAGGTGTGGTGGAGATTTGTGACAAGTGTCACAATCTTACAAGGCCTCCTGTTATATATTTTATATTTTTCCTAGGATTGTTCTAGTTACTAGAACAATATCTTAGACATTCTTAGGATCTAGAATAATCTAAATAAATATCTTAAAAATCTTTACAAAAGCCTAGAATATCCTAGTTAAAAACCTAGATATTACATTCCTATGATTTTTATATATTAACTTCTTACTTCTAGAGTGTTCTTACTTATAAAGTGGGTGACGATTTTTATTTTTAACACTCCCTCTCAGCACCCACTTTTCCTCAATGTTGTTCTTGGCACCATCCTCGAGGCTTGCTTGCAACTCATCAAACCTTGCACAACTGAGTGTCTTTGTGAATACATCGACTACTTGGTCTTTGGTCCTTATGTACTCCTTCTTTTGATATGCTTCTTCGTAAGTGCTTGGTTCCTTAATGTTTGATTCTTCCACTATTGCTACATTTGCTTATTTAGGATTCAGTTTTCGTGTCCTCGTGGGCCTTCCTAAGTGTGGCTATAATGTTTCCGCTTCCATTATATCTTTAAGTTGACTTGGCATTTCTTCTGCTGGAGATGCATGATGTACAACTATTTCTGTTGGTTTGGTGTCTTATTTTTATCTTTTTCTCCTACAGATTCTTCCTGTGGTGCTCTCTCATCACTTGATTCTTTTTCTTTACCTTTAGAGTGCTCCTCTAGTAGTTTCTCTAACTTTTCTTCGATCTCCTTAGAATCTGGAAGTGTCATTGCTTGTAATGACCACCACGAAGACGCTTCATCGAATACCACATTTCTTGAAGTTTAGCAACTTCTTGTTGTTGGGTCACAACACCTCCATCCTTTTCTTTCATTATCCCCACAAAGATGCAACGAATCACCTTCTTATCGAACTTGCTTCGTAAGTGTCTGGTACGAAGACATAACACACACTCCTAAAGACTCTGAAATGACTTATTGTGGGCTTCACATTCCATAACTTTTAATATGGGAAAATGAACCCAAGCCTTGCTTGTGGTGGTCTATTTGTGACATACACCACAGTCTTCATGCACTCAGCCTAGAAACGTGTTGGCACGTTCTTAGCATATAGCATGCTTCAACATGTCTCTACGAGATGTTGATTCTTTCTTTCTGCTACTCCATTTTGTTGAGGCATGCTAGGATAGTTAAACTGGCGTTGTATTCTATGTGCCCATAAGTATTCAAAGAACCCATATAATGTATATTCTCTCCTATTATCTGTACATATGCACTTGATTTTGTGTCCTTAACTTTCAACCTTATTTTTGAACTCCTTAAACTTATCAAGTGCCTCCGATTTTTCTTTCATGAAATCTATCAAAACATATCTTGAAAAGTCATCAATAAAGGTAATCATGCACCTATATCCCATGATAGATGGTTGCTTCACTTTACCAAAGACATCGGAGTGCATGAGTTCAAGTGGCTCCTTAGCTTTGAATGTAGACTCCTCATGCGGAAATTGATGTGCCTTCCTGTATTGGCATCCTGCACAAATTATGTTATCTTGAATCTCAAGTTTTGGAATGCCCTTCATCATTCACTTTTTCATCATCACCTTTAGTTGTGATAACTCACATGGCCAAGTCTTACATGCCATAGATCTACTGTCTCATTCTTTCTTGTTTTATCTATATATGCATCTTGGGCTAACATCACATTCCGTAAGTGGGGGGGATGTCAGTTTGAGGCTACGGTATACCTTCTCATCTTTAGGCCTAAAGACCACATAGTTCCCGGAGTATGTAATTTGGGACACTGACAATAGATTCTTCTTTATTCCAGGCACATGGTAGATATTCTGTAGTTGACTCAATGCGGGCTGAATCCGTTACAAGAATCCGCCCATTTTGATATGAAAAATTTCGTTTCTAAACACTAGAATTTCGTATCTAATGGCCTTTAGAAATGAAAAGTTTGTTTCTAAAATTTTGTTTCTAAATGCACCGTCGCTAATCAAAAATGGAAATGAAATACAGCTTCGTTTCTAACAAATACGAAAATTAGATATGAAAAGTAGTTTCGTATCTAATAGTGTTCGTATCAAATCTTCCAAAATTCGTAACTATTAGAAACGAAATTAGAAACTGAAGTCAATTTTGTTTCTGATTGAAACAAAACGTGTGGTATCTATTTTGTATATCTTTGTAACTAATTAAAACGACATTAGTTTTAGTATCCAAAAATCGTATTTGATTTTCGTAGGAGAAAACCACCATTTTCATTTCTAAATTGTTTATGTTCGAGTCTGAATAGGTTTTCTGTTTTACCAAATTTTACCTATATTTCCTATTCTAGTACACAAGCAATATATATGCAACAAATATAAGGGTCAAATATACTGAAACATGCCAACTATATACATGTATAAGTGTATATTACAACTTGATGACAAAGGTCCACGTACCAAATGTATGTCAAGATTAACCATAAGCCAATTCCTACACAAAACATATCAAGGCCAACACTTTGACCAGGGAGTTTCATAAACTCATTTACAACATCTATGGCCTGCAAATTCGCATATATCGTATACTTAGCCAGTAGCTCTGCTGCCTCTTTCTTCGTCAACACAACCTTCACTCTTATGTATATATTATTGACCTTATTCTTGCTACTAGTACTATCATTGCAACTTCTTTCTACTTCTTCAGGGATAACGATGGTAGAATTGGCATCTTTAATTCTTGGAATTCTTCTGTGGCTTCATCCTTTTCTCGATGATGGCTGATGATGTTGGGACTTCTCTTGAGCTTTCTGTGCTTACAAACTCACTTCTTTCTCCTAAGCTCATCTCTATAAATGTAGTCTTGAGTTCTACGATTTCAAACATCTTGAAAAGAGAGTTCAATCCTGTAAATATTTACATGTAATTACAATCATATCTTGTTAAACAAATAAATAAATAAAATTTAGAATTTGTTCTATTCGTAAAATCTAGCTTAATATCTCAAAATATAGTTCACAAGCTAGAAAAAGATTAGGATAAGCAGCATACAACCATGTTTGGCTATGTTGCAATGAACCAAAAAACATCAAACGTTGAAAGCACAACTTCAGAAACTCTGAACTCAAACATAGCTCCAAAGATCATTTTGGACTCTAGGTGCTGTCAAAACATAACCATTGTGATTCGCTCTCTGGCCATCTCTCACGAGGAACTAAGAATAATTTTCAAAACATAACCATTATGATGGGCTCCCAGAAGGAAAAGGCCTAAGTGTCAAAACTCCTGAGAACAATTTAGCTTATCGTGATATGTTGTTAACAAGCCTCAAGTTAGACTTAGGCAATCACAATTGGCCAAAATCATTGCTCAACTATACCAACTCTCAATGTGATGTAATCTGAGAAATGATAGTGAGTAACTGGACTTTGGCATTTGTCTACAAGCTTTTCACATACTACTCAAGTCAATATTACAACACACACAAGAAAAAACCTCTCCAAAAAAAATCAATTTCTCTTCAAAAATACCATTTCTCTAGGCTATGGCAATAGAAGGCATGTACTGAAACATATGCAAATTAATTGTACAATAATTCTGAATGGATTGAATCCTAAATTTTGTGATAACATATATCAATACCTATCTAACAAAACATACTCTTTGTAGAGATATAGAGGTGACCATCCCTCCAACCACACCCCATAGTTCTCACGTAAGTTGAAAAACAAATTGAATCAAAGTGTAGGTAACAGAAGTTGTTATGCGTGTATAATGATTCCACAATTCCGCACTTACAGGCCATAAACGAATCAATTCGGATTTGAGTCTCAATTCTTCAATGTTCAACAACAAAGTCAAAAACAAATTCAACGAAATCATTCAATACATCGCCCTAAGTCGTGAACAACAAATCAATACTAGAAGATGTTACTTTTGGAGAACTTTGAATGCACACAAATATGCCGAAAGAGAGAGAAATCAATACCAAACCCTAAGTCACAATCAATACCAAAATCAAATGACACACATACACAACTAGAGAGAGAAAGAGAGTTGCTTTGGTAGATCTACGACTTGGCCCACTCAACATCCTCCATCAGAATCGACAACGTCTCCTTGCCTTCTAGAACCTTCTCCTCTAGCGACAACATTGCTAGTGGTTCTGATGTTCAAAGGCCAAGACTAGGAGGAGAGAGACGCTAGAACGAAGATGAGGAAAATGACAGAAGACGATGAAGGAGGTGCCAGGGTTAGAGAGAGGGAAGAGGGAAGAGGAAAAGTGGGCGTGCGAAACCCCACAGCCAAATCTAATTTAATTGGGCAAAGAATCAAAATTTTTATCTGAAACTAATTTTGAAACAAAATTCTAAATTTTGTTTTTATTAGAAATGGATATCTTTGTTTGTTTCTAAATTTCGTATCAATCATAAACTAAAATACTTTCGTTTCAAAATTTCGTATCTAAATAATTTTAGAAACGAATTTTCATATTCATTTATGATTTCATTTCAATATAGGCGTGTTTTTATAGTAATCGCGGAGCAATTAAAGTCTTGGCTATATGGGTGATCAGTATTTTAGAGTTGTTTACCATCACCACAACCTGATCAGCTTTATATTCAGTCATGTTTTGAAGCTTATTCACATCTCCTATCATGTGATTCGAGCACCCCGAATCCACAATCCAATAATCTTGATAGTTGATGGATTTGTTGCTCGTCGTGACAAGAGTGTTGTCTTGTTTTAGCTCCTCGACACATGATGTAGCTGCTTCTATACTATTTGCTTGATTACTTTCTTCTATTGCAAAGGAGGCCTGAAAGTCCATTCTTCTTCATTATCATTGTTTGTGAAAGTAACTACATTACCTTCCACTTGAAAGGATTTGTAATCTCGAGCAAAGTGTCATTTCTTGCCACATTTGTAGCATCGATCTTCTTGGTGATAATATCTCTTTTCTTCCCTTTCTCCTCGAGCCTGATGTGCTCCCCCTCGACATGGACCTTGTCCATGCTGTCGTTGCCATCTTGGTTGCCTTCTTCCTGATGATTCTCCAACGCCATTGTACCTCCTCACAATCGTACCCTAGCCTTGAGGTGCTCTCCTTTTTGTGAAGAGAGCATTTTTCTTCATCCTTTATCGAGACCTTAGGCATTGTTTGTCTAGGTCTTCTTGGTTGACTAAGATGCTTTCCAACTCTGCTAAGGAGGGTTGAGTTGCCCAACCCTGAGTTACTGTGACAAGACCACTATGTTTGGGGTCCAGACCTCTAATAATAAGTCAACGCATTCTAGCCTAATTAATTGTACTTTCAGCATTTATTTTCTGAATTTCATCACATAAGGATTTAACTTTTGTAAAGTATTGGCTTATCGTCATGTCCTTTTGTTTGATGGATATGAGCTTATTCTCTACTTGCTGTAGCTTGGCTTCATTCTTCTTTGTGAAGAGTGTTTCTAAAATACCCCAAGCATCACTTGGAGCTTTACAATCCTTGATTCGATGTAGAAACTCATCCTCCACTGTGGCGGAGAGTACATACATAGCCTTTCCCTCCTTGATCTCTCACTTGTTTTTCTCATTCGGATCTGTTGGCACAGTTTTCTCATCACCACCAACGATATCCCACAAATCTTGCCCTTTCGAATAGTACTTGATACGTGTGCACCAACTACTATAATTGCTCCCATTAAGCTTCTCAAGTGAGCTAGCTGAGGCCGAAAGATCTGTCATAGTAACTTGGTAAGCGCCCAACACTTGACCAAGAAGACGTGGTCCCAGACCAACAAATATCACAGTCCTTGACCGCACCGGTAGAGTGTCCCCTGTACTTTGGTCCTTGACCGAAAATGTCAAATGAGAACTAGCTCATACAAGGCTCCCAAAACCTTGCTCTGATACCGATTATTGATAATGAGGAGACTCAAGTGGTATGCCAAAAGACACTAAATTTATTATATTTTCAAAAGAAATGTACAAAGAGTGAATAAGACTTACGACTCTGTCAAAACTATGTCGGAGATCTCTCTCTCACTTGTGAAGGACTCGTCTCTAACCTCCTATGTGTGATGCCTCTCTTTTGTGTGTTTGATTATATAAGGCGATTTAACCTCCTATTTATATTAAGTTCACATCCTCAAGGTGTAGTGGAGATTTATGACAAGTGTCACAATCTTACAAGGCCTACTATTATATATCTTAGATTTTTTCTAGGATTTTTATAGTTGCTAGAACAATAGCTTAGATATTCCTAGGATCTAGAATAATCTAAGTAAATATCTTGGACATCTTTACAAAAGTCTAGAATAGCCTAGTTAACCAAGATATTACATTCCTAGGATTTTTATATATTAACATCTTGTTTCTAGAATATTCTCTTACTTATAAAGTGGGTGATGATTTTCATTTTTAACATTTTCCCACTAGGCCGTTTTCCCTTCTCTTCTATTAATTAGTTTGTGTGTGTGATAGCATTGTTCATAACAGAGATATCAATACCATTTCAAATGATTGTTGATTATTAATTAGGGTGTATGTATGTGCCTGGTTCATAAAAGAGATACCAATAAGCCCTCTTAATATACCCATTGCACTGTTCGATTACACTGAAAATTCATCAATTTTTCTACCCCCCCCCCCAAAAGACCCCTACCTGAGAGAAGTTGCATAGGATTGAATCAAGTAAATTTAGGAGGTATCTAAGTTGTTGGGGGTTTCCTACAATGATAACTTGATAAATTATTTACGTTAATCGAATATGTTGGCTAATTGAATGGCATGGGTTTGATTTACCTTGATTTGGGTAGGTTTTAATTAATTAGTTTTGGAAGAATACGAGCTTAATTAGATAATGTTTTGTACAGATAATGTTTGCTCTCATATTTTCGGTTGCAAGGATGATTGGTGGACCATACGTCACCTATGTCACTCTATCAGCCGATAATCCTTTCCTAATTAAGGTATTCAATTTGTAGCATTTTGAGCAGTTTTGTCACCTTGGATTGAAGTGGAATGTATTACCAAAATGCCTTTACATTGTTATCTACTTTCTTTAAGTAAAGTAACATATAGTCGACTACTTTTCCATCTATAATAGAATAATAGAATGACCATTTTTCCGATTAGAATGGACTCTTCCTCCCCAAAACATCTCTACCATGAGATATGGATTTGGACTTGAAACTTGGCATGTTCTTTAAATATGATCTAATATTGGAGGTTAATCTGAAGCGCCAGTTGAGACGGTGTGTTGTTGTGATTAGTGAGGGTTGATGCATGTAGACATTGCCGTTCATGCTCGCACCTTGGACTCACTTTGTTCTATGAGCCCCAGTCCACAGTATAACGAATAATTACAGAGTTAATAAAAATCTTTAGTTTGTATCTGCAATGTTTCTTTTTAAACTTGTGTCTCTTCTTATCTTCTATGGCAAAAATGATATGACAAATTTTAACACTTCTTAATTAACCTACTGACATAGGCAATGGCATCAGGATTACAACTTGTCAGCATATTTTGGTTCTACCAAATCTTGGGAATGGTCAAGTACAAGCTCATCACTAAGCCAACCTCAATGAAAAAGGTTACATGATCAACTTGTAAGAGTTGGGATATGGGTATCTGGAAGAGCGAGGCCCTAAATTCTTGTATACTCTGTTCTCTATATGGAGAATATTGATGGGTGCTCTATCTTTACCAAGCATTTTGCTAGTCCTCTTCTTCGTTTTTTTAAATGTAGTTTAATACACATAGCTATGTTTGTTAATATGCAGCGAAACTTTTACAGCTTATGCTTTTTTTTTTGGTTGGGG
>JACYFF010031954.1:10619912-10639471 GCA_017589665.1 Selenicereus undatus | reverse complement strand
GGAAAGGATGTCTACTTGTGAGAAAGGCATCAATGCTAAGGCTTGGATTGATTTTTGGTGCAAGAAGAAGCTCATTCATAACCCACCGACGCGGTGTCGCCCGCGTAGCTCGACTCCCACAAGAACGCAAAATCCAAGTGGTCGGATTCAACCTCAAGATCCTTGCTGGAGTCGTGAGGAGTTAGAAGTCTCCAAAAGCTTGGGGGTTCTCAAAGAGAGGAAGGAAAGCACCTATCTAGCAGCGTATCTATCATGTTGGCTGTGTGTTTTTGCACTTCCAGAGACCGAGGAGAAAATCATTCGCTCGGGCACTTTTGAGGCTGCCAGTCTGATGGCGTCTGGTACTGCCTTCAACCTAGCTATCCCTGTGCTAGCCAGTATTTACCACAGCTTTAATGGGCTTACTATGGTTGCGAAGCCTTCCTATTCGCGGTCATTCTTCCCCTGACACTATCTCCATGGTTGGCTTGCCCATTATTTCAAGACTCACCATGCCTTGCAACCTCCCCCTCCGGGCCTTTTGATGGTGCGCTACTTCGGGTCACATATGACGCAGAGCGACCCTGGAGATGTTCGCGAGCTTATACATGATGGCAGAATATCTGACATGGGTTGTCTAATGCTGGTGAAGAACCGATCAGAGACTCTTATCGACGATGGGACTTTGGATTCGGATAAGTCAGATTACCTGATCTCTTTTCGAGATGGCTTCCTTCCCATCCGTCGGGATACGACCTTTTATGTCGAACCCTATAGCCCGCACCGATTTAGTGGGCAATTTGGGTTTTGGCAGGGGATCCCTGGAGTACTTCTCGAAGATCCTCGCACCCGGGAGCTGTCATACGAGAATGTCCTTTTATATTGGAAACGACTACTCTTTTTGGGGACTACGTCTCAGGGCTCTCTTCCCTGTCGTTCCTTGGCCTTGAACCAACACATCTCTTTGGCTTATAAGATTTGGTGGCCCATGGTGACCATTAGTGACCTTCGTTCCAGCGCTTCCGTTCTGCAGAAGAGTACGGAAGCAAGTTCATCCCGGCAAGACAAAGATGCAGAGGTTGGCTCATCGAAGAAGGTCAAGGGGAAGAAAGGAAAGGATCTGGTGACTGATTTAGATGCTGAGGGTCCGGAGTCTGGTGATGACGCTCATGGGTCTCCGAGAGTTCACCTTGCTGAGAGAAAGCGAGGTTTGGCGCCGGACAGTGACAGTGAGCCAGAGTCTTATGCGAACTTCAGACATGGGGGGCGTAAGAGGCGCGAGACCGCGACCCCCAAAGCTGCCAGAGTCAACCTTGGGGATGACTTTTTTTATGACGTCCAGAGCTGCTCAGGCGAGTCGGGCGATCTTGAGGACGTATGTACCATCCCCTCGCCCTTTATTGTTATTTATTTTTGTTTCGCTGCTTTGGTTTTGACCAACATAGAATGATTCTATACTTATCTTGTTCTACCCCTCTTTTTTTTTAGATTGGGGAGTTTGACCTAGCACAGGAGGCGACACCCATTGTCGATGAGCAGTTACTTGAGGATGTCAGTCTTGCTGCTAAATCTTCTGCCCCCAAGGCAACCCCGGGTATTGGCAAGGACATTGAGATCGTGAGGAAGCGAACATCCCCTCATGAGGTTGGGAGTTCGGCTTCTAGGGAAATAGAGACCTTGTGTGCATCAGCTACTCAGAGTCATCACTCAGTCGATGGCCTTAACTCGCTTGAGGTTGCTTCTAGGGGGTTACTCTCTGCTGACACTGATGTTGGCACTCCTGGGGGTTCGAAAGGGAAACTTTCCCGTGCAGCTGCTCCCTCCACTACCTCCTTTTGTCCCGGACCCTCCTCTCAAAGTATTTTCACCACCGCCATTCGAGTGATGGGGTCCGAGTATTTGACAAGTTTGAAGAACGTAAAATTTGAAGAAGTAGAGGGAAAACTTCAAAGTGCCCCCATGATCTATAAAGGAATTGAACGACTTTGTGGAGACCCAACCCCTTTGAAAAAGAGGGTGGAGGATTATGGGAGCGTCGTGTCAGCCTTCTTATCATTAAAGAAGGCAGCTTCCTCGTGCCTCCACCCAAATGATGTAGCGAAGGAGAAGGTGCTGTGCACCGAGCAGGTTGATCTTGCGCGCTCAAGCCTTGCCACTGCGCGTGCCGATCTTAGTGCGGTGACGGGGAAACTCAAGGGGTGGTGTAGAGGATTGTTGATTTGGAGGACGCGCTTCACCTTGCCCGGGAAGAGGAGCGCCAGCTTAAGGATGACGTCCAAGTCCAATCTTCCCGAGTGGAGGTTGCTGAGGAGGAAGCCAATGTGAGATCCAAAGCTCTTGCTGACCTCGAGATGGTACCCACTCTTTCTTCTGATGATGCCAAGGAGTTGGAGAGGCATGAGCAGATCATGCTAGCACTGCAGTCCTCGCTTGATCCCAGCGCTTGGATGGACACCGATTGATCCAAGCAGCTTTTTTTTTGGTTCAAATATTTGTAATAGACTTTGTGTCATCCTTTATATGAAATTTGACCGCCACCCTGCTGTCTTTCTTTTATTATGTTTGACTGAACTTGATATTTAATTTACCAAGCTGCCTACGTACTTATGGAAACATTGCAATTCCCAATAAGATCAAGTCATCACGTAGTTCAACAAAACAAACCAAAATAAATTTGTATATATTTGTTTTGTCGTACACAGTTTATACTCTTGCAGGCCAGGAGTATTACAAGTGAATTTAACTTGAAAGAACAAGCAGTTTAGGCTCTTACTTAGGAGCTTTACAACATTCTATTTTAAGGATAATAGCACTTCAAAAACTTGCTGTTTATGGGTCCTACGTGCACTTCATCAGCACCAACTATCTTGTAGGCTCCATTTGTGTAAACTTCTCTGACCACATATGGACCATCCCACTTGGAGGTGAATTTGCTTCCAGATTTGTGGGAGACAATAATCGGTCTTCTTACTGCCAACACCTGGTCTCCGACTTGGAAAGATCGCAGTTGAACCTTTTTGTTGAACGCTCTTGATAAACGGGCTTGGTAGCATTCTAGCTTTTGTTGTGCCTGAAGTTTTTTCTCATCAAGGGCCTCCAGCTCAGCTATGCGAAGCTTGTGATTTTCGTCTTCCGTCAAACCTTCTTGTATGGCGATGCGCAGCGACGGAATTTGGAGCTCTAATGTTAGTACGGCTTCAACTCCATACAGCACAACAAAGGGGGTCGACTGCGTTGGCGTCTTGTATGTAGTTCGGTATGCCCAAAGAGCCTCCCCTAGTCTGTCGTGCCAATCTCTTTTAGACTTTGCGACAACTTTTTTGAGTAAGTTGCAAAGTGTTTTATTAAAGGCTTCTGCCAGGCCGTTTGTAGGGGCATGGTACATGGAAGACTTATGTTGGGCAAACTTAAACTTCTCCCATAGGCTGGTCAATAGGCTGTTGACGAAGGGCTTACCATTATCAGTGAGGATGTATCTCAGCACACCATATCGATAAATAATCTGCGTCCTTATGAAGTCGACCACATTTTCTTTTTTTAACTTCCCTTAGTGGAATTGCTTCCGCCCATTTAGAGAAGTAATCAGTGGCCACCAAGATGTAGGAATAACTAGCCGACAATTTAGGCGTGATTGGTCCAACGACATCAAGGTCCCATGCTTCAAATGGCCAAGATGCAACAGTTGGGTGAAGAGGTTCTGGGGGTTGATGTATGAAGTTAGCATGAAACTGGCAAGCATCACATCTCTTTGCATATTCTATGCAATCTTGCACCATAGTGGGCCAGTAGTAACCCATCCTTTTAATATGATCATGTAGCCTAAGCTCTGATTGGTGCGCTCCGCACACGCCTGAATGAGCTTCTGCCATTGTTTGCTTTACCTCTTCCAGGTCCAAACATTGTAACCAAAGGCCAAGAAAAGAGTGCCGATAGAGCGTTCCGTTGTAGTAAAGGAAGCTTGAAGCTCTACGTTGTATTTCCGTCTTATGCCTTAGGTCACTAGGAAGTTTCCCGTGCTCTAAGTACTCAATTATAGGTTGGCGCCAGTCTTCTGTGTCTATTTCAAGGACACAAATCATGTTGACATCGTAATCTGAGTCTTCATCATCAGGCGAAACGACCCAGCAGCTACATACTGGAATTGTCATTCCTTCTTCTGCCCCCAGTGCCAAAGTGGCTGCAAGGTTTGCCAGTGCGTCAGCCATCTTGTTGGCACTCCTTGGCACATGCTCTAACTTGACCATCTCCAATTTATTTAGCAGGCATAATGCCTGCCTGTGATACGGGACAAGGTCTTCTTTCTTAACCTTGTATTCGTCAACTAGTTGATTGATGACCAACTGCGAGTCACCATATATGTTAAGGTCGGTGATTCCCATCTCAATGGCCATGTCAAGACCCAAGCCAAGTGCTTGATATTCCGCCACATTGTTAGAGCATAATTGAGTGAACACAAATGAATACGGGAGAATGTGCTTTTCAGGGGAAACGAAGACCACTCTTGCACCAGCGCCATCACGCCTAGCCGCACCATCGAAATACATTTCCCAAGGAGGGAGGATATCGATGTAGAACACGTCTTCTTCCGGCAAATCATCATTTAGCTCCCAATCATCGGGAATGGGATGATCTGCTAAGAAATCTGCCAACGCTTGTCCTTTAATCGCTTTTTGGGGTACATAGACAAGGTCGTACTATTTTAAGACGGCCGCCCATTTAAAATTGGCCTAGATAAGATGTACTTTATAGGATTAGCTTTGGAGATCACTTGTACTGTAGAAGGCTGCATGTAATGCTTGAGTTTTTGGACTGCAAAGATGAGCGACAAGCACATCTTTTCAATGGGGGAGTACTTAGATTCAGCACCAACCAACGTACGACTTAAGTAGTACAGGGCGACTTCTTTTCGTTCCTCATTTTCTTGCAGACATAATGCTCCTAAGGATTGTTCTTGAGCTGCAATGTACAGTCGAAGAGGTTTGCCAGGGATGGGTGCTCCCAACACCGGAGGATGGGATAAATATTCCTTTATTTTCTTGAAAGCCGTTCGACATGAGTCGTCCCATTCAAACGATGCTCCTTTTTTCATAAGGTGGCTGAAGGGATGGCAACGTCCTGCAAGATTTGAGATGAATCTTCGGATGTATGCCAAGTGACCTTGAAGTCCGCGAAGCTCTCTGAGATTCTTCGGCTCGGGCATCTCTTGAATTGCCTTGATCTTTGATTTGTCGATCTCAATTCCCCGATGGTGAACGATGAACCCCAGGAATTTCCTGGAGGTGACACCGAACGTGCACTTGAGTGGGTTCATCTTCAATTGGCATCTTCGTAATCGCTCAAAGATTAGACGAAGATCTTGCAAGTGGTATGCCCTCTTCTTAGACTTGACCACCAAATCATCGACGTAGCACTCAACTTTTTTATGAAGCATATCGTCGAAAATTGTTTGCATTGCCCTTTGGTAAGTTGCTCCTGCATTCTTAAGTCCAAAGAGCATCAGCTTATAGCAAAAAATGGCTTTAGGTGTGCGAAAAGCTGTGGCCTCTTGATCCTCTGGTGCCATCAGAATCTGATTGTATCCTGTGGTACAATCCATGAACGACAGCGCTTCATGCCCTGTGGTTGAATCGATCATGAGTTCCGTGACAGGCAATGGGAAATCATCTTTAGGACAAGCGTCATTGAGATCCTGAAAGTCCACACAAATACGAAGTTGCCCGTTTTTCTTCCTGACGAGTACAATGTTTGCGATCCACGTTAGGTATTTGACCTCGCGAATGAATCCTGCCTCTATGAGTTTGTTGACCTCTTTTTCAATTTTCGGTACCAACTCCGGGCGAAAACGTCGCTGAGGTTGCTTCTTAGGTGAAATACCCCTTTTGATAGACAGACGATGGACGACTACCTTTGGATGCAACCCAGGCATTTCTTTATAGCTCTAGGCAAATACATCCTTGTACTTGGACAGGAGTTCCAAGTACTGTATTTCCTCCTCAGGTGTAAGTGATGAGCTTACATAGATAGGACGAGACTCTTCAGTAGTCCCAAGACTTAATTCTTTTAACTCATCAACTGTAGCTTGGCCCCCATCTTCGAAGGTTTCAGAAATTTCAACCAACTCTATTTATGAGTCTGAGTCATCACATTCATGTGTTGTGATATGATTGGAAGGAACAACTTCTTCTTCCTTCGGCTCATTGCTAGAGTTAGAGTTGTTTTGTTGACCTTTGAAGATCACGGTATGCCTCTTTACTCTTAATGACCCGTCTGTTTTCACATCCAAACTGGAGAAACGCTTCATACGAGAAGGGATAGAGCTATGAACTTCATTTATCACTCCCAAGCGGCTAAACACAAAACTTTTCTCCTGCTGAAGTTAGGAGCTTGAAAACTCTTTACCAGTTTTTATCTTGGAAAACCATGAGCGCCTTGACTGGGGAACATCTTTGACTCTGTTAAAAATAGAGATTTCCTAGCCTTTCCCTTTCCCCATTCGGGTGAACACTAATGGACGTTTTCTCGAAGCGGGCGATTGCAGCCTATCAAACACAGTGGGTTTTGGGTTAGGTGAAGCACTTTCCTCTTCACTCTCATCCACCTCTTCAGTTGAGATGTGTTGGGTTGCCACTTTCTTGTCCTTTTGCCGCCCCGAGATTCTAACTGGCTGAGGTGGCATGAAACCTAGTCCAACTTTTGAAACGCCTACTGAACCTCCCTGCTCTGAGATCTTTTTCTGAGTTTCATTAAGTCCATGAGGCTTGACCTCAACTACCTTCCCTAAAGTAGCTGGGTTTTGAAAGTTGTAACCAGCCTTTTCCATCAACTTATAGGCGTTGGGATCAAATCCTTCTTTAGTCCGCACGCTTGGCAAGTCATCGTTTTCCTTAGAAGAAACAACAAACCCCGAAATAGGAGGTCGACTCACCTTTGCTTGCCACTTCTTAAGGGTTGGAACTGTTACACTCCCTTTTAGAGAAGTTATGCTAGCTGCATCACCCTTAACAACTTTGGTCTCGTTGCTACTGCCCGTGCACTCGCCGAAGGGTGATTCGCCCTCCTTGCGGCGAGACCTAGGTATGTACCTTAAAATTGGCGGTATTGATCCCGTTGAAGCGGCAGCTTGTTTAGCAACTGGGTCAACACAAGAAGTGGTGCCACCTTACTTGCTTGCTTCTTTCTCGAGCTGCTGCTTAGGAATATTATCCTTTGTTGCTTGAGGGGCTTTCTTTGCGACACCCTTACCTGTGGAAGAAATGGTTGACGACATGGTTTCTTTAGGTGCAGTACCTTCTTCAAAGAACCTTGCATCTGCAAAATGAGATTCAGCCTTGGTGAATGGCTTGACCTCCCCATTTATTTTCTTCTCCCCATCACGGTAATACTTAAGGCATTGGTGTAAAGTGGAAGCGACTATCCCATGCTCATGAAGCCATGGTCGCCCAAGTAATAACCTATAGGATGTTTTGGCATCAATTACATGGAAGATGAAAATGTCGTCAAGTCTCCAATCATTAGTTCAATACGAATCATGTCGATTGCACGCTGACCTTCAAGGTTAAAGCCTTGAATCATCGTTCGGCTCTTAGACAGTTCTTCCACTGTGATGCCCAAGTCGTTCATTGTTGACTTGGGCATGATGTTGACAGCTGACCCTCTATCCACAAGAATGCACCTGGCTTTTTGTTCCCTAATATAACCAGTTACAAACAAAGGGCGATTATGGGGCTTAGATCCCAACAGCAAATCATTGTCAGTAAACGTGACTGCAGTATTGCAAGAGGCACACTGAACAGGGTCTTCTGTTGATGCTCCCACATCCTTGATTTTATCAGCGTAAAGTTCTGGGTGTTGTAAGGCAGCAACAACATGCTAGCGCATCTCGTGAGGCAAACAAAAGATTTTCCCCCAGCCCATATGAGATGGCAAAGCTTTCAAGATGGTTAAGGTTTTATCAGCTACTTGAGGAGACTCCTCTTGTCCGTCGCTTCCTTCGTCTTCCTCTTCTTCGAGTTCGGAACATGAGGTCATGCTAACCATAACTTTCTCAAAGAAGCCTGTTGGGAAAAACTCTGGGAGTGTAACAGGGACAAGCGGCTCCTGCTCAAGGAGGTTAATAGGCAAAGTTTCGTGCCCTTTGACGCTCTTGGACTTTTCCTTTCCTTTTGAGTGACGAGGACTCTTTTTTCTTCCTTGTCTCTTCCTGCGGCGGAGAGGTGGCGACTGCACTTGGCTTTGCTTCCTTGGCCTCCAACGAGTGACAAGAGTCCATCCCTCTTCATCCACATAAGCCTTATTAGAGACATCCACAAAAGGATCAGTCTCTGTCAAGGATTCTTTAGTTGCAATTGGAACCACCACAGGCTCCAAACTTCCAAATTGGATTCTAACTAATTTCTCTCTAAGGGAGAAAATCAATCCAATGTTTACTCTACCACGAGGTTGAGTATGCTTTGGCTTCCCGGGCAATGAGGAATATTCCAGCTGAGTGGAGATATGATTTATCTCGGCAGTGTCGTCCAAATATAATGTTATCTTCCCGTCCCTGGCAAGTTGCATAATACGCTCCTTGAGCGTTATGCACTTCTTAAGAGGGTGGCTAACCACCCTATGATACCGACAATATTTTGGGTTGGTAACTCTTCCAGCTTCTTCAGGGCGTTTTGGATCTAGAAGCTCGATAATCCCATTTTGAAGGAGATTATCGAGCATTCCTAATAAGTCTGAATCAGGGAAGGGGTATTTCTTCTCCTGCAATTCCTTCGATGTAGGACGCTTCTTCCCAGCATTCTTGGGGAATTCAGTTTTCTTATTTTCATACTTAGGCTTTCTGGAGATTCGAACCGATTCCCCAGTTGAAGCAGCCATGGATTCCTTGTTTGAGGACTTGGAGGATTTAGGATTTTTCTTGAATTCACCCTTGTCCTTTCTAGAGTCAGGTAAGGAAGAAGACTTGCCACGACGACTTGCAATTGTCATCTCCATATCATGAGCCTTCGTTGCCAATTCTTGGAAAGTGCCTGGCTTGCTCATTTGCAGGACATACAGTAAATCCCACTCCATGCCATGCGCACACATTTCAACAGCTGAAGCTTCTGTCAGACGATCTTTGCACTCCAGACTAAGGGATCTCCAGCGATTGATATAATCAAGCACCGGCTCGTCCTTCCATTGTTTGGTGTTCGTTAGCTTTGTCATGCTAACAATGCACTGAGTGCTGTAGAACCTGTTGAGGAACTCTTGCTCCATTTGTTGCCAGCTGTCATTGGACTCTGGCTCCAAGTCTGTGTACCAGTTGAACGCAATCCCTTTTAGAGTACGGACGAACTGCTTCACCAGTCGGTCTCCCTCTGTGCCAGCATTGCTGCACGTCTCAATGAAGTGTGCAACATGTTGTTTGGGGTTGCCCTTGCCATCAAACCGGTTGAACTTGGGAGGGTGATAGCCATGGGGCATGCGCAACGCGTCAATCCTCTTTGTGTAGGGCTTTGTGTACAAGTGAGTCTTGTGAGACCCTCCTTCTAGCTGAACCTTGACTACGTTCGCTATCAAGCTCTGAATTTGCTCAACTGACATTGAACTTAAGGAGCAATCCTTCTTAGTTTTGCGGTCATTATCAGATTCCTCACTGTGATGTGACTCTTTGTCAGAGTCTTCAGCGCCCGAACCTTTGTTGGAAGCTTGAGAGAACTTCTTTTCCAACTTCTTTGTCAATTCAGCGATCTGGTCGTTCTGGCGCTTAATTTGGGCGTCCTTCTTAGCACTATCTTTAGAGAGCCTATTCAAGATAGCTTTCATAGTTGCCAGCTGCTCTTTGAGGTTAGCATCTCCTGTCATCATGACTAGCATGATGACAGTGTCAGAAGATTCAGCTTCAATCTCTGTCATGCGCGCGTCCTTTGGCGAGGGCGCAGAGGAGTCACTACTATAGTAGTCTTCAACCTCGCAGATTGGAGCTTGAAGGCTAAGTTTTTGAATTTCATCCATCCCAGACGACGCCTTGTGTTACGTGTTTAAGTCTTGGAATTTGGATGGGGACGACGCAGTCTTCCTAGCAGCGGTCGACGGAGCAGCTTTTGCCATGCTCCTGGTATTCACGGTATGAGCGCGTTGGCTAGAAGTGACGCTCGCTTCACAAGATTTAAGAGAGAAGGATCCCGTGTTCTTTTTCTTCGAAGCTTGCGCGGCGACATCCTTCGCAGCCATGTTTCCATTGAAGATGATGTTCTTGTGACTTGAAAGTCTTGATTTTTTAAGAGAAAGAGATGAGAGGTAGAGAGGTCCCACCGGGCGTGCCAAATTTGTAATCACAAATTACAAAGATTGAATTTTTATAGATTCAATTGATTTGAATGGGTTACAATCTCTATGGATACAAAATCCTCTGATTCTTTCTCTCTCAATGATAGATTTTCCAACCCCTGAAACAAAAGGGGTGGGAACCTATTTGTAGGAAAGCCCCTCCTCCCATGTCAAGACATACCTTGACTTGGGTTTTGGGCTTTGACCTAAGTTTTGGGCCTTTCAATCAGGTCTTATCCTAGGCTACCTGACTTTCTTTTGTTTGACTTTGACTTTGACTTTGACTTTGACTTAGGAGTCTTCCGGGCTTGAACTGAGCATTGACTTGGAAGTCCCATCGAGCTTTAACCGGACATTGACTTGAGAGTTGTTTTTTATGATTGAATTGTGTGACCTTTTTGACTTTGACTTTGATTTTGACTTTGACCGTGCCATCACTTGAACATCGTCCGGGCTTTAGGTCGTAACTTGTCTTGGTAGTCGTCTTGAGCCTCGATTTGGGCTTTAATTCGAATTTTACCTGAACCGGGACTTGGTAGTCAGTTAGGCTTCATTTTGGGCTTGATCTGCAAGTCTTTGGGCTTGATTAAATTAATTAAAAGGGTTAGCCTAATTAATTAATTAAATTTAATTTTGGTACAACACGAACAAATTTTGAGTGCCTACAGTGCTTTTAAAGGCTTCAAGAAATAAATGATTATGTTTAGATCGACACGTCGCCACAACCAAGTTTAATTTTGAAAAGAAAGCAAATTTTGGTTGGTGAATTCAGTTGGTTAGCGGGTAGAGGGATGCAAGAGGGTAAACTTTACGCACGTAATAAACATAAAGTAGTATGGTTAGTAGATTTAGGTCAACTTCAACGATAGGCCATAGCTGTTGTCTATTCATGCGTCCTTCATCGTAGGTTATCAAGCACATATGATGAACTCAGTCAAGGAGCGCCACAACTCAAAGCCAGTATCAAAAGGTCATTGTTTTCTGAATTAATGAATTTCGGTTAAGAAATTGAGAAAGCAGGACAAAACAGCTGGGGAACTCTTTCAATTGTCTTATGCCATGTTCAACAATAACGTTTTAGGTAGCTTTTAGTGTTTTGATTAAATCAATACACTAATTAATTAATTTTTAGTGTTTGGTAAACTAGTGTTTTGACTAGCATTTCAAGTAACATTTAGCGTTTTAAGTAGTGTTTTTGAAAAGCTAATAGTATTAAAGTTTGACATTTAAAAGTAGCGTTTCACATTTTTAGCAAAAAAATATCCTTTAAAAATTTTATCTTTGGAAATTATTTATATCCTTTTATGTCAATTTACATTAATCAGTTACCATAATAGCTAAATTTACCAAACACATTAGTTTCAATTGTTGATCCAAACAGCTATCCACTAACCGCTAAATTAAAAACGTTATCTGCTATCTAAATAATTATCTGCTACCTAAACCGCTATCCACTATCTAAACAGTTAATTTTGCAGAGCAGGACCTTAATCTCTCTTGAATTATGCACTTATGACACTTTTCTGTGATAATATTGGATGGCCTACATCAAGATAACAAAGAACCAACAACAATTTTCTGTGATAAACAATGATAGCAATGAGAAGGAACCCAATCTTCCATAGTCGAACCAAGCACATTGAGATCCGACATCACTTTATTCGGGAACTCGTGGAAAAAAAGGAGATCAAGCTGCAATACTGCAAAATAGACGAGGAGCTAGCAGATATATTTACAAAAGCAATCTTAGGCGAGAAGTTCATCCATTTCAAGCAACAGATCAAAGTGCAAGGATGTTTCTAGATTAAGGGGGAGTGTTAGAAATTAATAATCTAGAAACATCTTGATGTTAAGATTCTAGAATCTTCTAAAGTATTACAACATCTTCTAGATTATAGTAGAACCTTTTGAAATATTCTAGAATCTTTCAGAATATTTCAGAACTATTCCAATAGTCGTAAAAGCTTCTGGATTAATCTAGAGTTTTCTAGATCTTTCTAGAATTTTCTGGAAGAATTCTCGAGAATGGTCCATAATATCTACATTTATAAATATCTAAAATATCTAGATAATTCTAGAAAAAATATCTTAGATACTTGAAATATAATATTTAGATATTTGGGAAGATATCTTACATATTGATTTTTTTTTCATCTGGTTAACTGACTTTATTATTATTATTATTATTTTTAATGGCGGGCCATCTGTAGATACGAAGAAGAAGATCTGGAGAGGAGTAGATTTCATAGCCTCTTCAATGAAATTCAGGGCATGTTCGTAGCCTTCTTCTCAGATTACTTTCCTTTTATAGGAGGTTGGATTGATAAGCTAAGTGGATTATCATCAAGACTTGAGCGTGTGTTCAGGAATATGGATGACTTTTATAATCAAGTCATCAATGATCATCTTGATCCCAATAGGCCTAAATCTGAACATAAGGACATTGTTGATGTTCTCCTCCGACTGCAAAAGGAAAGTTGCTTCTCTTTTGATCTCACCTTCGACCACATCAAAGCAATATTAATGGTACGTTTAGCCGAATTCAATCTCTGCCATAATTATTTGGTCCTTATCTTACATAGGGGTTTAGAAATATTTGCCACCTCTAGATATACACTTACCAATAAGGTGTTCAAGCTGGGTTTTGTTTCCTGGAACTGGGAAATGCTTTCAGAAATTATTTGGTTGTCAAAATGGATGATACATTGATGATGACAGAATTCTTTTCTTTCTATACAATCTAAATTATTTATGAGATGAGTTAAAATTATCAAATAATTGGTGTGTATAATTCATTATTAACTATATAGGTTGGAGAATCTGCTAATATAGTCGGTGGAAATAAAAGACATCAAAATATATTAGCTTTGTTGACGAAAAAAAATATACAACTAATCTTATTCAACTGATTTTAGCCATTCTTCAATTCCCATATGTAATAGAGCATCATAGAAATTATGAGTGTATGTGATTTCAAATGACTCAAAATTACCATATTATCAACTGATTCGGAAAAACCTAGGACCCAAGGCGGACCCCACCAATATACTCATGGGCCAAAGACACAACGACCGTCTCTAGCCATTCCTGTAACCTGAGGGCCATTACTGGGTCCAGCACGGGAAACCGTCATGCGGCCCATCAAGGAAACACCCTGTATGAAGTTATGATTCTGCCCCTGACAACAAGGACTATAAATACCCACCTATCCACCTCGAGAAAGGGAGAGAGAATTTTGAGGAGTCATTCATGACACACAATCAATACCCAAAAGGCACTCATCATAGTCCCTAAAAAGCCCTAGTCTTTCTTTGTATTTTCTCTTCTTGGGGTCCAATGCTGACTTGACCGTCAGAGAGACGTTAAACGAATCCCAATCTGGGGCTGCCCTTTTTGCAGGTCCAACACTTGTGGAGTGGATCGCCAGACGTCTCGCCCGCTCCCATCTCACGTCATCCTTATAGAAACTAGAAAGTTCTGAAACAGATTTGGTGCTGCCTGTGGGGAGAGAGCGGTGAACGATGGTTGTAAGTGACGCCACATGAGCACATTCTTGGAAGGACAAGGCCCAGATGACTAACGCCCTGGCAACGCCCGAAGGGCAAGATGCTTCATTGAGCTCACCGGCAAATCCTCTCTCTATCAGGTAACGACCACTTGAGCCAGAAGCCTAAGTTACAGTGGATGCTTTGAAGAACTCCATGACCACTATGACAGGCACCATCCTACAGCAAGTAACCAAACATGTAAAGAAGACCATTGAAGCCGTGAATTCCATGAGGCCGCTACGTACCTTCAACTGCGTACCTACTGCGAGATGCGAGCTGTCCCATAGGCACGCCCCCATTGACTCACTATGTTGAAGTGATGAAGTAAGGCAGATCATCTGACTTGAGAGGAATGGACGGTCCCACGAAAGGAACCATGACCGCTTGACAGGGGGAGACGCCCGGTAGGCCCGCCAGACGGCTCGAGGCGGGTTCACAAACTTTGCGACTGCGTCCACACCGTTCGCAACTCACTTCTAGCACATGACTTGGTTCAAAGACTAGGAGCAGACCTCGAGGCCTCAGGAAGGAACCTCTCGGAGGAGGCGTACTCCCAGGCGCCTTTCAACTCGGGAGCGCACATGCAGCCGCCCCGTGCAAAGCGTGTGTAACCATAGTTCTCGCCAGCCAGGCGCTCTCAGCACAGTCCCAGGAGGATTGGCCTCCCTTGCAGGAGTCCATCAGTAGTTGAGGTTGAACAACTGTTGGAGACTCCTGTCAAGGTGTTCGAACGGTCGTTCGGACGGGCTTGGAATTGTATGGCGAGATCGCTGACTCGAAAGAAAACCTTGGGGTGTATAAGGCTCAAATGTACGTCCAAGATGTGGATGACGTTGCCTACTGCCTATACTTATCGGCCACCTTAAAAGGGATTGCACAATCCTGGTTTAATGGACTGACTCTGGCGAGTGTCTCCTGTTTGTAGGACTTGGCAGACCGGTTTGTCAGCCAGTTCATCACTAATCGTAAGGAGAGGCGAACTGGCATTCACCCGTTGAAGTTTAAGCGGGGGATGTAGGCGGAGTTTGTAAAACGGCTCCATCAGAAGGCGGTCTTGGTTCCTGACCTAGAAGATGAACTATCATATATCTCCTTTTTGAATGGACTGAAGAATGGAAGATTTAAATTCTCCTTGGCCGAGCAGAAGGAAACTTCCTTGGGTAAGGCTTTGAGGAGGTTGCGGACTTTATCTAAGTAACTGAAATCTATACTGAAAACATAGATGCTTTGAAGAAGGCTAAAACCCAAGGGGATAGGATGCCGAATGAGGAGACAGAAGGCCAAGACTTGACATCTGGGACTCCAGCTTCACTGCAGACCTGATGAGCATATTGATGGAATTGAAGGGACATCCCATGATGAGAAAGCCGCAGCCCATGGCCGCTGTGCTGAAATCGCACAATGTACGAAGATATTGTGAATTTTATGAACGAAACAGTCATACCACCATCGAGTGCAGGGAGCTGAAGAAGGCCCTTCACGAGCTCGAAGATAAAGGACAAATAGATTTCTTCTTGAGAAAAGAACCTCGATCTCCTTTGAAGGACCGCGACCCCGCATGCGAGGAACCTCTAGAAGAGGAGTGCTCCACTGAGATAGTAGCCACTATCACCGACAGGTATGCAGAGGGCATTACCCGGTCTACATGGAAGGCCCAGATGCGAGGGACGTAACAAGTCCTGACGGCGGAGCAAGGAAGCCATATTGCGGTCCCTACCATGACATTCAATGGTGGGGAAGCCCCGCATTTTTGTTTGCCGCATAACGACCCTTTGGTGGTCGAGCTAAAAGTGGCCATTGCCCTCGTCCGTCAGATTCTAATTGTTACCGGGAGCTTTGTTGACATTATCACTTGGGACTGCTTGAAAAGACTTAAGCATCCGATAAGAAAAATTGTTCCCCTCGTACATCCCATTCTAGGCTTTGGAGGACAAGAGGAAAACCCTACAAGAGTGATCCAGCTCCTAATGCTGTTCAGGATAAGTCTAAGGCATGAAATGTAGAGGTTGATTTCTTAATGGTGGATGTCCCCATGACCTATAGGTCATCCTAGGGTAGCCGACCTTATACAGGGTGAAAACCATCATTGCATCATACTTGCTTGAACTTCAATATGAAGCAAATAATCGTAGTGTTAAGAAACTCCAAGGAGATCAACGGACAGTGGGAGAATGCTACGTTGTCAGCATCCGGCCTTTGGTGGAATGCTCGAGCAGATGCGGACTTCCCAAACAACCGTCCTCAGACAAAAGGTCGTGGGTTACGTTTCCTTCCCCCATTGATACCATGACCATCTGCACCTTACCTTGGCCGATCTTGGACGTCCATGCCCAAAACCTGTTGATGGCCTAGAGTGCATTCCCCTTGATGAAGGACAACCCGACCGCACAGTCCAGGTAGGCCCAGAGATAGACAGCGATACCAGACACGTCTTAATCAGCCTCTTGCAAGAATACCACGATATTTTCACTTTTAGCCTCAAGGAAATGTCGGGCATTAGCCCTGCGGTAATGGAGCATCGACTGAATGTAGACCCTAATCACTAGCTGGTGGTCTAGAAGAAAAGACATGTGGGGCCTGAGCGAACCACGGCGGCGACAGCGGAGGTACAGAAGTTACTGAACGGTGGTTTCATCAGGGAATGCCAGTACCTCGAGTGGATTTCCAACGTGGTACTCGTCAAGAAACCCAACGGGACATGGTAGACGTGCTGATTTAACCGATTTGAATAAGGTATGTTCAAAAGACAGTTACCCTTTGGCAAAGATAGACAAACTGGTGGACACAACGGCAAGGCACACCATGCTAAGCTTTTTGGATGTATTGTCGAGGTATCATCAGATTCCTCTGTGCACCGAGGTTCAAGAGAAGGCAACCTCTGTGACCGATCGAGGACTGTACTGCTATAGGGTAATGTCCTTCGGGCTAATAAACGATGGGCTTATCTACACACGCTTGGTAAACAAAAATTTTGAGCCTTTCCTCGGAAAAACCATGGAGGTATACGTGGACAATATGATAGTCAAGAGTATGCATGACGCGGAGCATGACAAGGATTTGTAGGGGACGTTCGAAATTCTTCAAAGATACGACATGAAACTCAACCCTAAAAAGTGTGTCTTTAGGGTCTGGTTAGAATGTTCTTGGGCTTTATGATTAGTAGCCAGGGAATAGAGGTGAACCCTGAAAAAATCAAGGCAGTGCTAGATATGAAGCTTCCATAGAACATAAAAGAAGTCCAGCAGTTGATCGGACGCATAGCGGCCTTGGGCCGTTTCATGTCAAAATCAGCTGACAAATGTCAGCCCTTCTTTCGCGTCCTTCAGAAGCGCGCACACTTCGTGTGAGATAAGGAAGCAGACGAGGCCTTCCAGTCACCAAAGATGTACATTACCCATTTGCCCCAAATAGTCATCCCAGTACAAGGAGAAACGCTTTCCCTATATACTTGATCGTCTCGGAAAAGGCAGTAAGCATGGTCCTAGTGTTGGAAAGGGCTAAAGAGCAAATTCCAATGTACAATGTAAGCCACGCCTTAGCAGGAGCCAAATTGAATTACCCTTGATTGAAAAGTTTGCTTACACCTTGGTGTTAGCATCCCTACTTTGAGGCTCACAGGCTTGTCATCCTCACTGACCAACTACTGAAAAATGTTCTACAAAGGCCAGATGCCTCGGGGAGACTCTTAAAGTTGGTGGTAGAGCTATATCAATATGATCTCACCTTCGAGGCACGACAGGCGATCAAGGCCCAGACCTTAGCAGACTTCTTGGCTGAAAATGCAAGCGCCCCTCCAGAAGCAACCCTAACCCTTGCCTCTTAGAACTTATATGTGGACAGCTCCTCCACTAAACATGGGAATAGGGTCGGCCTAATCATTGAGACCCCAGGGTAAGTGACACGAACACGCCTTGAAGTTCATGTTTAAAGCTTCTTACAATGAGGCCGCATACGAGGTTCGGATAGCGAGAACAAAATTGTGCTACATGGCTAAGGCAGATTCAGTCAAGGCCAATTCGGACTAACAATTGGTAGTCAGCCAACTCAATGGAGATTACGAGGTCAAAAAAGACACTATGGCCAGCTCCTCACAAGACGGAAGCCCGAAGTGAATCCAATGGAAAACTCTATCTGAAAGAAGCATTGAACCTCGTGAAATCCTTTGGTTGGACAGGAGTTCCAGTTGGATGGATCCTATTCGGACATATTTGACGGATCATACACTGCCACCAAACACTAAGGAGGCGGATCAAGTGAAGAAACAGGCAAACTGGTTCATCTTGTATGTCGGGATCCCATACAAATGCTCTAATGCTTGTCCACTACTGCGTTGTGTGACCCCAAAGATGGGACAAAAGATCCTTGAGGAACTCCACGAGGGATTGTGCAGTTCACATATTGGCGCGTGTGCTCTCATACTCGCTGCGATACTAACTTGCTACTATTGGCCCTTTTTACGTGAAGATGTTATAAGCCTAGTGCGCAAGTGCAACACGTGCCAAAAGTTCGCTCTCGCACATCGGAAACCCACCACTTGCTGACGCCAATGGTTAGTTTCCTGCCATTCGCTACTTGTGGAATGGACATACTAGGGCCTTTTCCTAAGGCCACGGGCTAGCGCAAATATTTATTCGTTGCTGTGGATTACTTCACAAATTGAATAGAGGCAGAGGCCGTCGCCTTCATCACCGCTACTGAGGTGAAAAAGTTTATTTGGAAAAACATCATCACTCATTTTGGACTCCCCCGAACAATAATCTTTGACAATGGTCGACAATTTAATACGGGTAAGGTCATCGACTATCTTACCACCTTGGGATGGCAAGCGAGATTCACTGCGGTGGCTTATCCGCTAATCAAAAGCCAAGTTGAGGACACGAATAAGGTTATCTTCCACAGCTTACAGAAAAAATTAGACGACGCAAAACGCACATGGGTAAATGAACTATATGGAGTTTTATGGACTATTCGGACCACCAAAAAGATGGCTACGGGGCAAACTCCCTTTATACTGACTTATGGGTTTGAAGCAATTCTCCATATTGAGGTAGCACTCCACACACATCGTCTCTCTACTTTCCAAGGAGCACTCGACAATGCGGCCCTCCGGGAATCCCTCGATTCGATCCCTTTTGTTCGAGGAGATGCCCTACTTCAAGAGGCACTTTATAAGCTCTGAGTGGCACGACTCCATGACCGGATGGTAAAGTTCCATCCTATTCATGTAGGCGACCTAGTTCTTTGGAGAACTGAGGTCGTGGCTCAATCAGGCAAACACGGTAAGCTCACAGCCAACTGGGAACCCTATAAGGTCACAGAGCAGGTGAGGCACGACATGCATCGGCTCACAACCTTGCAAGGAACCCTCGTCCCAACCGAGGCCATGGCACGTACGATTGACATAATGTATCTCCAACACTTCGCAAGAATAATGCACTTGAACATTGTCGACTAGACTAAATCTTCTTTTCTTTTTTTGTTCCATGCTCCCACTACACCTTTAACCCCCAAGGTGTTAAGGGTCTCAAAGCACGACCTAGGGCCGGTCACTGCACCTTTAGCCCCGATGGGGCTAAGGGTCTCATAGCACGGCCTAAGGCCGGTCGCTACACATTTAGCCCCCAAGGGGCTAAGGGTCTCATAGCACGACTTAGGGTCGGTCGCTACACCTTTAGCCCGCATGGGACTAAGGGTCTCAAAGCACAGACTAAGGCTGGTTATTACACCTTTAAC
>JACYFF010031954.1:10543794-10616895 GCA_017589665.1 Selenicereus undatus | reverse complement strand
TATATATATATATATGTTCATTCAATTAATTTGACACTTTTTCTCTTTTAAGTAAGGTTTCGAATTTCAGTACTATTGATAGAAAAAATATGTCATGAAAGAGTTTTATTTCTCTGTGAGTAATAGTAGCTTGATTGTAGTAAACAGAGGCCCTAAGCCCAAAAAAGAACGGTGTTAACAATTTTTGTGTCAACACCCCCCCCCCCCAAACAAAGGAAAATGGAGTGACATTCCTCCTCCCCCAAAAAGAAAAGTTAGTCTACAGAGAGGACTGCGCCTCTTTCAATGTGATTGAATACAACTAACACAGATGATAACCACATAGTTATCTCTAATAAGTAATAATAGTGAATTAATAATTAATAACATATATGCACGCTAACAAATAAATAGAAAAAAAAAAAAAACTAAATTACGAACATACTACCGCTCAGTGCGGGACATAATTGTCGCAGGAGCAGAGACAGGTGCAATTATAGTAGTTTGGGCAATGACGGAACTAATGAAAAATCCCACTACTATGAGGAAAGTACAAGATGAGCTTCGAACTTTGATTCAGGGCAAAACATTCATCACTGAGAATGATCTCCCAAAGTTCACGTACCATAAAGCTACAGTAAAAGAAACGTTTTGCTTTTACCGTGCAGTTCCATTATTGATTGCTCGAGAAGTATGCCAAAAATGCAGCTTAGAAGGGTATGACATTCCATTTCATAGCTTAGTATTCCTGAATGCGTGGGTCATTGGCAGAGATCCTAAGGGCATCCCCAGCCCATTACCCGCGAGCACCCCCACCCCCCCACACGCGAGTCACCCGCCCCCCTCCCAGCCCACGCCACGCTTGCCCCTTCCCGCAAGCCTCCTCGGCCAGGCGAGGCTCCACGCGTGCTCTCTCCTCTGTTTTTTTATTACTTTTTTTCTTTTTTCTTTTTTTTTGAGGTTATAAATAATTTTTATATGATTAAAAAAATAGGTTGTGTGTTATGAAGTGGGTCCATGGTAAATTTTTTTATTAGCTTATTCAAATTGGAGTTCCATGGGTTGGAGAAGTGATGAAATGTAAATTCCAAAAATATGAAATTTTTGCTGATGTGGCAGACCAGAGTTTCAAAAAATTGAAACTCTAACTGAGAATGCCTGAGTTCTGGGAGAAACCTGAAGCATTCATGCCTGAGAGGTTTATTTGAAGTTCAGTTGATTTTAAAGGACAAAAGTTTGAATTTATACCTTTTGGGGCAGGAAAAAGAATATGTCCTGGCATGCTTATTGGTGTATCTACTGTAGAACTTATACTTGCCAACTTATTATATTCTTTTGACTGGGAATTGCTCGATGGTGTGAAATATCGACACTGATGTGATTCCCGGGCTCCCAATGCAGAAAAAGAACCCGACAAAACCATAGCGAAGATGTTTCCTCACCCGACTTAGCAATATCAAATTCAAATCCAACCACATTGTACTACCTAGTGTAATGTATGTGCCTCAAGTATATGTTTAGTGATATACAATATTCACTATACATCCGAGATGATGATAGAACTTGTCTCATATGTATGTGTCAGATTAACTTTGTATTCTAAACATTAGCTGGTAATTACATAATGAACTGCATTTTGATACGCCATTCATTTCATAAACATAACAAATATACAATGAGTATACTAGTAGTAGAGTCAAGATTTTAAGGAAGTAGGGTCGATATAATACGCATATGATAATTTATTTTTTTTGTAATTTGATATTAATTTTAGTATATATTAGTAATTGAAATAACAAAGAAAGGCAGGTTAGATCCAAATTCTCTACAAGAATAAGTAATACAACAATTTTTTAATCATAATTAAACAGTATAATACACCCTTAGATTATCCCTTACATTCATTCAATAGCAATTGATTATCTGCAAACTTAGTCAGTACTTTTTTTCCAATTTCTGACTCAAATAAGACACATACTCACGTTCCCTCAATGATACCAAATTAATAGCACTAGTTCTAATATTATAGATATACACATCAAATCCATAATCTCTAATATCATGGATATTGAACCAAAATAATATTCTTATATTAAGACCAAAATGATATTAAGCCTTTAATTGGGACAATGCGTTTGTTTCTAGAGAAAAATATTTTTAAAATTTGTGACCACTGTTAGTCTTGAGCATCAGTTAAGAAAATTTTATAATACCTTTGTTTCTAATAGAAATGATTTTTTTAAATTTTGCCAATATTATATATAGTACTAAGTAATTATGCAAATTAATGTAATAGGAGTACAAATGTAGGCTTCAACCTAACAAAGTTTGCTATTGTTAGTTCTAAGGAATTATTAAAAAAGTTACACTTAATTAAATTCAAACACCTTCAATGCTATCACATTAACTATATGCAAATTAATACCCACCCTAACTTCGAAAAGATAGGGGACACCCAACTGAGAGACACTTGTTTAAAAAGGAAAAAAAAACTCATTCAAACATGCACATGGACAATTCGAACACGCAACCTCCAAAATAGAGAGAAGACGTTAGTTTCAGCATTTTGAACGCCTGCGCCATAGGACTTTCATGGCTGTCCGCTATTGCAAACTATACTTTCATATACTTTATACGTATTGTTTAAAAAATTCCCAGGCCTCTGTTTTTGGGAGGGGATGTTAGCTGACCTCACTGATCCCATTGATTCTACTGTAGTTCTATCACTAGAATTTATCATGTTATAAATTTAGTGATGTTTGATATGCAAGATGATAAATGTCTTACTATAAGGTACTTTTAAATGTATTGTTTTCACTTAAAATATATATTGTCACATATTAAATTGAAAAAAATAGTATGATTGAATAATGAAAAGATGTTAAAACTTACAGATTGTGTAAAATCATCCTTTTTGTACATAATTTTTCATATTTACGAAATTACACATACGATATACCTTTGCAGATGAGGTTGATCCGATTAGGGTGTTAATTTATATTTGTTGACATGGCTAACGATTATTAAAGCTTCCCACTCATAATAAGTTGTAATTATTAAAAATTTGGTGATTTTAAATTATAAAACATATTAATTTAAATTAAAGTAGGACATTTAAGAATGTCTTGCTGTAAGACACATATCATCATTGGACTTGGACATATTTATTTGTTTCTTCCTTTTTAGAGAAAGTAGGATTGGATGACCCCATGAATGTGACCCACACAAAGCCTATACTATACACTGAGAGCACATACTCTCAAACGACGCATCGATAGATAAATATTAAAAAATAAAATATTTAATAAATGTACTAAAAACATATATAAATAAAATGAGAAAGTGCATACTCTTGAATATACCTAATAATTTGCCTCACCCACACGGGATCCGCTTCTTATTATGATCCAATCCTATGACAAATCCTTTGGTGGACTTGCAAGTGTACCCATGAAATTATTGTCTACCAAATTAGTGCTGGAGAACTAGGAAGCCTAGGATGGCCAGCAACCATTCATTATAAGAGAAGATAAGGCATCATTATAAGAGAAGATAAGGCATTCGGTAGAACATCACAAAAAACATAGCCACTAAAAGCGGCCACGTCTGCTCCAGTCATGCTGCAGGCGCTGCTCCTGGTTGGAGTTTTCTCTCTCGTCTTCCTCATTATTCTTTCCAATTATCACAAAAAACATGAAAAACTTAACCTTCCTCCAGGACCCAAAGGTCTCCCCCTCATCGGAAACCTCCACCAGTTCGATTCCTCGGCCGCTCACCTCTACTTCTCCAAGCTTGCCAAGACCTATGGCCCGATCTTGTCCTTGCGATTCGGGTGTAGATCAGCGGTGGTGATTCAATCAGCTGCTCTGGCGAAGGAGGTCCTGAAAACACAGGATCACAACTTCTGTACGAGGCCAAGTCTTGTCGGGCAGCAGAGACTGTCTTACAATGGCTCAGACATTGCTTTTGCGCCCTACAATGAGTGTTTCAGAGAGCTTAGGAAATTATGCGTTGTTCATTTGTTTAGCTCCAAGAAGGTTCAGTCTTCCGCTCTCATTCGACGAGAAGAAGTTTCTAGCATGATCCAGAAGATCACTTCTTCGAAAGTTGTTAACTTGAGCAACTTGCTCATGGCTCTTACCAGCTCCATTATTTGTAGGGTTGCGTTTGGCAAGAGGTAGTAGTCTCTCGCTCTCAAAGCCAGCTCTTGTCTTCCACATCTTTGATCTCAATTGTTTATAAGATGACTATAATATCCCCATCTTAATTAAGCAAATATAAATCTATTTTCTTAACCAATTGACCATAGAAAAACCATATGTATTAACTTTCTGTTTTCCCCCATGCAATACATGTAGATATGAGGATGAAGGCGTTGAGAGGAGTAGATTTCATGAGGATCTGAATGAAGTTCAAGCCATGTTAGCAGCTCCTTTCTTCAATGATTGTTTCCCTTTCGTAGGAAGCTGGCTTGATAAGCTAACCGGACTGTCAACCAGGCTTCAGAAGGTGTTTAAGAAAATGGATGAGTTTTATGATGAAATCATTAAAGATCACCTTGATCCCAATAGGCCTAAAGATGATAATTATGAGGATATCATTGATGTTCTTCTACAGCTCCGGCAGGAACGTTGCTTCTCCTTCGAGCTCACCTTGGACCACATCAAAGCATTATTAATGGTAAATTCAACCTTTTGTAGCTATTTGCCCTCAATTATATCGAAGTTGCAATATTTACTTCATATGCTTCCAAAAAAAAAAAAGGTTTACATGAACAAAAAGTATACTGAAATATACAGAAATATTTGTGCAGTAATATTTATGATTTTCGGAATATAATTATCTGAACTTTTGAGATGATGGAAATCAATAACCCAATATTAAGAAATAGCTTCCATGGTCTAGACTTTGAAGGTATTTAGTTTTGATAATACGTGAGCCATTTTATATCTTCTCTTTCAGGAAATTTGAATTTCAAAATAAAGACAGATACTTTGAAATTCATATGTTTATTTTATTTAGAGGTGATATCATTGGAAATGCCTGAAAATACAATTCAAAATGACCTTGTACTACTAAAAATAAATATCCTCAAATTTTGGAGCATCTAGGCTATATCTTAAGGTTTAATTATTAGTTTTTCACCAAAGGTTATTAAACTCTAGATCCAGATCTTACGACCCTGTGATTCTGGGATCCGAAAACCTACTCCAACTAGAATCTTAAATGGACGATGTTGCGGTCCTAATTTAGTTCAAAAAATCTAACGTAGGATCATAATACAATTCTAAGATCTTAGTATGATCCAATCCACGATCATAAATAGATTTCACAAAATGTCATACTTTTTTATAGTCGAGAAATCACTCTAACAATATATGTTTTGCAACAAAATTGCCCACGAAATATAGTTAAAATTGGATTTCTATAATTTTTGTGGGTATTTATTAAGGTTTTTGCTCTTATGAAAACAATTTTTTCTATTCCAAACGAATATTAAAAGCTTACAATCCTCAATCCAATTCTACAATTCTAATTCTAGGACCCTCCATCAATTCTAACTGGGATCTCAATGTTCGGATTATTGTATTCCAAAAATCCTATTCTTTTTTATCTAATTACGCCGCATCATGTTACTGTAAGTTTACTTATCCATTTTATTAGTGTATTTACGATGATTACGTGAAAACATGTATCCTGATTAATAATGTCCTTGTCTGGCAAATAGTTTTTTTAAAAAAATTTTTTTATCACAATTAAACTTGTTCTGAGGGCGAGAAATTGAGCTGTTGACTTCAAGCACTTTGTAGCTATTTCAATTTAGCAAAACTAAATTTAATTAGTTGTTCGTCATAAAAAAAATTTCAAAATTCAGTAAACTGAGTTCAATTTAGCAAAAAATAGTTCAACTCTAAAGAAATAATTAAGTTTATCTAAATTTAGATAAGTTCACTTCATAGAAATTTAGCAAAACAAAGTTGAAAAGAGTAGGAGATCGGGTATAATTATAAATTAACATGATGACTTATTTCAATTTACTTTTAAAAAAATTCACAATCTACGAGAAAATCTTTTGAATTTGCAATTCTTTATACGAGAAAGCCCCCTGGAGATACCTAAGAGGACGAGAGACAAAAATGATGAATGCATATCTTTATACCTCTGATTTAGGCGGGGGGGGGGGGGGACTTCGTGACGACCTAATCATAGTCCATGTAAAGGCTGGGCCCTCCGTCACGGACACTGGGATGAATTGGCAGCATCCCCAGTCCAAAGGAACTTTTAGCGCATTTGGGTTGGAAGGAGTCTAGCCCAAATGACCACAGGATTTTGAATTACCATTTTACCCCTAGTAGGGGCCCTATAAGAGCAAATGTCGGCCTCCTTCCGAGGCAAATATGAGGAGAGAGAAGAGGGGTAAAGGAGGGAAGTAGCTGCAGTGGATGGCTTAACGCACGTGCCTCGGAAGTCGGCTTGTTGCCATGAGCAACCTCACGGGCCAAATTTTTTTAATTGTTTTTTCATTTTTTTAAATATTTTAAATTGATTTTAGATTATTTTTTTGATTTTAAAAATAAAGTTGTGTTATAGAGTAGATCCATGTGTATTATTTTATTTGATGAGGCAAAATGACGAGTCTTCCACTAGTGAGGATTGTGAGGCAAAAAATTAGAGGGAAGGTTGATGTGACAGTAATAGGCCCCACCGGTGAACAAAAAAATTGACCCAGCATCGGGTTTACTCTAAATAAATACCAGTCTCATAAGAGAAGGGGATATTGATGGTTCACCAATCCCAAGACCTAACAAAGAAACTCTCCTTTTCCTTTCAGAGCATCAGCAACACCTTTTCCGAGATCCTATCCTTATTTTTCTTTCTCAATGTTTCCCTTTATCCTTTGGGGTTCTAACTTGAGCGTCAAAGGGGCATTCCTGAAGCACAAAAGCTATAGATCATCTTTGTTGTCAAGGTAAAGACTCAAAGAAGGCCCAGAAAGAGCAACCAACACCGCGTAACCCAACTCTCTTGCCACCTCATCAAAAGAAGATCCATTCGAAATACATTGCACTGTCCATGGGAGAGTTGTAGACTAGTGGTGAACAGTAGTGATAAGCACTGCAGCTCGAGCTAAAGCTAAGAGAAATAAGAATCTCATGGTAGACCCCACTGAGGTCCAAAAAGGTGCATTATAAGCTCAAGATGTTTCTCAGGTCTCTCACCTCTCTTTCCATATCATAATCTGTCAGGAAAAGGTTGCTTGCATTAGGAAGCCTATGTCACCATGTATGTGCTCAAAAACTTCATAACATCAATAACCGACACCTTGTTGCAGCAAGTCAGCAAGAGAGTGAGCTTTGCGGGCTCTTCTCATGCATTCGACTATACGCCCACGCACTCTTATGGACTAGAACTAGTCGCCCTTAGACGCCACCCCATGGCTATGTGTAGGCCAGGCCTAATAGAATTAGGCCCGACGATCACATATGTTGCCTAGAGCAACAACCCTGACTATTCCCCAAAACTATATAAAGGGAGTTTAGGGGGTAGCCAAGTGAGGGACAATAGAAATCTCTCATACTCTCATATATTATCTCTCACAGCTAAATCGCCATTAATTGCATTCTCGGGTTTAGGACGTGGAACCTTAAAAGCGACTCTAGTAGCCGTTTCATATTCTTATTGGCGTGAATTGGTTTTCTTTATTATCGTGGACTATTACCAGTAGTATATTTCCGCATCCAGGTTAGTCCCAATTCTTCCTACAGTGGTATCAGAGCCTAAACTGTTCAGATTAGTCCCGATTGATAGGTTGATAAATTTGCTAAACCTGAGTTATTGAAAGCGTGCTAGTTTATATGTTTAATTGCTTAATTTTTGTAATTATCCAACCCTAATACTCTACCAGCATGCTCATATCATTGCTTTGTCTAGAATCAACAAAAGATAGAATTTTTTGATTCATAATCGTGGATGTATATGCTTTGTGAAATCAGTGTGCCGCAACAGTTATCAATCATAGATAGATCCTTTTTTTTTTTATAACCAGTGGTTCTAATTGATCAGATTATGATATAAAATTGACGAAAGCATGTTTATGTAATTGGTTCTGGCCAAAGACTAAATTTTTCAGTTCGATTATGCAATTATATGCAAGCATTTTTTCAGTATAGATTATCTGTCAAGCATGCTTCAATAACCAAAGACTGTTCTTTTTCTCTGGTTAGTTTGGTCATGTACCACAAGCATTTTTTTTTTTTGGGTCTGAATTTAAATACCAGACTTGATTAATTGCTGCTTGAGTATTATGTTACCATGTTCATGCTATGTGCGATTCACAAATTAGTGGCATATATAATTCATTACCCTAATACGAGAAAACAAAAGGGGGGGGGGGAGGCGGGAAGAATTCGAAACTCTAGCCCTAACAACTCTTTGCCCTATGACTCTAAAACCCTAACCCTTATGGAACTTTCCCACCGAGATGATGCGGCAGCAAAGACTTCGGTGGTCTGCCACCAAACTATCTCCACCACCCATGCCTTTGTGGCAATGATGGTGGCGGATCCAGTGAGGCCTCGGTCGTCTTCACTAAATCCGTCAATTGCTCAACACCAAAAACAAAGAAAAATAGGGAGGAAGAAGGGTAGAAAACAGAACTCGAACCATACCCATCAGAAAACACCATGGAGGGGTAGCGCGTGACCATCACGCGCTACCAACGAAAGTCGTTTCACGATCTTCTTCCTCCCATAGCCCCTTCTCATCGCTGACCTACGCAAACTTGAGAAAACGGAGCCGGAAAACATGATTTTAGAAAGCGCGTGAAGCCCACGCGCCGCCGCCTCAGTGTTGCGTCTAGCGCATGGGCACCTTCCCTACAATGGTTTTCGGGCGATCTGCAAGGGGGCGATGATGGCTCTCGTCGGACTAGCGTAGATCGAGGCTCGTGGGCAATTTTTGGGTCGGCGGTGGTGTTTTCTTCACATAATTTGGGCACCGTTGAAACAAACCGAAAAAGGGCCGTGGGGACTGCCGTGGTCACGACGGCCAGAGGCTAGAAAGGAGCTTCATACCCTTGGCCATGGCGTCATGGAAGTCCAACGGGCAGAGGGGTCGAGGAAGGTGGAGAGAGTTCGAAGGCAGAGGGACACCAAGAAGGGGAGAGAGAGAGAGAGACTCGGCCATGCCAGGGACGAACAGAGGGGGCAGAGAAGGAATGGGCCTTAAATGAAAGACTATTTTATTTAAGGGCTGAATCATTTTTCGGTAACTGTTGCTTTTGGATTTTAACTCAATTATTGAGGTTATTAGTTATGGCATGATTTATAATTAAATTATAACTGTCAAGTTGATAAAGTTTCATGCAGTTAATTCATTCGTTGAATTGAGATTTTGAATTAGTTCAAAATGCATGATTTCATATAAAAACATTAATATGTTTAATGTCGTATATAAATTCGTTTTATATATGTGTCGATTTGAAATTTTCATACTGAGTAACTTTTTATCGATCAATTGGGTTGAAGTTACATTAATTCGTTTCATATATATGATTAGTATGTATGACGTAAATTTGTTTTACTCGAACTCGATAAATATCTTTGTGATATGAGGATCCCCTTGGTTGATAAATGAATATGTTTCGTAAGTTACATTAATATGTTTAATGTCGTATATAAATTCGTTTTATATATGTGTCGATTTGAAATTTTCATGCTGAGTAACTTGTTATCAATCAATTGGGTTAAAGTTATATGAATTCGTTTCATATATATGATTAGTACGTATGACGTAAATTTGTTTTACTCAAACTCGATAAATATCTATGTGATATGAGGATCCCCTTGGTAAATAAATGAATATGTTTCATAAGTTACATTATATAAATATGTTTTGTATAATATTTAGTTACATGACTATGTTTCATAATTTAATAACTTTATGCAAAAACATGAGCAATTATGAATCAGTTAAATGTTCTATCATTCTTGTAGTTACTTCATGCTATTATTTGGATATATAAGATATTTGATCTTCTTATGGATTTGTTTCATAAATTTTAAATTTGCAATATTATATGAATACGTTTTATATAATTTGCGAGTCTTACTATGAATTCGTTTCATCCAAACTTTACTGTTATATAGATATGTTCTATATATAGTTAATTGCGATTACTATTTGAAAATGTTTCATGTTACAAAAATATGTTACATTCGATTACATGAATATGTTTCATACCAATCACCAATTAGTAGTATTATATAAATGCGTATTGTATATACGAACTATATGAGTTGTAGTAAATTTGCTAATTGATTTAGGACTTGCTCCTTGCCCAAATTAATGAATGTAGATTCATATTACCTGCTAATTATGTAATTTAGTGGTATTTTATGAATTGGTTTCATGAAATTCAAATTCATAACATTATAAATGTGTTTTATAAATTGCGAATAACATTAGAATAAGTTTCATGTTATATATAATTATATAAATGTGTTTTACATAATGCTACTTGGGCATTTTATGAAATTCTTTTGTAACATGTTATTATTCGAATATGTTTGGCAATATAGATTCATTTTATTATATAGATGCGTTTTATATAATAATTTGAATTTTATGTTTGATATGTCATTGATAAAGTTCTAGATGACATATTAGTAGTTATATATAATGAGATAACTTCATGTGAATTTGATTTACATAAAATTGGATACCTTTGTGATATTTCTAAAACGTTAATTAGTTTAACCATAATGTTCTCCATAAATTTTGTTTTATAGAAAATTGTGATAAATAAGTTATAAAAACTTCTAATTCATACTTGTATGACATGATTATGAGCTTAGCGAGATTTTCGATCATGCGACATGGATAATGGAGTTTTTTTGATAATTTATTTGTTTGAAAATATGCCTAATGCCCACTTTATAGAATGTATACCTTTAGATATGACAATCAAAATAAGGTTGGTGATTTGTTTACCAATAAAAGAACTTGATAGCGCTAACTGTGATACATAATGTCAGAAGATTCAGTTTCTTTTGAATGAACGTGAAATGTTATGACACTCATTAGGTTCTAGGTCTCATAGGATGACAAAGATGATACTGCTAGTGAACAGTATCGAGAAAACTTAAAAGCATACCAAAAGTAGTTCGAGAATGGATTGATCAACATGCTATACTTTGTAGTACCGCATGAATGACAATCTAGTGAGGGATTGAAAGTTACCCCACTGTTAAGTATGTGTGGAATCAGGTTCGTCTGACCCATTCCCTCATAAAGTTCTAGACCCAAGATTGGTATTGCAAAACGGAAAAAGACTAAGGGAAATAAAGAGAGGCACATAGCACGTGTGAGTGCTATGACTGTGGAAATTAGGGATCTTATACTTGGGGTTACCTTGAGCCGATTGAGTTACCTTTTTTTTTTATAGCATGGATAATATGTGTGCTCCCAAGCATTTGTTGCGAACTATGATCCTTAGTGGACTGCAGACACGGGAGGAACTAAGCACATAGTTTGGGAACGAGTTGATTTTTGTGAACTTTCACCACTGCACGGTGGATTCACAAATTGTCGTTTTAGGTAACGACGATGAAAAGGATGTTCTTGAATTGACGACAAATCATTCGAGGCTCCTTGAAGGGACTACGCTGTCTCTTCCCGATGCTCTCTGTGCACTTGGGGTGCGATGTTTCCTTGTGTCTTCTGTCCCTAAGGTTAGTTTTCTTTAATTTTCATCTAGATGTCTTAGGCATCATATGGCATGGTGATTTTTTTGGCCATGTCACATTGAAAGGTGTTTTCAATGGACGAAAAAGGACATCTTCCATTCTTGTCTCATTTTCGACTCTATTTTAGGCATGCTCGAATTGACCATAAGGGTCAAGATAGAGTTAATAGACTAGCTAAAGATGGCCTTGTAAGACCAACTCACTAGGCTTAAGGTGCAAAATGTGAGTTATGTTTAGCTAGTAAAGCAATAGGAAATCCTTTTTTTTGTAAGGTTTCAAGGGCATCAAATCCCTTAGCGTTCGTTCACTTTAGACATCTACGGGCCCATGAATATGAAAGCAAGTCATGGAGCTACACATATTCATGATATAGGTATATATACCTACTATCTCACCATTATTAAGTACTTGATGTGATCATATACTATATAGCGGTAGTAGAACTCAATTGGGACGAAATATTAAAACTCTTTGAACCAATCGAAATCATGAATATTTTCTTCGTGAAACAAAATCCCACAGTGTCGATTTTCTTAAGGATGAGTTCTATAGCATTTGGTGAAATTTAAAAGGACCTCAATTTGTATGCGTTACAACAATACCTTCAACCACCTCTTGGTGAGGGGGAGGATTTGAATTCTCACTAAGTCACCGAAGATGGTACACATTCCTCACTTGGTAAGAATGGTGAAGGTTTGTCTGTCAAGGAGAATGAGATTCATCCTCAATCTTCAAATGTTGAGAAGAGTTATTCCTGAACATGCAGTTAGTCCCCATGTTTAGGATCCCATCTCCAATGGATAGTGGGAGTAATCTTCTTTCCATAATTAGGGTTCCATACCTCTTAGAGAAAGGAGGAGAAACTCCTGGTCCCATACCTCTTACAAAGAGGGGGAGAGATTTCTCACATAGGCAGACAAATAATGAAGGTCCCAGGATCCCAAGGACTAAGCGTGGATGAATTCTTCGATGATATTTTCAAATCGAAGAGGAAATATTCCTATGCACTCCCTTAGGAGTTGAGGGATCTACCTCTTACCAAGAGGCGATTGGCTAACCAAATTACAAAGAGTGATTGAATGCTATAAGGGATGAGATTGACTCACTGACAGGTTTTGAGAACTCGTTGAGACTTCACCCCGATGTAAGTCTTTAAGATAAATGTAAAGCCTGTCGAGAGCTACAAATCTAACCACTACTTCGGTTACTAAATAATTTTTTTATAGCATAGGGAAGTAGGGATCGATCCATGAGGAAAGATTATTGTAAATTGCTAGCTTAATCCTAAATGATTTTATTAATCCAATTTACTAAATCTAATCTTAATAATTCCAAAATAATTATAATCTAATGAATAAAAATCTAGAAAAATACCCAATAATGCTCCTAAATATTATGAATCATATTATGGAAATAAAACAGTAAACATATTTCCTAAATAATCCAGAAAAATAAAATCAGAATAATAACTGAAATTTTAATAAAAAATCAAAACAGCAAATAATAATCAGAAAAATAAATATTAAAAATAAAAAACAGTAACATAAACTAATATTATTCAACTTTATAAGCATATATCTTGAGAATAATTTCAGATTGATTTCAGGAAAATTAAATCAGTCAATTGCTGCAGAATAATCAAACAGAATATTAAATCTGAAATTGGAAATAAAATATTCTGCATAAATATAAATACGAAAATAATAAATAAAATTACCCTAATCCTAGGACACAACTTTATGGAATTAACAACACCTAATAATCGTAAATCAAAATTAAAAATCGAAATTTTTAGAATTAATTACCTAAAAACCTACACATACCAATTTCACAAAATAAATCTGAAAAATTATCAAATAATTTTCAAAAATTACGAAATTGAATATGGACATATTAGGACACTATATAAACCCTAGGAATTAATTAAAATTGAAAAATAACAAAAATAACTATTTTTAGTCTAAGTTCAAACAAACCGGTAATTAAATACTAAAACTGAATATAAATCACTCTAAAATTATAACCACTGCAAAAATCAAAATCGAAGCTATCTAAAATTATCTAGACACTCCTAAAAGACTAGACTTTTGGGGGGGGTTGTTCAATTGAAATTATAACGAGGCTAATAAAACTAGAACAAAATTCAACTAACTAATCAAATTTATTCTAATCAACAAATAATACTCAAAAATTATCAAATTTATGAAATATACTTATTATAATCTCAATCCACCATGCAAATTAATATTTTTCATTAACACACAAGTTAATTTCATTCATGAGTTAAACTGTAGAAGAGATCCACCAGCGGTTCTTCCCCGTTTTTCCTTAAATTTTAGTTTACTTAGGTCCAACCCTAATATAAACACTACTAATTTGATAATCTTTACACCAGCGCAAAAATTTAACCAAATTAGAGCATTAAGAATTAGAAAAATATCATTTAACACTTTGTAATCAATTTACCAGCAAATCGATTTAACAAAGATCTAAAGCGATTACCTAATTAAAAGGGACGGTTTTGAGCCATTCATGATTAATTAGGGTGATACCTAGGTCTAAAAGATTATAACTTTTACGTATTATAATCTTCTAAACTATCAATAGAAGTTGTATTTAATCAACTAGCATGCATTCTAATCGATTTAACACAAGTTTCATAAACTATAAACGCTAATCGCTAAAGAATCATGAATAGAAATCAACTAGGCCTTAAAGTATAAAACTTGTTTCAAAATTATTAATTTAGCATGGCTTCAAGAAGATTATACTAAGCATAGAAAAAATTACTCACTCATGTTTTCGTAGTTTTCTGGGAACAGGCTTAGGCCCTGTTTGGACAGGCTGTTTGTAACACGCCCAGAAACTGAAATGCAGCGAAAATAAGCAAAAGAAAAAGGTGAACACAAGATTTTTACGTGGAAACACCTCTAACCCAATTGAGGCGAAAAACCACGACCTACCCCTGTAGGATTTTCACACAATTTCACTGTACGGGCTAAACACGTTACAAATTAACCTTCACCGTTACAACTTGTAACACACACGTAACTGTCTTCCCCAAGACTAGTTACCCCACATCCAATAGTCCCCTTGACTTAGACACACTCAACTCACTTTTAAACTAGAGTGAACAAGATGAACACCTTACTTTTGAATGCTTCCCATAAGCTAGTGTAAGGTACAATTAAGCTCATAGTATGCCAATTTTGAAAGTTCAATTTTTGCACACACTTTGGCCGGTTTTCTCTCTGAAAATTTATCTCATAAAACTCTTGAAAGTTGCTGTAAAAACCGATGTATCAATGAGTTGTAGAAAGCAACCTTTTATAGAGAACTTTGAAAGGTAAGACGATTTATCTTCTCATATATTTTTTTTTCAGATTTGGAAAACAAAATCCCTAAAGGAAATAGAGTCCTTTAGCCACAAGTAGTGGAGTAACGAGAGTTGGAAAAAAATTCTTTAACTGCTTGAGTAAGGCGGTAGTTCTCAGCCACAAGGACTCAACCACTAGCCCATGATTTTCTCAACAGACTTATCCACTTGCCAAAAATTAGAGATTTTTTTTATTTCAAAAAGATCTTGCAGATCCCCTTAGTTAAAGATAACCGTTTGGGGTTAAAATACCCCACAGAAAATCTTGTTTGCAAGTCTCGGAGATGCTGCCCAAAATCAGAGAGAGAATCGTGTAAAACCATTTTTCGCAACTTTGGCTTGAAAACACCTTGAACACCTTATTCTCAGAACTGTTCTGAGACAATGTTCTAAAATTATTTTCAAAGAGAAAAACCATTTCAAAGTGAATGTTAAATCAAGACTTTCTAATTGGCATATTAACAAGAATCTAATAAAATAAAAACCATAGCAAAACAAAGACTCTTGTTGAATCAACCAGACATCTTGTAGAAACTTAGCTTGCTGCTCCAAACACCCCTAAGAGCTGTTCTTAAGGTTGTTCTGAGGTTCTGGAGAGTCTTTCCAGCCAACTGATTTTGAGTACCTGTTCTTAAGACCTGTTCTTAAGCATTGTTAACCAAGCAATTTCAAAGTATTCAATATTTGAAACCTGTTCAATCAACACATTCAAGTATATATTACATTTGTGTTTGTTATCATCAAAACCTTACATTACATAAGGATAGGGTCAACAGCATGTCTCGGCAAGTTGTGAGCGTCATTCTTGATGTGAAAATGGAGAAGGTGCAGATCTTAGTATTTTACATGAGCCATGCCTTAGGGCCAAAGTTAGATATCCTCTCATTGAGATGTTTACGTTTGCTTAGTCTTGGAAAGCAAGAAGGTGTTTGTTTTAAAGATTAGAAAGTAACAGTGTTTAGAGATCAATCCTTAAGGAACGTCCTCCAAACGATGGATGAATTTGGAAGGAAGCTAAAATGGGTATTGGAACAATTACCTGTTGGGATCGAGTTTAAGGCTCGACTAACCATAAAAACACAAGCATTGCCCAATTTCTTCCCAGAGAGCTCTCATGGGAACATACGACGACCGCTGGCCATCAGGATCACAAAAAAAATAAAAATAAAAATAAAAATTTCATGGGTCCTCTACCAAGGACGGTAGTGAACCTGGATTGATCATAGAAGCCCCCTATGGGGAAAGGCAGGAGCACACCTTAAAGTTCATGTTGAAAGCATGTAACAACGAATTAGAGTGTGAGGCCCTGATAGCAGGTACAGAGCTATATTGTGTAGGAAGTGCCAATTCTATATGGGCATTCTGACATTCACAACTAATGGTAAGTTAATTTAGGGCCTATTCTTTTCATTGAAAAATATGGATTGGTAAATGGGTGAAGTTAGTTGAGATTGGTAGAAGTGAATTTAAGTAGGAATTGTTTTGTTAAAGTGGGTTGAAATTGGTTGAAATTGGTTGAAGTTGGTTGAAGTGTGTTGATTATTTATTTATTTTTTTGTATGATACGTAGAAGTTGGTTAAAATAGTGGGAAGTGGGTTAAAGTTAGTATTTTTTTTATTAAGGTTTCTGAAGTTGGTTGAAGTGAGTTGATGCGGGTTGACGTTGATTGAGGTTGGTAAATTTGGATTTACCAACAAAAAGAATAGACCCTTAATATTACGCATTCTCTGAAAATGAAGGAATTTTTTTTTGTTTTTTTTGTTCGGTGCATATCAAATGCAAAGATCAATGCATATCATTTTCAAACCAACGTGAGAATATCTGTATATAGGGAACAGATCAAGTGAGAACAACTGCTCATATGAGAACTCTTTGAGTGAGAACTTCACTTTTTAACCATTAAATGTGGCGTTAAGGGTTCAGATTTCACAACTTTTGAGGAAAAAAAAAGAAGAAAAAATTCTGCATCCAGCCCAACAACCTCACCACTATTGATAGTTTGATACCATTTTTCCTGATCACCATCATAATACCGATTACGGCGGCAGGTCCTCGAAATTATGCGGAAATCCTATGATTGAAAGAACCTAAATTATGGAATTCTTAACCCAAAATTGAAGTTATCAATTGAAATTAAGTAGTAGCATTGACTAGTCGAGCCTGAACATAGGAGACAGAATATGGCGTCTATGGCTTCCAAGGCATTCAATCTAATTCCCCTTTTTATGAATGAACAAAAGGGCTGCGTGGGTTCCGCTGCTAATATTTCTGGGTCAGGGAAGGAAATCCACATGTAGCCCAGGTGAGAGAATGTGAGCATCACGCTTAATCTAATCCGTTCATGTCTCTTTAATCTTGACCGTTCATATTAAAATCTACGGTAAATATAGCTGAAGTTCTCATTTAAATATAGTTCTCATCTGATGAAGGGTTTTTACCTGATCCATTCCCTATGTGTGTGTATATATATATGTATTGATAAAACCTGATTGATAAATTGATGTAACAGAAGTTTTTCATGCAACTATTTTAATTAATTTGGAAAAAAATTTCCTGTGCAAGATCATTTCAGAATAGTTTATTGTCAAGCAACTAATATGATGAGGGCTTAATTTTATTTTAACAAAATGGTTGCATAACTAACTCGTCTTATAATTATTTTGCAAGAAACGGTTTCGCATGAGACTTGTTAATGATATTACGAGCTTTTGCTTTGTGTAGAATATAATTGCAGCAGGAACTGATACAAGTGCAGCAATTGTAGTTTGGACAATGACGGAGCTAATGAAACACCCAACTGTGATGAGGAAAGTTCAAGAAGAGCTTAGAACCTTGATTCAAGACAAAACTTTTATCGATGAGAGTGATCTCTCAAAGTTTCCATACCTCAAAGCTGTAGTGAAGGAAACACTTCGACTTCATGCTGCAGGTCCATTGTTGATTGTACGAGAAGCAATCCAAAAATGTAGCATACAAGGGTATGATATTCTCCCAAAAAGCTTGGTATTTGTTAGCATATGGGAGATCGGTAGAGACCCCAACTTTTGGACTGATCCTGAAATATTCATGCCTGAAAGATTTCTCGGGAGCTCAATTGATTTCAGAGGGCAAGATTTTGAATTGATACCTTTCGGAGCAGGTAGAAGAATATGTCCTGGACTGCTTCTCGGTATAGCTAATGTGGAGCTTGCACTTGCCAATTTATTGTATACTTTCGACTGGAAATTGCCTGTTGGGATGACGGAGGATGATATCGACTTTGATGTATTGCCTGGAATCACAATGCACAAAAAGAATCCACTATGCCTTCTAGCTCAGAAGTTTGCTCATGTAAACTAATGATGTCGAATTCAAACATGTGCAAGTGAGAAGTTAAATAATAATAATAATAGTTATTGCATTTACAATAGAGTAATTATTTTATACCCCATTATATTTAGGTAAATATTGCTTGGAACTTATTTTTCTTGAAATTATTATTTAACCCTCAGCTTAAAATTCATTACCATATGGCCTCATTTTTTAACAAAAAATGTGCAAGTGAGGGTTAAATGATAACAATAATTTTCATATATATGAAAACAATTTTTAAAGTGATGGAGATAAATAATAATTTTAAAAATAGTGTATTATAAATAAAATTAACCTAAATATGAACGAGAATACATGATAATAATTTGTTCATAATAGCATATAGACCTATCAAAAATTAACCCGACCCAAACCCGCCCGAAAATTTTGGGTTTTGAACACGATTTTCTCAACCCGAACCCGAAATAAACCGAACCTGAAAAACCAGCAAATTAGCAGGTCAAACCCGACCTGAACCCGAACCGGCTCGCTTGACCCGAATGTTATATCCGTAGTTTTTTATTTTTCTCTAATTTATGTCTTTTAACAATAATGGTTAGTCATTTTTATTGAATATTTTGAAAAGATATTATATAACTATTGCATCTATTTACAAAGTAAACAATAATAACCTTATTTTTTCTTCTCAATTCTCTGAAAATAAAATCGTACACAACTTTTAAATGAAAAAACGTTTAAAATAGGTATAAAATTGCATGGAATAACTATCTAATCTTTTTAAAAAATTTAATTTAAAAGAACACAAGCATTAAAGATGCAAAAATCATACCATTATATAGTTAGTTAAACAAATCTGTCTAATTTTTTTAAAATTAATTAATTTGTAATAATTTAAATTTTTGATGTTATAATTGCAAGATAATATCTTGTACTTCTTTTATTTAATTTTATTTGGTTTTCGTTCTGACTAGTCCTGAACTATGATACTAACGGTAAGAAAACGACTAGCCGTATTCGTATTGGGGTCGGCCCGTTAATAAAGTTTTACCTGATTGGACATTGGTAGGTTAATTAATAAAAATATTAAATTATTAAATAGATTATTAGCGGTGAAACTGCTACAACCCATTAAAATGCTCTAAACTGACTGCCCAATAAATGTTCAACCCACTATTTGCAATGTACGGATCGATCTAACCAAAATCAAGTGGAGCTTAATTCTTTACCCGCCCTTACAAGATGTTCATATGTTATAATAAAATGTTCGAATATTTTAATATTCTTTTGAGAAATTACAATTATTACGCATTTTCATTAAATAATGACAATTTTGAGCAATAAATATGCACAATTTTTGATTTTAAAAAAAGAAAAATAACTCACGGAAAAGGCGCTCTAAATCTGATGGATTGATCCGAAACCGGTAAAATCGAAATACACCTGATCCATATTTTACCCGAACCCGAAATACACCCGACCCGTATTTTACCCGAACCCGAATACACCCGATCCGTATTTAACTCGTCCGTCCGAACTGACAGGTCTAATAGCATATGTATTTTATTTCATTATGGACAACGCCAAATTGGGACTAAAGAGTACATGCTTGCTACGAATGAGAATAGGGAGGGCTTTGTGCTTGCTAAGGCCCCGGTAAAAAGAAGAAAACGCGAGGGAACATCAGTGCATCATATGAAGTTTTCTAGAAAATAAGGTGGAAAGTTTGAACACTTCAAGGTGGTAGTTAAGGGAACTCTTCAGTTACAACCCGCAGCAGTATTGTTAATCGTCCATGAAGCTTTTCAAAATTGTACCATATAAGCAGGGGCGAAGTTAGAATTTTATGTTAAGGGGTCGGAATCATCTGATGTGTATACTTGTTATCAACTCTACGCGGCGCCCCCCCCCCCCAAACCAAAAAAAAGATGCTGCATCAATGTCTATTTATAAATACAATTAAATGTCTTGCCTCGATCTAAATTAATCGAATATGTCATATAATTTACAATCACCTGATTTTTATTAGTTATAGTTAATGATTAATATTGAGGCTTCAATATCCATCATCCATATCAATGGGAAGAAATGAGACCCTAATCAAATCAACTATAACTGAGAATGCATTACCTACATATAATTTTATACTTGTAAAAAAATATATGAATCAAAATTAATTTTACATAATTGGTGAGTTGTAATATGGTTTCACTATTCAATTATACCCATTTTTTCAATTTAATGTATTATAATATAATCTTTGAGCTCAAATTAGAATTTAGGAAGTATGTTTGGCACAAAATTTCCATTGTTGCTAAGCATGCTTTTCTTACTTCTCAAACTTCTTTTCGATTTATTCTAGCTAGATTAATGTTTAATTTAAACTATTTTGATCTAGTTTTAATCGTGAGTGAATAATTTTCTTTAGTATAGGAATTTGCTACACAAAACAATGATGTTGGATTCCTAGCTTTATTAAACTTGTGCTTAATCTTATTTGGTTTGATTCAATCTATCTTGTGCTTTGGTTGGTATGATTGATTTTAGCCAATTTGCTTACACATGCTTAGTAAGCTGGGTGAAACACTGAAAAGAGAAACCCACTATTAGATTAACAAGATTATGTTTGACTTGGTGGTTCTTGAAAGAGAATCGCATTTTGAGAGAAAAGTTGGCAACCAAGATCTTTAACTAGGTTAAAATAAGCACCTTTGAACGACTGATGGTTAGATTAGTTTAATTAATTGGGTTTGTTTCGTGAGAAAAGATGGAATTATGCAATATATATATTATACACATGAGAGTATATACTCTGATTGCCACATCAACACAATATATCCAAGTCAGTTATATAATTAAAAAATTAATAAAAATAAAATATTTACATCTACCCAAGAATATTATCACGTTCTCTCTCCTCCCACACCACCCCCTCACATTCTCTCCCCTCCCAGCCCCCCCAGCCCCCCCACCTTTTCTCTCCTTTGCTTCTTTCCTCTCCTGATCGAATTAATCTTTGCTTCCCATGATCCATGTGTTTCATTAATCAAACTTTTGTCGGTTGTTTGATCTAACATAGAATGTAGAAAACTTTTTTTCGTTCTTCTAATCAAATTCAACAGTATTAAAGCTTTATTTTGGTTGTTTCTAAGTCAATGTTGTTAGCTAGATCGAAAGTTATTGCTCACCAATAGGAACAATTGCTGATTCAACCTGATTGGCCGAATTGTTAACATCTAGCAACGATTAGTTCAAGTCTTCAGGGTCACCAACTCTCCACTCAGATATGCGCAATCAAGAAGCAATGCACTGAAAGAGAGAGAATGAAAGAATTGAAGGCAAACAGGATGAAGTATATGAAGCAGGGATACACTTACTTGGGCAACATATATTAGGTTTTTAACCTTTTTTTACGCTTTGGATTTCGTTTACTACAATTTAATTCTTGATTTCATAGTCATAGTTTGATCATTAAGGTTTGTAAATTTTGTCATCATCAAAACAAAGTTTATATTAAGGAAGACTTCTTCGTTCATAATTGTATTGTTGCTAATACAAATTATTTAATTAATTACTTGTATCATATTATTTATGGTTTCAAAAGAATAAGTGTTCATCTTGGACTTGTCTAATTAGTTTAAAATTTTACTGTATTTTTAGCATACTAGTTCTAACATTCATATATTGCGTAATAGGTGCGAAAATATAGTAAGCTAAAATCGATTTAATTGACATTCTTATTATATCAAATGAACAAAAAACCTGCTTTCAATGAATATTATCTGAGTAGTCAATAAAAAAAAACTAGCTAATCTTAATGAACAACATCCAAATATACACTGCACAATTATCCTATCCTAGTAAACTTTATCAAGACAACCAATGAACAAATTAGCCAGGCTTTATGGACAATTAAAAGGGTCTAATATTTGTTCTTGCAAACTTAAGTTGTCATTTATCCCCTCTAGTGTTGTTCATTAGGAGTCTCATATTTATTTTACATATATGCAAGCTTAATTTGTTCATTATCCCCGCTAGCGTTCCTTGTCACACTAAATCGTGTTCACTATATTTTCATCCACTACTTCGACGCAGCTAATCCACAAGGATTATGTAATTAAAAAATTCTCATGAATAGAATTTTTTTAAAAGAAATCTTGTTCAGTATATAAACCTATTTGCAAAGCCAACCTTGTCGTTAAAATTCAAATAATAAAAAAACTTGCCTGAAATATGTTCACAAATCAAGTATATAATGTTCGTTCCTAAATTTACTCTTGTTCAATAGGTATTGTAAAATTTTCACTGTATTATGAACAAATATCATGCCACTAGAGTACTTTTTTAAAACATCCAATAAACAAGTTGACGAGCCTCTGTGAACAATTAAGATTTGCATGCCAAGAGTGAATATGATTGAAACAATAAACAAACAAATTGGGCACCCTCAGTGAACTATGTCATAATATGTATATAAATACCATACTATGGTGAACTTTATTAAGATGTACGCAACAAGCCATTTGCCTTACATATATACAAAGTTTGTTCAATATCTCCTCTGGTGTAGTTCATTGTGGCACTGCAAATTGTTCGCTATAGTAGTTGTTTTCGTTGACAACTTCTACTCAACTAATCCACGTGAAAAAATATCTTGACAACCTTTATTTGAACAATGAAAAAAATATAAAAAATCTCACCCAATAAATAGGTAATATTATTCACGAATCATGAATCTTACTCTTAGTGAACAATACCAACACGTACAATGAACAAGTCGATGAGACTTAGTGAACAATTACATTAACGCCCCCGAGAAAAAAATGAAATTTAGCAGTAGCGAACAACCTTTAGTCACGCAATGAACAAACTGAATATTTTATGGTGAGCAACTTGAGGAAATACATGAACAAACTAAACTTCTTAAATTGAAAGTTTAAATGAGCATATCCAAAAAAAAAAACAGTTATGAATATAACTTGGCCTATAACCAAAAAAAAAAGAAAGAAAAGGTTGTTGCATGCAACTGATGCAAGCATGGCGGTTACACCTTGCTTTTTTTTAAAAAAATAAATAAATCGTAAGCATGAAATGTAATTTGGGAAAAAAACCCCTTCCTGATGTGACAGTCACACCCGTCGCTAACATGGCTCGGGGGCATAGACTTTCGGGTGTATATAATAATTTGCAAGAATTATGTTATGATTGTTATCTTTAGAAGTATCCAAACTAGAGGAAGGGACATGCTCAATTCAAGGGTATAACTCATTGCAAGGCAAAACAAATCCCTAGGTGCTTTTCCTTGATTGAATTCCCAAATTTATTACATAGTGTTCATCTAGTATAGACAAACAATCCATTTGATACTCATTTCGCTTAGCATTTTAGAAGGATAAAATTTGATAGATTGCATTGGTCTCTATGGACGATATTTTAATCTAGACTATAACACCCGTGCGCTTGTGGTGTGTGTCACAATTTTTTGGTGTCGTTATCGAGGACCAAGTTGTCAAATATTGAGTTAGTTCTTAGAAGATTAACTAAGCATTTTTTCTTTTTAATTTTTTATTTTCCCTGTTAGTGTTTCCTTTGTGCTTACAGGATCTTTTCCCTTTTATGCGAAGTCCGTTACCATACAAACCCGATCCCAAGACAGAGAGGACTTTCCATGTAGGAGGAAGAAACAAAGGTTAGAGAAGCAAAAGCGCAAAGCTCAAAGGGAATCACCTAAGATGGCCAATGGAGTAGGAGACCAAAGAAGGACACTACGGGATTTCATTACCCTAGGGGTCAAAGATATCACATCTAGTATTGTGCATCTGATTGTGGAAGCCCATAATTTCAAGTTCAAGTTGACCCTTATCTTTGTAAAGTACAATTTGGTGGTGTCCCAATAGAGGATCCCAATCTACGCCTCTCGGTCTTTTTAGAGGTGTATGATACTTTGAAACTCAATGGAGTTTCTATCAACGTCGTTCGCCTTCGATTGTTTCCTTTTTCACTAAAGGCTAAGGCGTGGGCATGGCTCCCTTTGTTGCCTTCGGGATTGATCACAACCTGGGATGAACTCACTAGGGCCTTCCTTGCCAAATTCTTCCCACCTAGCAAGACGCGAGCTTAAGGACTCAAAATACCACCCGTGCTCAAAGGGACAATGAGACACTTTATGAGGCTTGGGAGTTGTTCAAGGATTAGTTGCACTTGTGCTCTTACCATGGATTCCAAAAGTGGATGATAGTGCAAACCTTCTACAATGTAGTCACTCAACTAGTACGATCAACCATTGATACAGTAGTGGCGGGTTACTAGCATCACATATGATTATGAAGGGAAGGCTCCAGTCAGGGGGTTAAATGATGGGGCCATAAATCAACGTTTGCTTAATCTTGTAAAAGCCCTCAGGACCCTTATCACAAATGGGACATCTTTGGTGAGCATGTGAGGTAGAGGCTTGGCAATCTTAGAAAAATCCTTGATAAAGTAGCGGTAAAACCCTGAATGAGCAAGAAAGCTTCTAATCCCCTTTACTAAAGTAGGGTGTTGTCTTAAATTTATACTGCAAGTGCACGGCGTAGCTGTCACTAGCAACCGACAAGTACGAGTTGTGTCCATAGGGAACATGCTTCCAACTACTGGAACTAATTTAACTACTCAATCTAGGCAGCCGCAATCGGGGATTTGGAATTAAACTAAGAGGACGATAGGAACTGGAAAGGTGAAACGAACAGTAGAATAATAAACACCTAGGTTGGGGATACCAGCACGATTATGCTAACTGAACCAATTACTAACCCCGTCAAACAATCTCAAGCATGCATCATGAGTGGGTAGATTGCCAGTTAAGCCCATCTCCTCCCTCTTTCAAGTGTCGAAGACTAATCCTAGGACTGTAGTTACCTATTTTCATGGAACTAAGGTTGCAAGATTACAAGATCTACAATCTCAAATCTCAATTAGAACCTTAATTATTTTCATATTAAAATCCTAATTGTCTACTAAGCTACGCTAGGTAAAGGCTTCGTCTTTCAACGCTCCCCTAAACCCGAATAAAAATGTACGAATGCTCTTTCGAGCATTTCATCGAACGCCTGGTGTGCATAGTAGAAGTCACGAATACAAATATGGGAAAATAAGAGATTGGGGCTAGATTTTGATTTAACTAAACATAATCGGATTCAATCCTAACCCAAGTTGGGAGATTAGCCACGAATCATCTCAAAAGCAACAATCACAAATCCCAATTCACTAAACATGATTAAACCAAAACCCTAAAATAACAATGAAGGGGAGGGAGAGAATCAAGAGATAAACTTGAATTAATCGTCGTGTGGTAGTAGAACAATCTTCAATTGCAATGAATCCAATCCAAAAGGCATTCAAGAAAATCCCCTAACAAAAACCTAGAAATCGCTTAAGAAGAGTGCTCTCGAAAGAAAAATTAAAGTCCCCCAAAAACTGCAGAAAAAATCACTTAGGTCGTGCGACAGCGAGCCGACGCACGATCGTCCTTAGACGCACGGGCAGCCGTGCACAGGCGCACTGGCACCGTGCGCCTCTTGCACCCAGCCAGTGTGCAGCTTCAGCTTCCGCAGCATGGTTGTGCACTCCTGCAGCAAGGTCGTGCGCTTTTCTACCCATCTTCCTTTGGCCCTCGGGGCTTCATTATACCTCAATTTCCTCGTAATTCATTGCCAAAGTCGTCCTTTCTATCAAAACCCAAAGATTTCTCCTGAAAGTAAGGATAAACCAAATTATAAGCACAATTGAATCCAGGGATGTGAATTTAACCCTTTCTCATCTAGATTTGGCATAGAAATGTGAGAAATAGGGATCAAATAGGATCTGAAATGAGGTCAAAACAGGGGTTTATCACTCCCCCAGGCTTATCTCTTGCTTGTCCTCAAGCAAAGACTAGCTTAAGAAAGATCAAAGAGGGACATAAACCTCTAGTTACACGCCTCCTCAGGCAAGTGATAAACAATCGATAGATCAAGCTAAATCATGCATTAAGGACAGCCAAGTCAAGGTGCAAAACAATCTCAATAAGACACGCACACTCCCATCCATGAAGCCCCATACCCAAATGCAACACATCAAATGCCCTAGTATCGAAGCACATAACAAGACAAGACCTTCCTCAATGAGTGGTGAGCAAGCAGGACTGGTAGAACCTCACTTTAGGACAAAATGGAACACTCCCCTTAATGTGTTTAGAATATGTAATAAGGGTACACTTGATACTCTATCCAATCAAGCAAGCTGGCATAAGCTTGGTAAAGTTCTCGATTCTCCACCGCTTGATGCAAAATGCAATATGCCAATCATGAGGGCTTGTAGAAAGGATGTAATGGGGCCAAAGGTAAAGGGTGAGAAGTGGAATAAATTTGGGAAGAGTGGAGCTAATAGTCAAAAGACTGGGGAGCAAAAAACACTTCCACAACTAATATCGGAACAACAACTTCACACCACAATTGAAAATTGAGAAACGAGCCCCCCAAAAACCTCAAGGGAGGGGTTAAGCAATCTTATCGCATTACCCTCATGCCAATCACTTCATTCACAACTTTTCTATTTTTTTCTTTTCTTTTCCTTTTTGTTTTTCTTTTCTTTTTCTTTGCGTCCTCTTTTTTCATCATTTCTATTTCTTTTCTTTGGAATGAGAAAGGCATGGGAAATACTGACTAGAATCAGGAACCCCTCCCCCCAAAACAAGCCACTAATAACATACCCAAGGTGAACTAACCTTCGAAGCAAACCCAACTAAAGATGAAAGTGTTGCTCCACTAGACCTTGACAAGGATATAGAGAATATCGATAGGCCAAGTGTGTAGTATGTAGGAGACAACAACAAAGACAAGGGGAAAGGCACAAAGCGCTAGCAAAGAGGGTAGTACATATTAATGGGTGGCTTTCTAGCTCATGTGGCTAAACAAAACAAAAATTGCCTCAATCATATTGACACATGCACATGCTAAATGCAATTTCAAAGAGAATGAGACCAAATTCTGGAGATGCAATCCTGGATGAGTCACACATGAAGGAAAGTATGAGACTATATGCAATGAATAGTCACTAGACTCAAAGTCTCACAGGTAAGTCTACCACAGTCCAACAACTTACTCCGAGGTATGTCCCACTTATCGAGGGCAGTTAAGCCAAGTCACATGAATCTCAAAGGCAATATGACATATAACATAGGGCAGGGGAAGTACAGATGGCAATGTAAGAGTGCAATTCACAAAAGTTTACACCACAACAAGCCACACTTCAACACACAACTCAACCAGATCAATCAATCATCACCCATTGTGTTCTATTCATAAGATGGGTTTCCGCACACATTTATTAAAAAGCAATAAATCTAACTAAGAAAGCGGTAAAGGATATGAAGGGAAATGAAGAGAAGGGCAAGAAGTAGTACCTGGAAATCTTAAGAAAACCCAGCTCGATCACTTCTCCTTTTGAGATGCAAAATCTAACCTATATGCTCTAAGCTACTTGATCTAATAAACGAAAAGTGTAAAAAACAACCCAATGAAACTGTATAATGTCCTATCTATATGATGCGAATGCAAGTCATGTCATTCATCTTGCGCCCCAAGTCCACAATTTTGCCCAAAAAGCCGTAAGCGCATCCCCCTATGCCTGAGATGTTCATTGTCCTCAATGAAAAGGACAAATAGAAAGCCAAGGAAAAGGGAGAACGAATAGTGCCTAGGACAAAAGGGTGGGCGGGCGGGGGGGGGGGGAAGAAGAGCATACCTTTTTGTTCTTTTTTTGTTTTTTTTTGTTTTTTTTAAAGCAGGTAAATGCTTGGGTTGCCTCCCAAGAAGCACTTGTTTAACGTCCTTAGCTTGACCCTTACTTCCAAATAGTATACGGTAACAATGAGGAAGGTGACCTGGGGGAGGTGTAGAAATGTGAAGTAGGGTCCTCTACCTTCCCAGTACAAGCAGAAGCGGTCGCGAAACGAATTGGGATGACCACAGAAAAGTTATAAGAACCTCCAAGCAGTATGTAAGCCCCCCCATGTTCATCAAATATCTCAACCCCAGAAACAACATCGAAAGGGGAGATAGGGACAGGCTCCTCAGAAGGTGAAAGGAGGAAAGGCGCTGAAGGCGGTGCGAGAGGAGGGAAACTGAAATCCACCCTCTCCTCACATATAGTGATGGACATGGTGCCTGTTTGCACATAAATCACCGCCCCCACGGTCACAAGGAATAACCGATCTAAGATGAGTGGGGCCAGGAAGTCTTCATCCATGTCAAGAACGATGAAATCACAGGGGATGAGGAACTTGCCCACCTGGACTGGGACATCATCCAGAATGCCGATACGCTGCCTAGTGGAGCAGTCTGCTAGCTGAATAGTCATGCTTGTAGGCGTGAGGTCCCGTAGCTTCTTGCAGAGAGAGAGTGACATGAGGCTTAGGTTGGTGCCCAGATCGCAAAGGGATTTCTCTATCTGCATATCCCCCATGCAGCATGGGATAGAGAAACTGTCAGGATCCCGCAGTTTTGATGGGGACCGCCTCTGTAAGAGCGCACTGTAGGACCCGCCAATGGGAGCCACTAAAGCTTCCCCAGGTTCTCCCTTCTTGGACAGGAGCTCTCTCAAAAACTTCATATGGGCAGGTGCGTCCTTGAGAGCTTCTAGGAAGGCTCTACTGGCATAGATTCGGCGTTGGGCGTCCAAGAATCGGGTGAATTTAGGTTCAAGCTGAGATAGCTTCGACCATGCCAGCCTTTGAGGGAAAGGCACTGGGGACTGGTAAGTACGAGCGGGAGGTGGAGGACTAGGGTACCCAGTAGAACTCAGATTCTCTTCTTTCTTCTCCCTATCTATTCCTACAGAATCAGGAACTAGAGCTACCTCCTGGAGAACCATTACCGGGCTTTCCTCTAACCCATCTCCCATCGTGGAAATGGCATTACCGTGACCTCAAGGGTTAGTCTCAAGTTGGCTTGGGAGATGCCCCTGAGGCCGAGATCGGTGGCTCACCTGCTGAGCGATCTGGGCATCCATTGTCTTCTGATGGGCAACCATAGCATCGAGCCTGGAAGTTAGTAAATTGATCGATTCACCAAGACTCATTGTCTTCTGATGGACAACCATAACATCGAGCCTAGAGGTTAGTAAATTGATCGATTCACCAAGACTTTCATTAGTCTTGATTTGAGTCGCTATGAAGCGCTCCATGAGACTCTCCATATGTGATGTGGGTTGAGGAGGTGGAGGTGGAGGGGGTGGAGGATTGTCCAGAGCTCTATTGTGGAAACTAGGTGGCTAGACAGGAATCTTGGGGTGAGGGTTGGGGTTCTTATAAAGAGGATTTGGGCGACTTTTCTGACCCTGGCTATAGGTGGTGGGGTGGGGGTATTTTGTGGTTAAGGGTTGTGGCTATGGAAAGTGCTGACATGTACAATGTTAAGAGGAACATTGTAACACTCAACGGAGGTACGATCATGTACACCACATGGCTCACAATACGTATAGGCCCCCATTGATGACCTTGTAGAAGTTACTGACGAGGTAGTTACTCTATCCAATTGCGGTGCTAGGGCATCCACCCTACTGGCCAGAAGTGTCACAGCGTCCACCTCATGTCTACCATTGCCCCTCTTGGGGGTGGCTCTCTTAGTCGACCAGTGATAATTGTTGGAAGCCATCTGTTCCAACAATGCCTTTGCCACTTCAATAGACTTGCCATTGAGAGCACGCCCCGCTGCGGCATCAACAGAAATTTTCACTGACCACTCCAACCCATTGTAGAGGTTTGGATTAGGAGCCAATTAGGAACTCCGTGGTGGGGACATTGCCGCTGGAGGTCTTTAAACCTCTCCCAGGCCTCGTACCGGGACTCCCATTCCTGCTGGGTGAAGGATGTAATGTTCGTCCTCAGCTTGGCGGTCTTGCTAGGTGGGAAGAATTTGCTGAGGAAAGCCTTTGAGAGAGCAGCCCAGGTGGTGAACGAGTTGGGCTCCTCGTTCAGCAGCTAGTCACCGGCTCTATCCCTTAGTGAGAATGGGAAGAGCCCTAGTCGAATCGCGTTAGTGGTCACTCTGTTGAGTTTGATGGTGTCACACTTCGCAAGAAATTTGTGGAGGTGCACATTGGGGTTGTCCGAGGGGTGGCCGCCGAACTAGTCCCGCTCCACGAAGGTGATGAGCGCGGGACTGAGTTCGAAGTTATTGGCTTTGACCGTCAGGTTCACAATGGACGATGTCATACCCTACGCTTGTGGGCGGGAGTAATTGCGTAACACCCTTAGGTCTTATCCTGTCATCGCTGCTTCTGCCTTCTTCCTCCTTCTCACTTCTCCGCTGCGCCTGCGTGCTGCTGTGTCTATCTCAGGATCTAATGGGATAAGGTCTTGATCCCTTTGACTCCTCCTACGCATGTAAGAGCAAGCACTACCACGGCATAAACAGTTTCTAACAAGAATAGGAAGAACAACAAACTAAAACAAAAGAAAAAAAAAGAAAAGCCTATTCCAGAGTATTCGAATCGATTTTAATATTAGAAGGCACAAGTTCCCCGGCAACGGCACCAAAAACTTATTGTCTTAAATTTACACCGCAAGTGCCTAGCGTAGCTGTCGCTAGCAACCAGCAAGTACGGGTCGTGTCCACAGGGAACTTGCTTCCAACTACTAAAACTAATTTAACTACTCAATCTAGGCAGTCGCAATCGGGGATTTGGAAATAAACTAAGAGGACGATAGGAACTGGAAAGGTGAAACGAACAACAAAATAGTAAACACCTAGGTTGGGAATACCAGCATGATTATGATAGCTGAACCAATTACTAACCCTGTCAAACAATCCCAAGCATGCATCATGAGTAGATAGATCGCAATTTAAGCCCATCTCCTTCCTCTCTCAAGGGTTGAAGACTAATCCTAGGACTGTAGTTACCTATTTTCATGGAACTAAGGTCGCAGGATTACAAGATCTACAATCTCGAATCTCAATTAGAACATTAATTATTTTCGTATTAAAATCCTAATTGTCTACTAAGCTACACTAGGTAAAGGTTTCTTCTTTCAACGCTCCCCTAAACTCGAATAAAAATGGACGAATGCTCTTTCGAGCATTGCATGGAACACCTGGTGTGCATAGTAGAAATCACGAATACAAATATGGGAAAGTAAGAGATTGGGACTAGATTTTGATTCAACTAAATATAATCGGCTTCAATCCCAACCTAGGTTGGGAGATTAGCCACGAATCATCTCAAAAGCAACAATCACAAATCCCAATTCACTATACATGATTCAACTAAAACCCTAAAATAACAATGAAGAGGAGGGAGAGAATCAAGAGACAAACTTGAATCAATCGTCATGTGGTAGTAGAACAATATTCAATTGCAATGAATTCAATCCAAAAGGCATTCAAGAAAATCCCCTAACAAAACCCTAGAAACCCTAGAAATTGCCTAAGAAAAACTGAAGTGCCCCAAAACTGTCGGAAAAATCACTTCAGTCGCGCGACAGCGAGCCTACGCACGGTTGTGGTTAGACGCAAGGGCAGCCTTGCACGAGAGCATTGGCAGGGCGCCTCCTGCAGCCAGCCAGTGCGCAGTTTCTATATATGCAGCACAACTGTGCACTCCGGCATCACAGCCGTGCGCTCTTCTACCCATCTTCCTTTGGCTCTCGGGGCTTCATTAGACCTCAATCTCTTCATAATTCATTTCCAAAGTCATCCTTTCTATCAAAACCCGAAGATTTCTCCTGAAATTAAGGATAAACCAAATTATAAGCACAATTGAATCTAGGGATGTGAATTTAACCCTTTCTCATTTAGATTTGGCACAAAAACGTGAGAAACAGGGATCAAATAGGATCTGAAATGAGGTCAAAATAGAGGTTTATCACTCCCCCAGGCTTATCTCTTGCTTGTCGTCAAGCAAAGACTAGCTCAAGAAAGATCAAAGAGGGAGATAAACCTCTAATCACACGCCTCCTCAGGCAAGAGATAAACAATCGATAGATCAAGCTAAATCATGCATTAAGGACGACCAAGTCAAGGTGCGAAACAATCTCAATAAGATCCATGAAGCCCCATACCCAAATGCGACACATCAAATGCCCTAGTATCGAAGCACATAGCAAGACAAGACCTTCCTCGACGAGTGGTGAGAAAGCAGGACTGGTAGAACCTTACTTTAGGACAAAATGGAGCACTCCCCTTAATGTGTTTAGAATATGTAATAAGGGTGCACTCAATACTCTATCCAACTAAGCAAGCTAGCATAAGCTTGGTAGAGTTCTTGATTCTTCGCCGCTTGATGCAAAATGCAATATGCCAATCATGAGGGCTTGTATAAGGATGTAATGGGGCCAAAGGTATAGGGTGAGAAGTGGAATAAATTTGGGTAGAGTGAAGCTAATAGTTAAAAGACTAGGGAGCAAAAAACACTTCCACAACTAATGTCGGAACAACAACCTCACACGACAGTTGAAAATTGAGAAACAAGCCCCCCAAAAACCTCAAGGGAGGGGTTAAGCAATCTTATCGCATTACCCTCATGACAAGCACTTCATTCACAACTTCTCTATTTCTTTCTTTTCTTTTCCTTTCTGTTTTTCTTTTCTTTTTCTTTGCTTCCTCTTTTTTCATCATTTTTATTTCTTTTCTTTGGAATGAGAAAGGCATGTGAATGGCATGGGAAACACCAACTCGAATCATGAACCCCCCAAAACAAGCCACTAATAACGTACCCAAGATGAACTAACCTTCGAAGCAAACCCAACTCAACCTGGAAGTCTTGCTCCACTAGACCTTGACAAGGATATAGAGAATATTGATAGGCTAAGTGTGTAGCGTGTGGGGGACAACAACAAAGACAAGGGGAAAGGCACAAAGGGTTAGCAAAGAAGGTAGTACATATTAATGGGTGGCTTTCTGACTCATGTGGCTAAACAAAACAAAAATTGCCTCAATCATATTGACACATGCACATGCTAAATGAGATTTCAAAGAGAATAAGACCAAGTTCTGGAGATGCAATCCTAGATGAGTCACACATGAAGGAAAGTACGAGACTATATGCAATAAATAGTCACTAGGCTCAAAGTCTCACAGGTAAGTCTACCATAGTCCAACAACTTACTCCGAGGTATGTCCCACTTCTTGAGGGCAATCAAGCCAAATCATATGAATCTCAAAGGCAATGTGACATACAACATAGGGCAGGGGATGTACAGACGACAATGTAAGAACGCAATTCACAAAAGTTCACACCATAACAAGCCACGCTTCAACACACAACTCAACCAGATCAATCAATCATCACCCCTTGTGTTCTCTTCATAAGAGGGGTTTTCGCACACATTTAATGAAAAGCAATAAATCTAACTAAGAAAGCGGTAAAGGATATGAAGGGAAATGAAGAGAAGAGCAAGAAGTAGTACCTGAAAATCTTAAGGAAGCCCAACTCGATCACTTGTCCTTTTGAGATGCAAAATCTAACCTATATGCTCTGAGCTACATGATCTAATAAACGGAAGGTGTAAAAAACAACCTAGTGAAACTATATGAAGTCCTATTTATATGATGCGAATACAAGTGATTTCATTCATCTTGCACTCTAAGTCCGTAATTTTGCCCAAAGAGCTGTAAGCGCGCCCCTCCATGCCTGAGATGTTCATTGTCCTCAATGAAAAGGACAAAAAGAAAGCCAAGGGAAAGAGAGAACAAATAGCGCTGAGGAAAAACGGGTGGGCAGGCGGGAAAGGACATACCTTTTTGTTCTTTGTTTTTGTTTTTTTTTTGTTTTTTTTTTTTTCCGAAAGCAGGTAAATGCTTGGGTTGCCTCCCAAGAAGCGCTTGTTTAAGGTCCTTAGCTTGACCCTTACCTCCAAATAATGGATGGTAACGATGCGGGAGGTGACCTAGGGGAGGTGTAGAAATTTGAAGTAGGGTCCTCTACCTTTCTAGTACAAGCAGAAGCGGTCGCGAAATGAATTTGGATGGCCGCAGAAAAGTAGAAGAACCTTCAAGCAGTATGTGAGGTCCCCTATGTTCATCAAATATCTTAATCCTAGAATCACGATCGAAAGGGGAGATAGGGTTAGGCTCCTCAGAAGGTGAAAGGAGGAAAGACGCCGAAGGCGGTGCGAGAGGAGGGAAAATGAAATCCACCATCTCCTCAAATATAGTGAAAGACATGGTGCCTGTCTGCACATCAATCACTGCTCCTGCGGTCGAAAAAAAATGGCCGACCGAAGATGAGTGGGGTCGAAAAGTCCTCATCCATGTCAAGAACGACGAAATCACAGGGGATGAGGAACTTGCCCACCTGGACTGGGATATCCTCCAAAATGCCGACAGGTTGCCTGGTGGAGTAGTCTGCCAGTTGAATAGTCATGCTAGTGGGTGTGAGGTCCCGCAGCTTCTTGCAGAGAGAGAGCGGCATGAGGCTCAAGTTGGATCTCAGATCGCAAAGGGCTTTCTCGATCTGCATATCCCCTATGCAGCATGGGATAGAGAAACTGCCAGGATCCTATAGTTTTGATGGGGACCGCCTCTGTAAGAGCGCGCTGCAGGACCCTTCAATGGGAGCCACTGAAGCTTCCCTAGGTTCTCCCTTCTTGGATAGGAGTTCTCTCAAAAACTTCATATGGGCAGGTGCGTCCTTGAGAGCTTCCAGGAAGGGGCTACTGGCATAGATTCGGCGTAGGGTATCCCGGAATCGGGTGAATCTAGGTTTAAGCTGAGATAGCTTCGACCATGCCAGTCTCTAAGGGAAAGGCACTGGGGGCTGGTAAGTACGAACGGGAGGTGGAGGACTAGGGTCCCCAGTAGAACTCAGATTCTTTTCTTTCTTCTTCCCCTCTGTTCCCGCAGAATCAGGAACTGGAGCAACCTTCTTGAGAACCATTACCGAGCTCTCCTCTAACCCTTTTCCAATCATGGAGATGGCATTATTGTGACATCAAGGGTTAGTCTCGAGCTGGCTTGGGAGATGCCCCTAAGGCCGAGACAAGTGGCTCACCTGTTGAGCGATCTGGGCATCCATTGTCTTCTAATGGGCAGCCATACCATTGAGCCTAGAGGTCAGTAAATTGATCGATTCACCAAGACTTTCATTAGTGTTAGTCTTAGTCGCCATGAAGTGCTCCATGAGACTCTCCAGATGTGATGTAGGTTGAGGAGGTGGAGGATTGTAGGGAGCTCTGTTGTGGAAACTAGGTGGATGGACAGGACTCTGGGGGTGAGGGTCGGGGTTCTTGTAAAGAGGGTTTGGGCGACTCTTCCAATCCTGGCTATACGTGGTGGGGTGGGGGTTATTTTATGGTGGAGGGTTGTGGCTATGGAAAGCGTTGACATGTACAATGTTAGGAGGAACATTGTAACACTCAACGGATGTATGACCATGTACACCACATGCCTCACAATACGCATAGGCCCCCATTGATGACCCCATAGAAGTCACTGAAGGGGTAGTTAATCTATCCAATTGCGGTGCTAGCGCGTCTACCCTACTGGCCAGGAGTGTCACAGCGTCCACCTCGTGTCTACCATTGCCCCTCTTGGGGGTGGCTCTCTCACTTGACCAGTGATAATTGTTGGAAGGCATCTGTTCCAACAATGCCTTTACCGCTTCAATAAACTTGCCCTTGAGAGCACCCCCTGCTGCGTCATCAACAGAAATTTTCACTAACCGCTCCAACCCATTGTAGAAGGTTTGGATTAGGAGCCGGTCAGGAACTCGTGGTAGGGACATTGCCGTTTGAGGTCTTTAAACCTCTCCCAGGCCTCGTACCGGGACTCCCCTTCCTACTCCGTGAAGGATGTGATGTCCGTCCTTAGCTTGGCAGTCTTGCCAGGTGGGAAGCATTTGCGGAGGAAAGCCTTTGAGAGAGCCTCCCAGGTGGCGAACGAATTGGGCTCCTTGTTCTGCAGCCAGTCACTGGCTCTATCCCTCAGTGAGAATGGGAAGAGCCTCAGCCGAATCGCATCGGTGGTCACCCCGTTGAGTTTGATGGTGTCACACTTCGCAAGAAATTTTCAAAGGTGCACGTTGGGGTTGTCCGAGGGGTGGCCACCGAACTGGTGCCGCTCCACGAAGGTGATGAGCGCGGGATTGAGTTCGAAGTTATTGGCTTCGACCGTTGGGTTAACAATAGACAATGTCATAACCGACACTTGTGGTAGGGAGTAATTGCGCAACACCCTCTGGTCTTGTCCTGTCATCGCTGCTTCTGCCTTCTTCCTCCTTCTCACTTTTCTGCTACGCTGCTTCTATCTCAGGATCTAATGGGATAAGGTCTTGATCCCTTTGACTCCTCCTACGCATACAAGAGCAAGCACTAACTCGACATAAATAGTTTCTAGCAAGAATAGGAAGAACAATAAACTAAAAAAAAAAGAAAAAAAAAGAAAAGTCTAGTCTAGAGTATTCGAATCAGTTCTAATATTAGAAGGCGCAAGTTCCCCGGCAACGGCACCAAAAACTTGTTGTCTTAAATTTACACCGCAAGTGCCTAGCATAGTTGTCGCTAGCAACCGGCAAGTACGGGTTGTGTCCACAGGGAACTTGCTTCCAACTACTGGAACTAATTTAACTACTCAATCTAGGCAGTCGCAATCGGGGATTTGGAATTAAACTAAGAGGACGTTAGGAACTGGAAAGGTGAAACGAACAACAGAATAGTAAACACCTAGGTTGGGGATACCAGCACGATTATGCTAGCTGAACCAATTACTAACCCCGTCAAACAATCCCAAGCATGCATCATGAGTTGGTAGATTGCCAGTTAAGCCCGTCTCCTCATTCTCTCAAGGGTCGAAGACTAATCCTAGGACTGTAGTTACCTATTTTCATGCAACTATGGTCGCAGGATTACAAGATCTAAAATCTCGAATCTCAATTAGAACCTTAATTATTTTCGTATTAAAATTCTAATTGTCTACTAAGCTATGCTAGGTAAAGGTTCTGTCTTTCAACGCTCCCTTAAACCCGAATAAAAATGGACGAATGCTCTTTCGAGCATTTCATTGAACACCTGGTGTGCATAGTAGAAATCACGAATACAAATATGGGAAAATAAGAGATTGGGACTAGATTTTGATTCAACTAAACATAATCGGCTTCAATCCCAACCTAGGTTGGGAGATTAGCCACGAATCATCTCAAAAGCAACAATCACAAATCCCAATTCACTATACATGATTCAACTAAAACCCTAAAATAACAATGAAGAGGAGGGAGAGAATCAAGAGACAAACTTGAATCAATCGTCATGTGGTAGTGGAACAATATTCAATTGCAATGAATTCAATCCAAAAGGCATTCAAGAAAATCCCCTAACAAAACCCTAGAAATCGCCTAAGAAGAGTGCTCTCAAAAGAAAAACTGAGGTCCCCTAAAAACTGTCGGAAAAATCACTTAAGTCGCGCAATAGCGAGCCGACGCACGGGCATCCGTAAACGAGCGCATTGGCAGGGCGCACAATCGTGCGCCTCCTACAACCAGCCAGTGCGCAGTTTCTACTTCTGCAGCACGACTGTACACTCCGGCAGCACCGACGTGCGCTCTTGTACCCATCTTCCTCTTGTACCCATCTGAAATGAGGTCAAAATAGAGGTTTATCATAGGGGGAGGTCACCGCTCAATAACCTCGATCTTTATTTTGCCCACATCAATGCCCCTTTGGAAAACAACATGTTCCAGAACAGCCCCCTTCTGCACGATGAAGTGGTACTTTTCCCAGTTCAAAACAAGGTTAACTTCCTCACATCTATGGAGTACCTTAGCTAAATTATCCAAGCACAAATCAAAGGTACCTCTATAAACTGAGAATTCATCCATAAATACTTCTACGAAGCTTTCAATGTAATCAGAAAATATAGTAGTCATGTATCGGTGGAAGGTGGTCGGGGCATTATATAACCCAAAGGGGATCCTTTGGTGTGCAAAGGTGTCATAAGGGCAAGTAAAAGTAGTCTTCTCTTGATCACTGGGATGGATCGCAATTGAAAGAATACAGAGTAGCCATCCAAGTAACAAAAGTATGAGTGTCTTGCTAACCTCTTCAACATGTGATTAATAAAGGGGAAGGGGAAGTGATCTTTCTATTTGGCCTTATTTTGTTTCCTGTAATCAATGCACTTATGCCACTTGGTAACGGTCCTAGTAGATAGGAGTTCATCTCATTCATTCTTAGTAACCGTCATGCCCCTTTTTTAGAAACTACCCGAACTGGATTCACCCGCTTACTATCTAAGGGAAGGTAAATGATTCTAACGCCAACTTGTTTAACAACCTTCTTCTTCATAACCTCTTGTGTATTAGGATTTAGTTGCCTTTGGGGTTGCCTAAAAGGTTTATAACCATCATCAAGGTGAATTTGATTCATGCAGATTGAAGGATTGATTTCCTTTATATCACCAATGCTATATCCAATGGCTCATCTATGTTTGCTAAAGATGCCCAACAATTTTTCAAGTTGGACACCATCAAGCTTAGCATTAACAATAATGGGGAATGTGGAATCAGGGCCAATGAATTCATACCTGATTGGAAAAGTAGAGGTTTTGACACTACCTTAAGGGGTATTCTCCTCCTCCTCCTTAGATGCTTGAACTTCCACATTAAGAACTTCCTCAGGTCGCTGCCTATGTGTATAGGCAATAGAGGCATTAAAGAGCCTTGTATACTCCTCCTTTCCCCTAGTATGAGTGTCAATCACATCACGGCCGATGAGAACGACCTCAAGAGGATCATCTACAGAATGACAAGTCATGGCCACCCTACTAACGACCTCCTCCAATATGTCAACTCTGCAAAAAGTGTTGTATAGAGCTTGGGTGATAAGAGTCTGTGGTATATAGAACTCCACCTTCTCATCTCCTATTTAAAGAGAGAGCTTGCCATCTTTAACATCAATAATGGCTAATGCACTAGTAAAAAATAGTTTTCCTAGATGATAAGGATACGGGTAGCTTCTTCCATTTCCATAGTATACATAAGCTCTACATTAGCAAGACTCGAAAGCATGTCAGGGCATATTCTTTGCACTTGCCAATTTGTCGTACTCTTTTGACTGGAAATTACCCACTAGTATGAACCAGGAACATATTAACTTTAATGTGATATCTGGACTTGCTATGCATAAGAAGAATCCACTTTGCCTTGTGGCAAAAAAAGCGACTCAGTAAACATAGTGGCCACATATATATCTAATGTGTTTGTTGAGATAATTTGTGTACCCTTCATCTTCTTTCCATGCAACATTCATGTAAAAATTCACTCTATTATTGAAATGCGAGGGATTTTTTCATGCTTGAGTGTGCCCATAAATATATCAGAGTAACTCTAGTGGCAGGCTCGGGTTCCACAAGGTCCATGACTATTCGACACACAGAGCATACTGTTAACCGGGCCTATTAGTTAGGCCTGACGACCACTAAGTGTTGCCTAGGGTAACAACCCTAGTTGTCCCCTATAACCTATAAAAGGAGGTTTTAGGGGTCAGCCATACACGACATAAGCATAAGACTCAAAATCTCTCACACTCTCATCTCCTCCCCTTACGGCTAGCTACCATCATTGCTGAGCTTCGGGCTTAGGACATGGATACCCTAAGGTCGACTCTACACTACTAAAAATCAGGTTTTTTTTGACAGAATATTCCGGCGGACCGCAATCCGTCGGACAAGTTCGGCGGATATTCCGCCGACAACCCGTCGGAGGCCCTTTTTTGAAAAGTGGCCGCGCTTTTTTCCTTTTTTTTACAATTTGGGCTTTTTTACAAGGGTCCAGCGGATATGTCTGTCGGAACCCCTTTAAAAGAGGCTTGACTCGGCTTCTCGCCAATTAGCCTCTCTCTCTCCTTCGGCCCTCCAAAATCGCCCCTCCGCATACGCCCCTACCTCGCCAGTTGCCGCCGGTCACCGCCGTCGTGTGCCCCGCGCCTCTACCGTCAACCACCCCCTGCAGCCACCTTGTCAGTGGGGATTGGTCCTGAGCGTCCACCACCAACCCAGCCCCCCAGCTCCGGTGCCTCCCACCGCCGCCGCCTCTTCACCATTGGCTGACCTCAACATCCCCCGCCATTTGTGGCCCATAAATTTTGACATATTGAAGTAAGTGTTTAAACCTAAATATTTTGTAGATTTGTGAAATTGAAGAGATAATTTTGATTGTTTTGTGGTAATTAGTGATTGGTAGATTTATATTGAGTGGTTTTTGAAAATTGATTGTTGTGAAAAATTAAAAATGTATGGATTGTCAGAGCGGTTTGGTAAATTAAAGTGGATTGATTATGTGATATGTGTTAATTTGCTGATAATGGTTTGCGTATGTTGAAAATTTGTGTAAATTAATATGTAATTGTTTGGTAAGTGCTATTATTAGTAATTCGTTGGTGTTGTAAATTATAGTGAATTGAAGAATGTGTTTGTACAGATATTGAACATAATTAGTCGTGAAATTTATTGTTGAGGATCGATAGAAAACAATTAATGAGCAACTATGAGGCTATATTATTTCGTTAAATGTGAAAAAGTTGTGCATATATGTTGTTGTGTACGATTTGAGGGAATGGTGTTATTTTAATTTGTGTGTTAATGAGAACAATTTTTTTGGATTATTAATATGAAGGAAATGGGTCGTAAGAGAAAACATATTACGAAAGGGAACAATTTTTGTTATTGTTAATGTGAGTGTTATTATTGTCGATGTGCATGTCACAACTTTGGGCTCCCACTTCAGACATTCAAATAGGTTTATATCCTGACTTAATTGTCATAATATGTTTTTTGTTGGTATCATGTTAATCGTAGCGTATGACGAAATAGTTTAATGATAAGTCCATCATGCATTCAGTTATATACGAATTAAAATGTGATAAATACATCGACGATTAAAGTAACCAATGTACAGCTTACTTTGTCAATGATGAACAGTGGATAATATATGTGGACCACCCCATTGGAGGTGGATGTATGAAAGATTTCTATCAGGGACAAAAACTTATAGGCAGGAATTCTTAGAAGGAGTAGAAATGTTTGATCAATTTGCAAGGTGTCAAACAGAGTTCATTAATAATGAACATTATAGATGTCCTTGTGCCAAGTGTGGAAACAGAGCTTATAGGGAACCTAATGATGTTAAATTACACTTGCTCCAAAACGGCTTTGTTAAGGGGTATTGGTATTTGACATCTCATGGGGAGATAGAACCAACTGAATATGCAAATGTTGGCAGTAGTAACCAACAAAACTTGTATGATAACATGGCTCCAACAAGTCCTATGGATTTCGATAACATGAACTCGTTTGTCGATCGTGTTGGAGCAATGGTGAACGATGTCATTGTTACTAATGAGTTTGAAGTTAGTGAGCAACCAAATGCAAAAGCTCAGGCATTTTATGATATGCTTCAAAATGCTCAGAGGCCTTTGTGGGATGGATGTTCAAACCAAACTGAGTTGTTCAATGTTGTAAGGTTGATGAGTATCAAATCTGATTACAATATGCCGCAGAATTGTATGAATGAGGTGATGCAGTTACTGCATGAGAGTTGCCCACTAGACAATCGTGTGCCCCAAAGTTACTCAGAGTTGAAAAAGAAGGTCCGAAGTTTGGGTTTAGATGTGCACAGGATTGATTGTTGTTGCGGTGGAAGTATGCTTTACTTTAAGAAGGATTCGGCCCTTGAAAATTACAAGTTTTGTGATTTGCCAAGATGGAAGCCGATTAAGTCAGGCGATAATAGGAAGAAGTTAAAATCATATGCAAAAATGTTCTACTTCCCTTTGATACCAAGGTTGCAACGCCTTTATGCCTCAAGAAACACAGCTGAGCACATGAGCTGGCATTATAACAATAGGCGTGAGGATGATGTTATGTGTCACCCTTCAGATGGGGAAGCGTGGAAACATTTTGATCGTAAATACCCAGATTTTGCTTCTGAGCCTCGTAATGTGAGGCTTGGTTTGTGTGCTGATGGGTTTAGCCCTTTCTCACAATCTGGCTGTTCTTATTCAATGTGGCCTGTGGTTGTGACACCTTACAACCTTCCTCCAGATATGTGCATGACAATGCCATATATGTTCTTGACTTGCATTATACCAGGGCCATCAAATCCAAAGAATAAAATAGATGTGTACTTACAACCGTTGATTGATGAGCTCCGAACTCTGTGGGATGGTGTCCAAACCTATGACATTTCCATGAGGCAAAACTTCTTGATGAGAGCTGCCTTAATGTGGATAGTGAATGACTTCCCGACACTCGGAATGTTATCTGGATGGGGCACTCATGGTGTTTTGAGTTTCCCTGTTTGTATGGATCAGTTGAGGGCGACACATTTGAAACATGGGGGCAAAGCATCATGGTTTGACTGTCACCGTCGATTCCTACCTCAACATCATGCGTTTCGAAAAAACCGTACTGCGTTTTGTAAGGAACAAGTGGTGAAAGAGGGCCCTCCATGCAGGAGAACTGGCGAGGAATTGTGGAATGAGGTGCGCAGTCTTCCAAAAGTAACCACCGATAGAGATTTTGTAATCCCGGGTTTCAAGGAAAATGTTCACAACTGGACCAAGAGAAGCATTTTCTGGGATTTACCTTATTGGAAAGACCAGTTGCTACGTCACAACTTGGATATTATGCATATAGAGAAAAACTTCTGCGACAACATCATTAACACTGTCATGGATGTTCTGGGAAAAACAGAAGATGATGTGAAGGCAAGGTTGGACATGGTAGACATGTACGATCGTCCCGAGCTAAATGTTGAACGAGGTGTTAATGGGAGGACACTGAAGCCAAAGGCTTCGTACGTCCTTTCTTTGGACAAAAGGAAGGGGTATGTGAGTGGGCCCAACAACTTACAATGCCTGATGCTTATTGTTCCAACTTTGGGAATTGCGTAGATGTGAAGACTGCAAATTTCCAAAACATGAAGAGTCATGACTGTCATGTGTTCCTGCATACGCTTATGCCAATAGCATTTCGTGTGTTGCCAAACAATGTACTTGAACCACTTGTTGAGTTAAGTGAGTACTTCAAAAACATTTGCTCAACAGTGTTAAGGGTCGATAAGTTACAAGAAATGCAACGCAATATAAGCATCCTTTGCAAATTGGAGAGAGTTTTCCCTCCTGGGCTCTTCAATGTCATGGAGCACTTACCTATGCATTTGGCAGAAGGAGCATACCTTGGGGGTCCAGTGCAATATCGATGGATATATCCTTTTAAAAGGTAAATACATTTGAAAAATTACGTCACACATGTAGATGTAAAACTAAAGTGTGCTTCAAACACTCATAAAATTTAAATGTAGGTACTTTGGGTGGCTGAAGAAGAAAATTAAAAATAAAACATCCCTTGAGGGGTCAGTGGCCGAAGCATATCTAGTGTTCGAGATATCACAGTTTTCTTCATTCTACTTCGGCGCTAATGTGCCTTCAATGCGCAGAAGTCGTCGACGAAATGAGGAAATCAATGTGGAGCCACAAGGCGAGCCAATCTTGTCAGTTTTCGAAACCAAAGGTACTGTTGTGGGAAATCGGACACAAAGGTACCTAACTGATAAAGAAATGAACGCTGCACAGCTTCATATTCTGTTGAATTGTAATGAAGTTGAACCATACATCGCGTAAGTTACAAAAAAAAGTACACCTTTCGTCCATTATATGCATTGAACGAATAGCATTTTATGAATTGAAACATGGTGCTAATAAGTGAATAATGACTTGTACAGACTATTCAAACAACAAAAATTACAAGGAAACCCAAATTTCATAAATGTGGAGTTAGATGCACTGATAGAGTCTGAGTTTATTTGGTGGTTCAAAAAAGCAGTAAGATTTTATAATTTTTCCACCTGCGTTGGAAATTACTATACTAATTCATCAAAACTTATTTGTAGCAAATGGTCCCAACCTTATCAGTTGAAACATAAATACTTGTTGGTTGACATTGTTCAAATGTTCAATGACGAACATCAGCTACACCTGTACCATTTGGCTCAACTGTCTTTGAGGAAGGTCACAAGCTGGTCTGTATTTAGGGTGAATGAATTCTTATTTCATACACAGAAAATGTGTGAAGGAAAAAAGAGCTACAATTGTGGGGTTTGTATGAAAGGGAGCGGGGAGGTGGATTCGAGGATGATTATTATGGAATCCTTCAAGAAGTTATTCGTGTTGAATATCTAGGAGAACCACTTAAACAATGTACATTGTTTAGGTGTGATTGGTTTGATAACACCCCTCGAGGAACACGTAGCCCCAAACTATGTCCCTTCGTTGAGGTTAATGCAACAAGAAGATACAAAAAATATGATCCATTCATATTTGCTGCTTCCGCAATCCAGGTGGTGTACATGAGGTACCCAAATGGAATAAGAGATAAAGCTAACTGGTGGGCTGTCGTACCAAACATACCTATACACAATGTGAATAATGAATTCACTTTACCAGTTGCATTTCAAGAGGAACGAGTGTCCCACATGACACTAGTAACTTACACACTCCCTGCAACTTTGTTGAATGAAGAGGAAGAAATCGAGGTAAACGAAGACGTTCCAGCTGAGAGAAGTGAAGAGGAGGAGTGGGATGATAATGACGACGATACTGAAGACTCTGAATAAAAGTGATAATGATAAATGAGTAGATTGTGACCTAAAACCAAATTGTATTCTATGTTAATTTAGACACTTATGAAATTATATGCGTGACAACAGTTGTTAGTCACATGGCATTGTTCAACATGGAATTATAGTTACACACGACATTTGCTGTTAATTTAACTGCAATTAATTATTTGTCACTTATATTATCTTATCACTACGCTCTGTATATTTGTCTCAAAGATGTCAAGTACACATCGTGGCCGTGGGGCCGGACGTGGGCGTTCTCTGGGAGCAGACTGACAGGACCCCACCAGTCAGCCAGAAGAGCAATATTAGGGACATCGAACCCCTGAGGTTCCCCACGCCATTGTCCCAGACCCTCACACTATTCCATCCATACACTTCACCCAACACATGACACCTAACATACCCTATGTACACATGTCTGGTAGCTACATGATCCCGAACCCACCTCTTATTCCACAACAATTTGTAGAAAGGAGTCGGGAACAAAGTGAACATGCTTCTAGCCATGGCAGTACCACAAACAAGCAACTCATCACACCTGACGACAAAGAGTAAGTAATTATGTCCTACCAACTGTGTTATGAATTTACAATTTCTGACGGTGATCCATTCTTTTTAATTTGCAAGTTTCTGTCCCTACGTTATTGTGTTTGAGATTACAAGGATATTTACGAGAAAATATCCGGAGCCATGGTCAACATGGGGGAAAGTGCCTAAACAACAGCGGGACTTGTGGTTTGGTGAGTTTAAGGTAAGAGTTTTTCCAAATTTTTGTACATTTATCTACATATACATATATATATTCATATTGTTAGCATCATTTACATTTTCTGGCATGTAATTGTGTTCATGCAGAAGCGTTACCATTGGGCTCCAGAGCATGAGACCCAGATACAGAGGAATTTCGAGGAGAAAGGGGCAAGTAGATTGAGGGACACATTTGGGGAGTTGAGGAAGAGGAACAAGCAACTGTTGTGGCTGTTTGACAGCACTTGGAAGTCGCTGTGGGAACATTGGGCTTTCGAGAAATTTTTGAAGATGAGTTCCTAGGCAAAGAAGAACTGGAACAGTGACCAGGATGGGTTAGGTCCTTCTTTGCATAGATCTGGTTCGGTCCCATTTACTGAGCACAGAAGACGCATGGTAAGTGCGTGGTTCATTATTTCTTTTACTTATTTTTCCCAACGCCTTATCCAATTAGAAGAATCCTCCTGTACGTTAACGTATTTTGATATTGTATAGGAGAAGAAGCTTAATAGGGAGGTTATGGACCTTGAACTTTTTAAGGACACTCATGTAGACGCGGCTAACAAATGGGTGGACAAAAAATCTGAAAAAACATGGGTAAGTCACATGCATGATTTCTTGCTTGCCTAACAAATCAGCTCAGTGTCTTCACGATTGAATGCTATGTTTGGAATGTGTAAGTTTTTTGAATCTGATTTTGTAGGCGGAGCACCAATTAAAGTGGGACCACATTTGAAACTCGCAATCTTCCACAGACCCCTGCTCCGAACCAACTGAAGTCCCATCTGAAACCGAGTTGTGGGTGTAAGCTAACTACAACAAAAAGGGCCGTGTGTATGGGCTAGGATCAGAAGAGGTGAAACTGAAGCACCTGGTGAAGTCCACAGCGACATCCCGGGACCGTGATCATGACCCTGATGTGTGAGCAACGGTCACCCAGCTGAACAGCGAGCTCAGTACGATGGCGGAGAAAAACCGTCACTTAGAAGAGAAAGTGACTTTACTCACTTTAGAATTATCTAGTCTGAAAGATACATTCCATGAGTTTATGAGAGCTCAACAAGCATCTGGGTATGGATCTCGCCCACGCCTTTCTATGCGCCGTCGACAACATCACCGCGCTGCTCCTTATGTCCCTCCTCCGCCTCCTCCTCCTCAACAACAACCCTGTGATGATGATGATGATAATGATGATGATGATGATGGTAGCGCCAACCTTGGGTATGATGATCGCCCTCCTGACTACAGGGATTATTTCAACTAGAATGTCACTCGATCCTCCCCTTCCTCCTCGATACTCATTTGAACAGTTACGTTTTCTTGCGTTTGTTGCATTGCTTTTGTTTCTTATTATTGTACTTCCTACTCGATCAGTTCTAAATACATTATTAGAATGTCCATTTGGTGTGGTTGTTTATTTATACTTATTAAATGAAAGTAACCACGTGTGGTGGTTACGTTTGTTGCGATTTGTGTACCACATATGGTGGTTATGTTTGTTGCGATTTGTGTACCACGTGTGGTGGTTCTGGTTCGGTCAACATATGGTTGTTCTGAGTTTGTATATGCAGGTTGTAAATTTGTATTTGGGGAACTACATTTTCGAATTTTTATTTTATTTTTCCCAAATTTCCGACGGAATGATGTATATCCGTCGGAACCATTTTCCGTCGGAAATGTCTGACGGATATACGTCATTCCTTCGGGGAGTCCGGCAATTTGTGGACTTCTACACTGGGTATGCCGACAGAAAAGTCCGTCGGACGCCTAAATTTCTATCGGTCGGCTGTCGCCCTGACCGTCGGGAAACGGCCGACGGAATCCGTTCTCCATCGGAATTTATCCAACGGAATGGCTTTTTAGTCGAAAAGGCGGGTCTACGGACCCTATTCCTATGGAACATGTCGATCGGATTTTCCGCCGAAAAATACATTTTTCGATGGAAAAAAAGCCATTATCCGTCGGAAAATCTGCTGGAAAAGGGCAGTTTTTTATTAGTGCTAGTAGCCGACTCATATTCAGATCAACGTGGGCTATTCTCGACAGATAATTCCGCATTCCAGGTTAGTCATATATTTGTCTAACAATGGTATTAGAGCCTGCACTGTTCAGATTAGCCCCGATTAATAGGTTGATCATCTATCAAACCTGATTTGTTAAAGCCTGCTTGTTCATATGATTAATTGCCTAATTTCATAATTATGCATCCCAAAAAGCATGCTTCTATGATTATGATGTCTTTTTTGCCCAAAACTAACTAAGAGATTGCAATTTTAGTTGAACTAATGGATGAACGTTTTTGTTTTTCAAATTTGGCATAATTGAGATTGATAAAATAGACCCCAAATTGCAATTTATGCGACTGTGTATGCACTAATCTCTGCCAGATTGATTCTTGCATTCTATGCCCTAGTTGATGACATGATTTCCATTCTGCCAGGCATGCCTCTGTGATTAAATTTCACCAAGGACTGAACTTTTTTGATTAGTTCGTTTTAATATTAGTAATTGTGCTATTTAAGTGTTGAAAGCATGTCTTGGTGGGCAATTAGTTTGTCTTAAACACATAATTGCTCCCCAAAACCCTAACCCTTAATCGATCCCTGCTTGAACTCAACCCTAAGTTCATTCCATTGTTTTGACAAACCTCGAAAACCCTAACCCTAATTCCACCGCCAGTGCCTAGTGCCTGCGACAGTAGTGGGTTTAGCGAAGCATCAGTGGCCTTCGAAGCCTCTACCTCGACCCAAAACCCTAGAAAGACCCAGATTGAGTTTTAATTCATTAAAAAAAAGTAAAAAGGGGATAGGGGTAGAAGAGACTAAGATCGAGACATAACTCATCAGAAACCACCGAGGAAGGGTGGCACGTGTGATCCACGCACCGTCGATAAAGGCTCAGTTTGTCCTTCTTCTTCCTCCAACCGCGATTTTACAGTCGATCTGTGCAACCTCGGAGAGAAATTTGCAAAAACACCATCATGGAAGGCACGTGTGTCCACAGGTCGCCACCTCAATGGCGCATTGGCTGCGTAGACCACTTCACCAGACTCGGTTTTGGCCGATCTACGTGGTGGTAGCATTTATTCTCGAAAGGTTGGCTTAGATCGAAGGCGAAAGGGGGGGGCGGTGGTTTTACATCATTTGGATGCTTTTTCGGAAACTAAAATGGCGGCAGTGGCTACCGTGGTGGTGGCGTCAAGAGGCTGAGGAAGGAGCTCGATGCTCCATTTCTCCAGCCATGGTGCCCAAAAATCGAGAGAATCCACTTTCGGGTCAAGAGGAGGAGAAAGACAAGAGAGAGGGATTCGAAAGAACAGAGAGAGAGTATAGTGTTTTAGGGTTGTTGGGTGACTCTAGTGAGTAAGTTTCTCGATTATATGAAGGGCCCTATTTTAAGCCGGTTTTGGATAAAAGAAAAGCCTAAGAAAAGGGGGGCCGTTTTTTTAAAAATTTTATTTTTGGTGGGCCGATTCTTGATTGCTATTTGCTTCTGTTTTAGGCCAAATTTTTTAAAATTTTGGTTTGGGCTGTTTTAAAAGAAAAAAAGGGATCCCGGTTCTTTGTCATTATGGGCCCTTTTTTTTGTTTTGGTCCAGAATGTTTGTCTTAATTTGGGTTGTTTTCTTTAGGCCGATTTTGTTTCTGTTTCGATTTGGACTATTGAATATCTGCTCTTGTGATCATATAAATTTGTTTTATATGTTGAGAGTGGCCATTATTTTTGTTATGAGTTATATTTTTGTCCTTTATTCTCATATTATTATTGTTGATAGTATGAAATTTTGAAGTTGATTATATAACTTTGTGTTATATATATTAAAACAAAATGAAGCTATGTTAAATGAGTTAGTTTCATAAAAAAATTGTGTGAATATATATTTACATTATTAAAAGCGAATATCTTCGTGATAGTCACTGGATTAAAATGTTAATTAGTTTAACAAAGCTCTTAAGGAAATTCTATGAAGTTAAGTTAATAATAAATTAAAGAAGCTCCAAAGTTCATATCTATACGCGAGAATTATGGGCTTAGCAAAATTTTCGAATGTATATGATGAATGATGGGGTCTTCTTGATAATTTAATTATTAAAACAATATGCCTAACAAATAAGTATATACTTTTAGATATGGCAGCTAGAAACATGATATGTTGTATGCAATCTGATGACAAACTGGATGGTTCAAACTACGACGTCTGCCATCTGAAACTCTAGTTCTACTTAAATAATGGTGACATGTTAGACCTCTTGACCCCGTCTATGACTGCTCCGACTAAAAAATATGAACAAGGTGGGGATATTACTGCAACTGAGCAGTACAAAGAAAACCTAAAGGCATACCAACCATGGTTTAAACGCGATCGTTCTACACTCTATACTATGCTGTCTTGCATGCAGGACAATTTCTTGGGTGAGTTTGAACACTTCCCCACTGCTAAGGACATGCGGACGCAGTTTAAGGTTAGATTCAGGCATACATCTGTTACAAGGTTGCATACTTTGCAACTGAAATGGATGCAGTATACTATTGACTCCAGTCGTAGTATCTTCGAATAACTTCAAACTATGAGTGCTGTGGTTCGAGACCTTAAGGTTGCAAGGCAAGAGGTTTCTGAGGAAGAACATGTCCTAAATGTGATTAGAGCTCTTCTCAATGACAATGAACATTAGAAGAGTTTTAAAGTATTCATGACATATAGTGAGCACATCAAGACCTTCGAGGCAATCTCCAAGCACCTCGAAATGGAGGAAGAGCGTTTAAAATTATATGCGCCTCCTAGTGTGGCATTCGTTGCCAAAGGATCGGGGCCCAAGGGTAGGAAACCTTACAGTGGTAAGAAACCTAAGAAGGGCCCCCGTCCTCCTCATGACTCTTGCACCAATGGTGGTACTACCAAGAAGCATAAGGCTAAGGGTAACGGAGCTAAGGATATGGCACATGTGAAGTGCTATAATTGTGGAAAGAAGGGTCATTTCGCTTGGGATTGACCTGAGCCAGCCAATGTACCTCTTCCCACTAAAACTCCTGCATTATATGTTTGTTCCCATGCATTCGTTGCTAACTCTCTTCCTCAATGGATTGTAGACACGGGGGCAACAAAGCACATAGTTCAGGATAGGGCCATATTCATGGAGTTCCATCGCTACCCAGTGGGTTCACGAACTGTCATACTAGGGAACGACAGCAGAAAAGACGTCCTTGGAGTAGGAACATACCAGCTCAAACTCCGTAGATTAAACAAGCTGCTTCTTCATGACGCCCTCTATGCACCTAGGGTGCGATGCTCCTTAGTTTCTTATGTTTCTTTAGTAGCTTAGGTTTTACTTTTCGTTTTCGTCCAGACGATATAGATTTGTTCTATAATGGCAATTTGTTTTGCCAAACAACTTTAAAAGGAGATTTCATTGTTTTGGATTTGGATGATAACTATAATAATATATCCTCTGCTTTTGTTTCATATTTTGTCTCTAATTCTGAATCTGTTAAGTGGCATGCTGGACTTGGCCATGTGAGCCAAGATAGGATAAATAGGCTAGCTAAAGAAGATCTTCTAGACCGATTCACTAGGGCTAAGTTGCCCAGGTATGAGTCATGTTTAGCTGGAAAGGCAACAATGAAGCCTTTCGGTAAGGCCTCGAAAGCATCTAGTCCCCTAGAATTAATCCACTCAGACATGTGCGGACCCATGAAGGTTAAAGCACAACATGGGGCTATCTATTTTATTACTCTCATAGACAATTATTCATGACATGGGTATTTGTACCTACTATCTCATCGCTACGAGGCATTCGATGTGTTTAAACGCTTCGTAGCAGAAGTAGAGACTCAATTGGAACGTAGGATTAAGATCCTTCGAACTTATCGAGGTCATGAATACCTCTTTGATATTTTCAAGGAGTTCTGTGAGGAAAAAGGTATACAAAGACAGGTAACGATTCCACGCACCCCACAACAGAAAGGTGTTGCGGAACGCAGGAATCATACATTGTTTGACATGGTCAGGTCAATGATGGCACATGCTAACCTCCAGATTAGTTTTTAGGGGGATGCACTGCTTATGGAAATGTCATAAAATAGTGGACTAAGCCCACAATTAAGCCAAACTTCAAGGACTAAAGTATAAAAATAGCTTTTACTTTTAAAATATAACTTTAAAATCAAAATAAATTACTTCAACAAAATTTTAAAAAATGACTTTTTACCAATAATCAAAAATTGAATATGGAATCTATAAAGACACTGACTAATAAAAATTTTATACCAAAATAGATACAACTGTCCAACTGTTAAATGAAAATTGACAAAACTTGTCTGTATTTACTCTCTTTAATAAAAACAACAATGACCACCCAAGAAACAGAAACAATATTACAACAAGAGCAAGAAACTAATGAAAATTATATGGGAATAATTACTTTTAATCAAAAACTATACTCAAAAATAATAGCAACTGATTTATCTTTAAAAGATCCCAGAAACTTTATGAAAAAACTAGACGATTTCTTAACAAGAAAATTAATTAGATACTTCAAGCTATACACAACTGAACAACCTGTGAATGTACAACATTTATAAGAAAATATTAGATTACGACTCATGACTCAAGATATTATAGAAAACTTTTTAAATGAAATTCCCCTGAAAGATCGAAATCTAATAAAGTACGTTCATTTACAAGGATTGCAAATTGCTATTAAAGCATGTTTTAAAGAAGGAATTAACTCACCTATCATCTTATCACTTCATGATCAACGATTTACAAATATCCAGAATAGCCATCTTGGAACTTTACAAGGAAACTTAATCTATAAAAAATTAATTTTTGAATGCTATCCAAACTATTCAGTGACACTTCGTAGCAAAAATATTGAAGATATAGGTTTTACAATCGGAAAATGATGCACTATCTTTCTACTACAGAGGACTATACATCTTTTCAAATACAAATTTTCCAATTAAGGAAGAAAAACAAACTGGAAAAATAACTATTGACCCTATCTTTTCAACAGTAAGCACTGTTATCTCACCACCTATGCAGGAAGCAAGACTACCAGCTTTAACAAACTTCCAATTAGTCGACGAAGAACCTTCTACTAGCTATGAAGCCCCACGACTATTTTATGCAGATAAAGGAATGAGAATAATTCATCAACCTGTTCTACCTAAGAGCTTTGGCACATCAAAAATACCCCGTTTTCAACTCAAAACTATTACAACACTTAACACTAGTTCAACTTATAAAGTCAAGCTTGCCTATTTTAATGGATAACTCTGGATAGACAACAAAGTATTAATCGACACAGAAGCATCTCAATGTCATTGTATACCCCTACCTATCCTAGTCTTTACCACCAAAAACTATAGCTTCGTTACTTATGATGGATGCGAAGCAACTTTAACTCAAAAGGCCAAACTTTTACTGAAAACTCTAACCTCTACCTTAATTGAATTTGATTGTTATATCGATAACTCCATCAATAATGATCATTACCATGTTTTACTCGGAATGAACTTTTTGGATCAGTTTGAAACTTATGAGATAAAACCAACTCACATCATCTTGCAAACTAAGCAAAATTCCATTACTCTTGAAAGAATATAAAACAACTACAAATTCTTATCCTTACGTATATTGAGACCACTTGGAACTCGATATCACAACTATCGCCTTAATTGATACAGGTTCCGAAGTAACCTTTTTTCAAAACTTTTTACTACCAAAGTGGGAAAAATTACCCTCTAATCGCCGAATTCGAATTCAGGGTGTCCATCCCACACCTACCTATTTAAACCTCCTACAAAGCAACGTGTCTATTATTCTCGGAAATAAGATTCTTACTTTCCCTTTGGTTTTCCAATATAATTCAGGTTATGATATCCTCTTAGGAAATGATTTTCTCAAACAATTTGCTAAATTCACAGAAAGTCCTTATACTATCTATTTCACTACCAAATGTGGTCATACCTACATAGTACGCGCGAAGCGTGGTGGACAAGGATATGAACAACTTGCACTCTCAATTCAACTTCAAAAATCCACTTTTCACATAAATATCCTAAAGAAAGAAGATCTCATTACCAAATTAAAAAAAAAATCTATTCCGACAATCCCTTACAGTTCTGGAAAGCAGAACATCCCAGAGCAAAAATCGAATTAACTCAAAAAGTCTATATTAAAGAAAAACCTATGCTTTGTTCTCCAGAAGATATAAGAATTTTCAATACAAATCAAAGAACTATTAGACAAAAGCTTAATCCGACCATCCAAAGGAAGCTATTCATCTCCAGCTTTTGCAGTTATGAACGAAGTAGAAAAAAGAAGAAATAAGGCTAGAATGGTTATCAATTATTAAAAACTAAATCAATTTTCTAAAACAGATAATTATTTTCTACCAAGCAAAGATGTTTTACTCAATCTAAAACAAAAAATACTTCTCCTAATTTGATTGTAAATATGGATTTTGGCAAATCAAAATGGAAAAAGACAGCATAAAATATACTGATTTTGGCACCCCTCAAGGCTTTCACGAATGGATTGTTATGCCATTTGGACTAAAAAATACACCAAGAATATTTCAAAGAAGAATGGATAATGCTTTTAAACATCCTAACTCTTTTCTTGTAATTTATGTGGATGATATCCTAATTAGCTCTACAACTATTGAAGAACACTGTGAACATCTCCAACTATTTGCAGAAACAACTATTAAAGAAGGAATCTGTCTAAGCGAAAAGAAAGTAACTATAGAACTAGAAAAAATTGAATTTTTAGGATTCGAATTAGGATCCAACGGAATCACTTTACAAACTCATATTTCAAGAAAAATTATGGAATATCCCGACAATCTAAGAATTAAAAAGCAAATTCAAAGATTTCTAGGACTCCTTAACTATGCAAGTTCCTATATCCCAGACTTAGCAAAAAAGAAAAAAGATCTACAAAGTCTACTAAGAAAAAATAATACCAAAGGATGGAATGAGCATCACTCACAAATAGTAAAAAAACTAAAAGAAGAATGTAAAAATTTACCACAACTTAGACTACCCGAACCTGAAGATAATCTAATACCACAAACTAATGCATCTGATAATGTATGGTCTGCAATCTTAAAAACTGATCTGAATGAAATTTGTGGCTATCACAACGGAACTTTTTCTCAAATAGAAGAAAATTACAATACTATGGAAAAAGAACTTTTAGCCATAATTCGAGAAATTAAAAAATAGCGTTTATTTCTGATGAACCTCTATTTTGTACTCTTTTTAGCCCCTATTTGACCCGTTTCCTCCCCCTTTTTCACGTTTAATTGTGTTAAGGAAGGGTCAAATCGGTCTCCTTTTGCATACTTTTTACTTATGCAGCATCTTTCGATATTTTCAGGGACTAGATTGAAGAAGAGGAAAGATGAATAATATCTGGCAAAAGGAGGTGCTAAAGAAGGGAGAAAAGCCGCGAAAAGGCGTCGCACGGAGGTCCCGGACAATCGAGCACACGCGACACAACCGGAGGACGAAGAACCGGCCAAGCCAAGCCGGTGCCACATGGCACGGTCTGACCGTGCCACGTGGCACGACCGTGCCACATGGCACGGTGTGGCCGTGCCACGTGGCGCTGGCACGGCTCGGCTGGGCTGTTTCCTTGGCGTTCCGTCAGTGTTTTGGCACGGTCACACCGTGCCTCTGGGCACGACCGTGCCACCCCCGTTCCGCGTCGCGACTTAAAAGTTCTTCCGAGGCTGTTTCAGTGGATTCAGATTTTATTTCAATTTTCTCTTTCCAGAACTTCTTTTTAGGCGATTTTTAGGGTTTAGTAGAGAGTTTTGATTTTCACAATATCGATTTGGCTATTGGATTAAAGTTTGTTCTACTATTGATCCCTGCTATTAATTCAAGGTTCTAAATTCTCTCTCTACTCGTGTTCTTAATTATTTTGAAGTTTGCAATGGTTATGAACTTGAATGCTTTGGTTGTTGCTAGAAATCTAATGTGTGGCTAAATCCCTCAACTTAGGTTGGGATTGATGCCGAATATGTAGAATTGAATTTTGTACTGGCCCAATCCATGTTCCCCCTTTGTTTTGTGATTGCGAATTCTGCTGTGCACGCCACATGTTCGATGAAATGCTCGAAAGAACATTCATCGTTTTTATTGGGGTTTAGGGGAGCGTTGAGAGACGAAACCTTTACCTAGCGCGTCTTAGTAGACAATTAGGATTTTAACATGAAAATAGTTAAGTTCTAATTGGGAGTAGAGATTGTGAATCTTGTAATCCTTCAACCTTTAGTCCCATGAAAATAGGCGACTATAGTTCTAGGATTAGTCTTCGACCCTTGAGAGAGGGAGGAGATGGGCTTAATCGACAATCTATCCATATGCGATGCATTCTTGGGAATATGTGATTGGGTTAGTAACTGATTCGTTAGCATATTCGTGCTGTTAATTCCAACCTAAGTGTTTGTCTATTCTGCAGTTCATTACATTTTTTAGCTGTTTTCATTTCTCTTAGTTAAATCTTCAACCCAAAATTGCGATTGCCTAACTTGAGTAGTTTAATTAATTCTGGTAGTTGAAGCCAAGTTCCCTGTGGATTCGACCCGTACTTGCCGGTTGCTAGCTACAGCTACGCCGTGCACTTGCGGTAAGTAAAACTGCATAACAATTTCTATTACCAAAACCTTCCAAAGTGCTAACTGATAATAAAACAGCAACTATGTTTGTAAAACAAGTCTTAGATAATGGACCTCACATGAGGAAACTTCATTGATGACAAATTTTTCTCTCTCAATTTAACACTATTTATGAGCATGTTTCAGGAAATCATAACTTTCTTGCAGATTATTTAACTTGCGGAACCGAATACCTCAATGATGACTGAAGAAAGTTGATGAGCTACTGATCGTGTACTATTTCATACCAACTATTTCAGAGACAGAACTATTAAACTATTTCTACAATGGAAACTATTACTCATGCTCTTGAACCACTTCTATTCTACCTGAGAGATAATGATCTCTATTTCACCTCCTTTGCAGGACCTTGTTATAATGAATACGTTATTTTTATTGACTACCAAGAATGGTATCTTTCCAAAGAAATACCATTCTATCAATACCCCACACTTATCAAAGTCTACAGAACTCTTCTCCAAGACATCAATAATCACCCAGTTCTTATTGTAATGCCAACTGGATATATCGAAACTATGAGATATTACCACCAGTATTTTACCTATTGGACTGCTTATGAACCCCATATCTTCCGATTCGTCTCAAAAATTATCTCGGAGGTTCATATATGCCCTTTTGAACAACACAACTCTCATGTATTAATTCCCTTATGCCATGACATACGCTTTGACATTTCTTGTCTCAAACAAACCGACAATGATCTTCATTGTAACCTGATTCAAGAATACTCAAAGTTTACTAAAACTCAAGATGATGAAGAAGCAAAGAGATTATCATCACTTATGGAAAAAATACGACAAGAAACTTTCATCCTTGAATGCTAAGATTGCGCCAAAAGAACTACCAGATGTAAGGCCAGGATCTTGCCGAAAACTATTGCTGAACTATTGAACTATTATCTACTGAAATCTGAAAAATCTGGAACTAACAGCTACAAGATGCCAGCACATCACTTATTGCTGCTAAAGAGGACCCACAAGCAATCAATTACGAAGACTTCTGCAACCACGTGTGAAGAATTCTGAAATTATTGCTCAAGTCACCATCAACTATGCACTGTAACTATTCACCAATCACGCGACGGCCAACCAACAAGCACGCCAACTTTTCAAAAAGATTATCAAGACACTGTTTAACTTTTCAATTATTATACTATTTACAGTTGTAAAGTTGTTTCCTTTGATGTAAGCACTTACGTCACAAGAGCCTTTTGAGACACCATAAATATGTAACTCCTTAACTAGGAAAACTTAGATTTGGAGGAAGAAAAAACAAAGAGACTCAAAAAAAGATTTAGAGTGAGAAAAATCTTAGAGCTTTTAGAAACTATTTGGAGCGAAGCTCCTAAAATGTTGTTCTAAATTTCCTTTTGGGAAATTAGCTTAATAAGGAGAACTATTCAGAAAATTCTTGCAATTCAATCTCTGCGATGCTCGAATTAAGTGGGGAATTTTTAAGGATTTAAGTACCCAGAGGAACGAAAGAGTCTGAGAAAATTCCAATATCTTAGTGAGAGATTGCTTGAGGTGAGTAAGAAGATTAAGAGATTTAAGTACCCAGAGCGGCGAAAGAGTTTAAGAAATTCTTATCTCAACGAGAGGTTCAAAAATATTGAGAGGAAAGCCCGTGAGGCAGAGAGATCAAAGCAAGCCCAATAAGGCCCGTGAGGAGAAAGGCGTGGCAGCCGATCTGAGGGACTCCAGCGCTTTGCCTAAAATTTTTTGATCAAGGAGGTATAATTTCATGAATTACTGATAGTTTGATTTATTTTGCTAAAAGTAGCATCATGTTTAGAACTCATTTTATCGTAGCTTTGTCCGAACTATTGTTTCTCATCAAAGAGTTTTAAACCTTTTTCTACAAAAAGTTATTAGCCCCTTGTATTATTGGTATCAGAGCACTAGACGACTCGAACTATTTCTTAACTATTTAGTAACTATTAAAACTTAACTATTGACTATACGCACTCAAGCTAAATAATTTAGAATAAAAACACTATTGAAATTTCCAACTATTAATCACTGTTTATAAAAAAGGATTATTAATCAAGCGATAATCATGATTCATCACTCATCACTCATCACTCATCATTATGATTAGCATCACTATTAAGCATACAGCCTCAACACCTATTTGAAAATTCAAACGAACTTGAGAATAATAAACTTTATTCATCTAAAATAATCAAACAAAATTTTGAAAATTAAAACAGAAATGTCGTACTTAATTTTTAATTCTTAAGCACAAAATATTTAACTAAAAAATAAACAATTTGGCAAACTACTTTGCAAACAATAATCTGAATAGAAAAAACCAATAAGCAAGTAAAATACTTGAATGAAAAACTTCGAACACTGATCAGCAATTACTGTTTCAAGAACTGTGTATAACTTTAAAAATTATTGAAATAACCGACAAACTATTATGCAAAAACTACTCACTACACTGTTTAAACTATTCACTTTTGACAAAAAGCAAACCACGTGAAACTTTTGAAATTATAAAAGAAAGAACTATTAAAAATGGCAGATATACCAAATCACCCTTATGTGCAGCACCAATGTGCAGCACCATTCACTAAAAAGCTCTCACTTTCCTAAAGCTAGTTCTGTTGCTTCTTTAAGAGATGATTATTATAAACTAAGACTAAAGCATCAAAACTTACTTCAATTATTGTTATCAGAATATGAAGATCTAAAAGATACTTTAACTCCTTTTGAGCACAGAGCTAACAAACGCTATCATAAGCTATTAAATCAACTAATTTATGAAAATACTAAAACTGCTAAAGAACTAGATAGAACTTTAAAAGACTACCTTTTCCTATATAGCTTTGGCTAAATTATAAAATGAATTCATCTACCAATAATTTAAACTCTAGACATAAATTCCAATCTATAGCTAAATTAGACCGATCAGGAGATTATATCATTGGAACTAACAGTTTTCTACCCAATCTGGAATATTATACTACAAAACAAGCTTTTGATTTCTTAAGAACTTTTGATTGTACAACTAGAACTATTCGTCAACAAATGATAAATCATTATAAAACACGACTAGATCAACTAATACTTTTGCTAGAAACTATTGAACCAAGAAATAGAAAACTCTTAAAAGATAATATTGCACTATTTGGTATCAAGAAAATATGGATATCAACGACTCTTAAATCACTTACTATTCAAATAACGAATATTAAAACAAACTAAAAGGATAAAATCGTAATTAACTAGTGAAAACAAAAACTTTAACATAAACGATCACAAAAACTTTAAATTAAAATCGCAACTTTAAAAGGGCAATTAGGTAATTATACCACAAAAAGCCAAAACTATTTTATGACTTATCACATCAACTCGAAATCTATCCGAAACTCAACCCGATTGACACCCTTAATAGGCAGGCTGTCAAAAGAGTTAATTAATTCAAGCTAAATAGGTGAACTCATGGGCAGAATATTACAATAAATTACACATATGAGGCTTCAGATTTGCTCACATTATGGGCCATGTCCAGCCAAATAATTCAACGCAGCCACAACTAATTCAAACATATTGTGCCTTTGAAGAAACAACTTTGACGAACCCATGACTAGACCTGGCAAAACTAACCCGAAATCCAAGCTGAACGATCCATACCTATATCTGACCTGACACCTAAAATATGCTTACTCGAAAGTGGATCCGAAATCCGAATTGACTCAAACCGAACCATACCCGACCCGAAATTTTCTACAAAGTTGCTTATTTTGGCATGACAAGTGTGTTTGACCAAAAATTAGTTGACCCGAAATCGTCCCAAACCGAACCATACCTGACCCAAACCGAAACGACCCGAAATATCACTTGACCCGAACATGACCCGAACCAAACTTGACCCGAACTGTACCCGAATCGAATGATCCATTTGTCATGTCTACCCATGACAGGAGCGAGGCCAAAAATAAAAATAAAATGTGTGGCAAGCGTTGACGTGGCAATTTCCCATATGCCCAGTGATGTCAGAGCGTATGGTACGGCGAGTATATTTTAGCAGCACTGCCATCGGTTACCTCGCGTAGAAAATGTGGGGCCCGTGTGGAAAATGCATGGCAAAGAAAAGCTGGCAGCAAGGGAAATTGGAGGGGGCCACGCGTGTCACCTCGCCTGTGCGGTCCTCCTCCTGTGCCACTTTTTGTGAATTATTTTTTTTTCTTTTTTTTGAACAAATATATAATTTTTATATGATTAAAAAATAGGTTATGTGTTATAAAGTGGGTCAATGACAAATATTTTTATTGGATGATTAAAATTGAGTTCCATTTGTTGGAGAAGTGATTGAATGAAAGTTCCAAATTTGTGAAATTTTTGTTGATGTGGCATGCTTAGAGTTCCAAAAACTAGAACTCTGCTGGGAATACTCTTAGTGCTACCAATGAAAGGGGTCAGGGGAAAAAAATTCGCTAACTGTTGACAATCTTCAATGATGTGAAGTACTTTAATAAGGATTTTGTTAAAAAAATTATCTTTGTTACTCCTTCCTATTTATTGCTATTGTTGAAAATGTACGTAATTGTAGTTCTATAGCATTGCCATATTTCTATTTCGAAAAACTTACCAATAGTTATGATTTATAGCACTCATTTTAACTACATATTACTAAAACATATTTAAACTTACCAAGATTTCACTATGATTATGAGACAAAGACACTAATTGTTCAATTACATACGTAAAGAGATTTAATAATTAATTAGTTGGTTATAATCTTGTACTGCAATACAGTAATTTCAATCAACATATTGATTGAGGGTTATTAGCTGCCTGGTGATATACGATAAGAGAAGATTAGATGAACCGTCCAATTTAGAAAGCTGTAGATACCAAGCAAGCATCCACATATACACAGTCATGGTGCTGGTGCTCCTCCTGGTTGTAGTTTACTCTTTCATCTTCTTCCTTGTAATTCTCCCACATCGCGAAAAACATGGAAAATTCAATCTCCCTCCTGGACCCATAGGCCTCCCCCTCCTCGGAAACCTCCACCAGTTCGATTCCTCGGCCCCTCACCTCTACTTCTCCAAGCTTGCCAAGATCTACGGCCCGATCTTGTCCTTGCGATTCGGGTGTAGATCAGCGGTGGTGATTCAATCAGCTGCTCTGGGGAAGGAGGTCCTGAAAACACAGGATCACAACTTCTGTACGAGGCCAACTCTGGTGGCTCAGCAGAGACTGTCTTACAATGGTTCAGACCTTGTTTTTGCGCCCTACAATGACTGTTTCAGAGAGCTTAGGAAATTAAGTGTTGTTCATTTGTTTAGCTCCAAGAAGGTTCAGTCTTCCGCTCCCATTCGACAAGAAGAAGTTTCTAGAATGATCCAGAAGATCACTTCTCTGTCTTCTGCTTCGAAAGTCGTTAACTTGAGCAACTTGCTTATGGCTCTTACCAGCTCCATTATTTGCAGGGTTGCTTTTGGCAAGAGGTACCTTGCCTTCCTCATCTTTGATCGGAATTTTTTTCTTTTTTTTTTGGATGAAAGATCTAAATTTATTTTTTTCTAGATAAAGTATATTACTTACCCTTTTTTTCCCCTCCCCGTGCAATATATTATATATATAGATATGAGGATGAAGGTGTTGAGAGAAGCAGATTTCATGAGCTCCTGAATGAAGTTCAAGCTATGGCGGCAGCTCCTTTCTTCACAGATTATTTCCCTTTCATAGGAAGCTGGCTTGATAAGCTAACTGGACTGTCATCCAGGCTTGAGAAGGTGTTTGAGAATATGGATGAATTTTATGATGAAATCATTAATGATCATCTTGATCCCAATAGGCCTAAAGATGATAGTCGTGAGGATATCATTGATGTTCTTCTGCAGCTCCGGAAGGAACGTTGCTTCTCTTTTGAGCTCACCTTGGACCACATCAAAGCGGTATTACTGGTAAATTCAGCCTTCCATAACTATTTGTCATTAATTTTATCTTAGTTCGAATATTTGCTTCAGATACTTTAAAAAAACAGAGAGAAATTATCTTTATATCGATAAAAAGTGTATTAAATAACATATTTTGATGGGGTATCAATCCATCTGTTTGCATTTATATTTGGAAGGATAGAGATGTATATATCTGATCTTCCTAGACCTTACAAAAGTAAAACCCACATTGCAAGTTGGTATAGTTGTAGTAGTATTAAAATGGTTGCTAAAAACAGATATCTTTTTGGCATAAAATAGTGTTTCAGATAACTTTTTTCGAACTTAGCCTTTTTAAAGAGTGGAGGTTGAACTGTTTGACTTACTCAATATTGGGAGCTATTTCAATTTGACAAAAATAAATTCAACAAAGCAATGCAGTGAATGGTTGGCAAGCGTATTTGCATGAGCAGTCGTGGAAAGGTGTTGCATATTCAAAACTATTGGAAAATGTTTGAAGATGTACAGAAGATAGGAATTGTAGGAATGGATGTCTTGTATTACTAATGGTTGCTTTCATTTCTTTTGCTTGATACAAATGAGCACTCATTGAGGGCGCTTATAGACATCCCCCTTCTCAACGGACAGTGGAGATTGATTTGATCACATGGTTATTATCAAGCTTTTATAACCTTTCATTCTACTATCTTCATAAATATCTAGATATTATATTACAAATATCTAGGATATTTTTTCTGAAATTATCTAGATATTCTAGATATTTAGAAAATTAGATAATATGGAACATTCTAGAGAATTTTTCTAGAAAGTTCTAAAAGGATCTAGAGTAATTCAGAGGCTTCTACGACTATTGGGATAGTTTTGGAATATTCTGGAAGGTTGTATAATGTTACGGAAGGTTTTATGATAATCTAGAATACGCCGGAATACTTTAGAAGATTCTAAAACCTTAACATCAAGATGTTTCTAGATTATTAATTTCCAATACTCCACCTTAAACTAGAAACATCCTTGCACTCTGAGCTATTGCCTAAAATGGATGAACAGCTCGCTTGAGATTGCTTTTGTAAATATATCTGGTAGTTGCTCATGTATTCTGCAAAATTGCAGCTTGATCTCCTTTTTGTCTACGAGTTCCCGAATAAAGTGATGTCGAATCTCAATGTGCTTGGTTCAACTATGGAAGATTGGGTCCCTTGTCATTGTTATCGTTAACATATTATCACAAAAAAGTGTTGTTCGTTCTATGTTATCTTGATGTAGGTCACCCAATATTCTTTTGAGTCACGCTGCTTTACATGTTGCACTTGTAACTGCATTGTACTCTACTTCTGCTTAAGATAGCGATGTTGTTGCTTGCTTCTTGGATGACTAGGAGATGGCCTTAGAGCCTAGTAGAAACACATATCCACTTGTACCTTTTCTATTATATACACATCCCCCCAATCACTATTTGTATACCTGACATGTCTTAATTCTTTGTTTGTCTTGTATGAAAGACCATAAGTTTCCGTACCTTTGATGTACTTGAAAATTCTCTTGGCTATTGCAAAATGATCTTTACTGGGCTCACTCATGAATTAAGAGACAATGCTGATGGCATCAACTATGTAGTCTGGTATTAGTGAGATAGATTAATGATCCAACCAAACTGCGATGAGTTGACCCATCTACCTTCTCTTTGTCGTCATACTTAGAAAGTTTCTCATTTGTGGCCATAGGTGTTGATAATTACTTGTAGTCAAGCATGTTAAACTTATGAAGAAGTTCTTTTACATAATTTTCTTAGGAGATAACGATTTGCTTGGGATTTGCTTTACTTCATTAATCCCAAGTTTGTCATCTCAAATTCAACCATCATAGGGATCTTAAAGTCTTCAATCATCCTTTGATTTGTGCTATTAATTATATGTAAGATCATCAACATATAGGCATAAAATTAGAAGATCTTGTCCTTGGGTCTTGCTACATAAGGAGGACTCACTTCAGCTCTTCATAAATCCGAAGTAGATAGCCGTTAATTATGCTATTCTAGGCACTTGACGCTTGTTTAAGACCTATAGTGCTTTCTTTAGTCTATAAACCTTATCTTCATGACCTTCCACTACATACCCTTGAAGTTGTTCAACATAAACCTCTTCTTATAGCTGGTTATTTAAGAATGCGGACTTGACGTCAAGTTGAAAGACTTGTAACTTCAATTCCGCTGCTACAATTAGTATTATTCTTATTATCTCCATGCGAGCTATAGGAGCAAATGTCTCATCAAAGTCAATCATAGGCTATTAGGAATACCCTTTGGTGACTAGACGAGCTTTATACTTTTGAATCGCGCTATCCTCATTGTATTTGATTTTATATACCCATTTAAGTTCGAAGAATTGTCTCATCAAAGCCAATCACAGACTGTTGTCAATACCCCCTGGCAACTAGACAGGCTTTATAACTTTGAATTGAGCCATCTTTGTAGTATTGTTTTTTATATACCCATTTAAGTACAATGACTTCTTTATCTTGAGGCTTATCCGCCAACTGCCAAGTATTATTTTTCTCGATCATTTCATTTCTTCATTCATTACCTTTATCCATCTCTCATCTTGGCAACTTCTTGAAATGTTTGTGGTTCACTAATGAAGAATGTGATGATTACCTATCCATATTCATAAACTTATAGATAAATTAGTAGACGTCTTTCTCATTGAGACCTCCAAAGGGTTGAGGAGAACTTAATGGACTAGACTCTGGAGTAGGTTTTAAAGAACTTGATTCACTTGAAGATGGTCTTGCCAGTGAAGATGGACCCACATCAAGAGGGCTTTCTTCTCCAATACTGACTTTGAAAATTTTCTTGAGTCAATTGATAGGCTGGATCATTTGACCAAATCCATTTGGATGCTTCATCAAATATGATATCTCTTGAAATAATTAGCTTCTTAGTTTCTGGATTGTAGAGACAATAACCTTTGGATTTATTGCTATAGCAAATGAATATGCAATTTTCTCCATTACCATCAGCTTTTCCATATTCTCTTTTGGGATGTGCAAATAGGCAATACACCCAAAAACTTTGAAGTGATCTACCTTGGGCTTATTCTTGAACCATGCCTCATATGGTGTTTTGTTGGGCACTGTTTTCATGGGAGAACAATTAAGGATGTCCACTGTTGTATTTACTGCTTCAGCTCAAAACAGTTTTGGCAAATTCTTACTTTGCCACATGCTGCGAGCAATTTCAACTATTGTTTTGTTCTTTCTTTCTGGAACATTGTTTTGATAAGGTGTGTATCTAACTGTAGGTTCTCTTTTAATATCTTCCTTTTTCAGAAGTTGTCAAACTCATTCCAGTTAAATTCTCTCTAACGACAGTGAATTGTAGGAAATAAGAGAAGGCATGTGATTTTTGTTCAAGGAAGTACACCTACATCATGGGGTGTGATCATCTACAAATAGTAGGAAGTATCTTTTTTCTCTCAGGCTAGGATTACGAGATGGGCCCCAAAGGTCAATATAGACTAGTTGAAGTGTGGCTTTAGCCCTCCAAAAAGTTTTAGTGAACTGAAGTCTATGCATTTTTCCGATAATGCAAACTTCACATATATTTTTGTCAGCATTTATTGTGGCAACCAATAACCATATTTCTTTGGTTTAAAACTTTAAGGTTATCAAGATTTAGATGACCATACCTGTGATGCCATAATGTTATATCATCTATGACTGAGCTAAGAGCTACCTTTTGTTCTACTTGCATCTTTAAAGGAAAGACCCTATTTTTGCAGCATTGCAATGGAGGCTATTAACAGCTTCTTCTCCTCATTGAATATGAGACATTTGTCATGGTCGAATGTCATCACATAGCCTTTTTGTATCAACTGGCCCACGCTTAATTGATTTTGGTCTAGACTAGGGACATATGAAGCATCGTGAATATATTTAGTTGAGTGGTTCTTAGCTTTCACGACAATCGTCCCTTTACCAGCTACCTCTTGTGTTCTCCCATCACCAAGATTGATATTTGTTTTTATACTTTCGTCCATTCAAACGAAGAAATTTTTATCTCTTGTCAAGTGGTTAGAGCAATCACTATCAAACATACTACATAGCTTATGACACTTGCTGAGTATTTAGGCAAGAGCAGAAGACATTTTCAAAGCTACCTTCTTTAGTGTGATTGGCCCGTCTCATTGTCGGTTTAGACAATCTCATGTGTGACGTGTATGCCATGTGCATATTCTACACTTACATCGACAATCATTTATACTCATTTTGCATATGGGCCTGCTTTTGCATTCTCACGGCTTCAATAATTGTCCAAAGCATACGATATTTTTTATTCTTCAATAATTGTCCAAAACATACAATATTCCATGTTGAATTACTAGAAGGTGATGATATCATGATAATTCAAACAACTAACCCGATGTATAAGAGAAGATCTTTAATAAAGTTCCTTAGTAATTTCTTGTATCGTACCATCATAAGTATATATTGTCACAAATTGTGTAGACATATGGAGATTCACTACTGAAAAATCAACTTTTTCCGATAGATTTTCAGACGAAAAATGAGTTTTCCGACAGAAATTCTGGCCGACTACGTCCATAAGAATAAGGAGGGTCGGGAAGACGTTCTGACGGAAATAGTAAGTCCGTTGGACCGCTTCTCTGATGGAATTTCGACAGAATTAGGGGCCGACGAACTCATCCGTCGGATGCAAACAAAAATTCGCGAAAAAAATTTCGAAAAAGTTTGTTCTTCCCAGATTCCGTCGGAATTTTTAAATTTTATTTAAAAAATAAAAAATACAATACCAAACTATGAAAATATTTTTAAATGTATCTAATATACAATAAATTCTCATAATTGACGTTAAATTGATATTATCATTAAATTATGCTTCATTAATTAAAAATTATATTCTTTAACAACAACGTACAAAATTGAGAGTAAATTACTATCCTAACAAACTAACATTAACCTAACAAACTAACTATATAAATTATTAAATTTGCATAGTTACATGCAAACCAATTATACAAATTATTAAATTCAACGTATATACTTAATTAATAATAAAGTTATACAAATTACACATGAGAAAACCTTATCAAAAAGTCGAAGACGAATGATGACGAGAAGAGGTGATAGCGGCAACTGGCGATGGGGCGATGACAAGTGGTGGTGCTTCCTCTCTCTGTCCCTATCTCTCTCTATTTTATGAAATGAGCAATAGAAAAATGAAGCCAATGGTGAGTCTTATAAGAGAATGTTCGACAGAATATGCCGTCAGAATATTCAAAAAAATTTGAATTTTCCCTCTATCTTGGGGCAAAAAAAATTTTAATTTTGAATTTTTTATTTTCCGACGGAATATTCTGTCGGAAATTCCAACGGAATCCATTTTCCGTCGAAATTCCGACGGATTTTTGTATCAGGAAATTCAAAAAAAAAATTGATTTTGAATTTTGAATTTTTTGGAATTTTTTAAATATTTTCCAGCAGAGCAGAAATTCCGTTGGAAGCTCCGTCAGAGTTCAGTCAGAATCTGTTGGAATTCTGGCGGAAAATAGGTCCGTCAGAAAATCCGTTGGAATTTTAGCGAATTTTTCTAAATTCGTCGGAGATTTTGACGGACTAATTTTCCGTCGGAATAAGTCAAATTTTTAATAGTGATTTTTCTATATATCAATAAGTATAAATGGATAAAAATGAACATATGATTTGTATAAATATGTACTTGCAAAGAGTGTAATGTAGTTACTCACATTTTTTCAAAGAAATGTTTTGAAAAAAGGGTAATAATTTATTTATTTTATATTGGTGCTAACTAGTACAATTGACAATGTTATTAAAACTTATTATGAGGGAGTTTAGTTCGAACTTCACTGGCATTGTCCTCCGCAGATCATCTACGCCAAACAAAAAAAATATATTTACTTTCAAACAAATGGATGGCTATTAAATTATCAGTCCTTTCTCAAAAAGGAGCCTCTTCTGATCACTGTCGATCTCACATTTCAGGAGTACGCAACGATTAAGCCTGGCTTGGACTTTTTCAAGTAAATGAAGATTAGAATAGAATAGTAAGGACATGATTGATAAACCAATATAAAGCAGATATTGCAAGTGTTTTAATTAGTTTGGGAAAATTAATTCTTCTGTAAAACCATCTTACAATAATTTATCATAATACGACTTAATTTTACGATAAAGGTTTGATTTGTTTTAACAAAATTGTTCTATAACTACCTTGTCTCACAATTGTTTTGCTTGAGACACTTCCGCACGAGACTTGTTCATGATATATTGTGCGCTTTTGCTTTGTGCAGGATATAATTGTAGCAGGAACTGATACAAGTGCAACAATTGTAGTTTGGGCAATGACGGAGTTAATGAAAAACCCAACTATGATGAGGAAAGTTCAAGAAGAGCTTAGAACCTTGATTCAAGACAAGACATTTATCGACGAGAGTGATCTCTCAAGGTTAACGTACCTCAAAGCTATAGTGAAGGAAACACTTCGACTGCACAATGCAGGTCCATTATTGGTTGTTCGGGAAGTCATCCAAAAATGTAGTGTACAAGGGTATGATATTCTCCCAAAAAGCTTGGTATTTGTTAGCATATGGGAGATCGGTAGAGACCCCAACTTTTGGACTGATCCTGAAATATTCATGCCTGAAAGATTTCTCGGGAGCTCAATTGATTTCAGAGGGCAAGATTTTGAATTGATACCTTTCGGAGCAGGTAGAAGAATTTGTCCTGGACTGCTTCTCGGTTTAGCTAATGTGGAGCTTGCACTTGCCAATTTATTATATACTTTCGACTGGAAATTGCCAGTTGGAATGACGGAGGAAGATATTGACTTTGATGTATTGCCTGGAATCACAATGCACAAAAAGAATCCACTATGCCTCGTAGCAAAGAAGTTCTCTCATGTAAACTAAAAGAATCCACTATGCCTTGTAGCAAAGAAGTTTCCTCATGTAAACTTATAATGTTATGTTCAAACCCCTACCATTTGGTATCTAGTGTAATGGCTTATCAGAGTTCTCGACGTGCCTGAAACATAGTCTGCTTGATTTATTCAAGGGATAAGAAGATTTGTCACGGGCAGAGCATCCACTATTAAGATCAGCACACTTTAGCGATGTCTTCAATGCCATATGCAATTTTAAATACTAGCTGTTCCCTTCCACTGACGTCACTGTTAGGGTTGGGCAATGGATCGGGTCAAGTCGAGTTGGATTGGGTCGGCCTGTCTACAAAGTTTGTTGGGTTAGGTCATGGCCAGTTTGTTCACGATTTGGACTTGTGGGGCATTATTGGGATGGCCTGATCATACCCGTTTATATGCTTTAATGAACCGATCCACTATTAATTCGATTCATTATTGACCAAATCCCTTACTGACCCTAGTTTAAACGGACCAACTTGCTTGACCCGATGGGTACTGGACCCGTTGTACACCCCTAGTCACCATCAATTTAGAAAATACGTAAATATAAACATTAAATACCAACACAAGTTGATTCAAGTAATTTGATACTTATACTCCTTAACAAGGTCTCAAGTTTGAGTCTTGTAATTGGAGAAAATCTGTAATAGCTTAACTTTAGTAAAATAGGGTCTCAAAGACCCAAAAAAAAAAAACATTGAATGCATTTATATTGCCTAAAATGGATTTTCAACCAATAAAAATTATATTAGATCTTTGGAAAACTAAATTTTGACTTGTATCTTTTTATTTGTAGAGTAATGCAAGATATATAATAACAAGGAAAATAGGAGATGCCTATAAACTAAACAACACATAAACTGGCATCCTAGAACAATGTATTAGAGAACCTAACTACAATGATAATCAAGTCCACAACCTGACTTTCCTCCTAGGTGACACGCTATTTTTTTCTGATGAATAACTGTTCAGCCCCCAAATTCAACATTTCAAACTTCCTCTTTTTTGCACATTTGGTCAAATAAAAATCACTTGACTTCACTTGAGGGCTGTTGCTATGGGTCCAACACTTGAATCTCTTTCCTTGACCGCAATCTTCCATGCAACAAACAAAAGAGTTAGAATTAATTGCACAAAAGTCACACCTCATGTAGACTGTGCCTTTCTATGGATCCCTACAACAAATTCACTTGAGGATTGTTGCTATGGATCCAACGCTTGAACCTCTTTCTTTGATCGCAGTCTTCCCTGCAATATAAACAAAAGAGTTGGAATTAATTGCACGAAAGCCACACCTCATGTGGACTGTGCCTTTCTCCACGGCCTATTTCCCTAATCTCCCCTTTCGTCGTAACAAATATTTCCTTCTCCTAAGCTTGCTTCCCAATGTTCCGTACCCTTGAGCTAGTGTCGAGAATTGAAAAACAGTAGGCCGATCATCACATCCTAAGCGATCCTTTTGTGGATCTACATCAACTGAACTGACCACGCATGTTACGCCAATGCAAATTTTGGCCTTTGGTTTTTGTCAATAACGACAAGTTTCGCCATGGCTATTGTAACACCCTCAACTCCTAGGGTTATGAGTATTAACGATTTCTTTAACTCTTACTTAAATTATGGGGTGAACGAATAGACTTTCTCCTAAAAATGGGCTAAAACCAAGCTTCTAGCCTTACAAAATGTTCCTACATTCGATAAATGCATAAACATATATTCATAACTCAACGGCTACACGCCGAAGATTACAACTCTATGGGCCACACCCAAAGCATACCAAGAATAATGTTCAATAAATAGGAAGAAAGTAAGAATACAACTCAACGGATCACACATATGGAGCACCGGGGTTTACATCCCATAATTAGTAAAACCTCTGAACAATTAATTGATCACATAGATGGTTGGCCCACACATGGCCATTCAGAGCGACTATTGCTTAATGTACTATACATGAACCAATAAAATTGACTTATAAGGCTCGCGAACTCACAATTACATTACACAACACTAATAAACTCATAAATCTACGTTACATAAGCCCTTTACATCTTTCCAAAGCGCAAGAAGTCTCTGTTCAACTTGCATCATCGAGACTCTACCTATCATAACCAAATCCTTGGGAAAAGGGGAAAAGATAGAGGGATGAGCCACCACACGCTTAGTGAACGATTCCCAACCCCCAGAAAACAAAACAATTGCATCGTACTTTAGGTAGCACATACACACAATCTGATATATATAATATCATATAATAAGCATGTAGGATCTTCCACATCTGTCATCACCTCAATGACCTCTCTAGTACGATGGTAACCCTATTCACCTAATTCATGCACAAGGTACTTAACTTGCGATGTTATTAGTAGTAATCCCATGTTATATCTACATACCATCACATAATATAAGCATAACGTCGCATAACACGCATATAGTATTCAATAATAAGCTATTTCATGCAACAATTTAGGTATTGGATGCAAATAGAACACATAGCCCACATATAAACACCCATCATCAAGGAGTTTAAACAAAATCAACAAATGAGACTTCTTTTAGTAAGAAAGTGAGATTAATGCATATCGCTTAAACCAATGAAAATTCTTATAAGACCATCGTTATGCACTTGGCGGATAATTGGAACTCAATAAATCAGCCTCTCTATGGGCAGAAATGCCGGTAGAGGTAAGAGTGCCTACATCTGGATCTCACCAGATCCCGCGAAAGCGGGACCCACACTAGGAGGTGATGTTGTTGTTGTTGTTGTTGATCCACCGTTTTCAAATCATTATACTAACATCACCCTCGAATGAGGCACGCACATCACATAACATGTACGGAATCGTTTTTGTAAGGCATCGGAATCTCATATTTGTCCTTGGTATGGGTGAGGTTGTCATTCACGTTCCATCGTACCGGTGAGATCGTCACTCACATTTCGTATTATCCCTAGGAAGATTAATAGACCATTGCCCTCGCAAAGTCTTCTAAGGTTCCCACTTTTGGGTCTATCTCCCTAGGCATTAGGGTTCCCGCAAGCCGAGTTGGCTCCCTAATCATTTGTCCTAGCATTTAGCATGTTCTTTTAACCCAAAATATTTTAGATGCATTTCACATCAAATGCACATACATTACTACTTTCATTGTATCACAAACAATGACATTCTCATTCTCAAGAGGCTAGAAGCCTTAATGATTTCACATCGGTTTAAAAGTATAAAACCACTCATTTGATAAAATATGCTTAAAACGAGTTAATGACTACATATTCATTCACTCTTCAAGACAGGTGATATGGAAACTCATTTTTAAACGTTAACACGTGCATTCATGCATAGGCATTTTCACTTTTCAATGTTTCTGATGCAAACAGATCATCTCATGATACATAACTATGCATTCATATGAAACATTGCATGAGTTATAAACAAAGCTCATAACGTTTAGTTTTAACTCACTCTTATCAAACAAATTGTCTAACATTCCCAATTGACCACATGACTTATCATGTTAGCCATACCAAGCAATCACTTACTCACATATCGACAAATAGATTTTAACATGTTGAGAACATACTTATTTGTGATTTGTATTACTTCCCAACTCAATAGTTCACTTGGGTGATTTTTGAAGACAATCGAGGCATCATTTTAAACTTAAATCAACTTGACATTAAGATCCGATGCAAACAGATCATCTCATGACACATAACTCTATCCATTCATATGAAACATTGCATGAGTTATAAACA
>JACYFF010031954.1:10513342-10543784 GCA_017589665.1 Selenicereus undatus | reverse complement strand
ACGTTTAGTTTTAACTCACTCTTATCAAACAAATTGTCTAACATTCCTAATTGACAACATGACTTATCGTGTTAGCCAAACCAAGCAATCACTTATTCACATATCGACACACAGATTTTAACATGTTGAGAACATACTTATTCGTGATTACTTCCCAACTCAATAGTTCACTCGGGTGATTTCTGAAGACAATAGAGGCATCGTTTTAAACTTAAATCAACTTGACATTAAGATTAGATGAACGCCTAGTCAAAAGGGACTATTCTAGGTAAATTTTAAGGTTCACTCTAATGCAACTACATGTCCATTCAAATAAGCCTGCGTAACATGGTTTAGGGAGGGCTAAACAATCGGTCATTCAACTAAGGCCTTGGGAAGACATTAAGAGTGAATCAAGCAATTTTCATTCATGAACAACTTCTTAACTCACACATCGATTAGTTGAGACACTTAAACAACCAAGCACCCTAGTGGCTATAGACAACTTAATTTGGCATGAACTTGGTTCATACAAACACACATAACACACATGCGAACCCAAGGTTAACAATTAACACCCTTTTTTCAACTTAGCACGAATAAGTTTTAGCAGAATCTGCCTAGTGTCAAATTTATAGCACAATATTACACTTAATAATTCACGAAGGTTAGCATAACCTGGATTCCCTCCTCACAGCACCGACCACAACAGTCCTCAAAATTATTCAGTTCAACCAAAATGATTCACCGACTACTTACAGTTTCTCAACTCGCTATAGTTTCAACCTAACTACTAAATCAGCTATCATAAATATTTCAAAAACATTTGCAAATTAATAGTAGGTTTATGGATCAGGAACCACCCAACCCACTCCAGGCTTAAGGACCCAACTCCTGGGCTAATTGGGCTGATTTGAAGCTAAATTTTGGGTCTCCTAATCTCCCCCTTGTTGTCCTGAGCCTTGTTGTTGCTACTGCTTGCATGCCCCCCCCTTCCTCTCGTTCTCTCGACCTTCAAGTCAAGTCACTAGTAGTGGTGGTGGCAACAGCTAGGGTTTGGCTCCTACACCTCCTTGCTTACATTCTCCCTTTCTACAAGCACACAGTAGTGCAGCCCAGTTGGGTTTCGCCTTCCGCCACCATCTCTTTCTCTCTCTATTTGCCTCCGTCTTTCTCTCTTTTTGGGGCTAGTGCACGAGTCGGCCGACGAAGTGCGACCGACGGCTAATTCACCGATGCGCTACCGCCACTCCACCATCTGCATCTCTCTCATCTCTAGTGTTGTTGGTATCGGGGGTTTGCGAGGCTAAGGGTAGCAGACCCCCCCCGGTGCTATTTGATTCGCCAAGAAGCAGGGGGGCCTCGGCCCCCTTTTGCTTTCTTTTTCTTTAATTTTTTTATTGTTTAATCCCATTTACTAAACCTAATTTGGTCCTGAATCATTTGATTTTGCTAATCTTGACCCTACATGCCCCTGCACAATTTGCTAATTTCGCGTAATTATGCCTCGGCTTAATTTTAACAAATTCTCTAATTTCATGTAATTGCATAATCAAGTAAGAAAATTAATAAAAATTACTCACATAATTATTACATCCAATTATCACGTAAAAAAATTAGTCTAATATAGCTAACTCAATCAAATAAGCCAATAAAAATACTAACTCAAACGGTTGGCCTACGGTTGAAAATCCCAGTTATTGCATTCTCCCCTTAAAAGAATTTTGTCCACGAAATTCCAAAGTTCGCAGTTCAGTCAAACGCAAGATGCACACACACGTACTATGATCTACATGACTTGCACTAGGATTCAAACATTTCATTTTGCAATCAACTGTATCTTTTAAATTGAAAAAGGGCTTACGGTTTCCAGTCTCCTCCTTGCCAATCCTCTTCAAGTGTCTACTCACTCTATTGAGGCGCCAAGGGCAAAACGAATCAAAGAGGGCAATCGAGTTGGCATGGATTCCCTTTTCAAAATCACGTTAGAAAAAGGGTTAAACAAGAACAACTTTACACAGAAGCACATAAGTTGACACCTGAGGACCATTTCTACACATGACAACTAGTGGCACTAATAAAGGTCGAGTCAGGGTATGCGGCTGCATTAAGTCCATCCTAATTCATAAAGGAATCAAATCATTTTAGGATTAAGTCAGTCGACCAGGAATTCTATATCATCATGGAATAGAAAGGGCATTACATAGCGTCACGCAACATCACATAGCATTACATGAAAAACAACACACAAGAACAACACATAGGTTTGCAACAATGTCGCACTTTAAAATCAAGTATAATCCATGGGGTTAATCCATGTTTCAGTATATATAAGGTATGTTACTAGTGGAAACGCATGCGGTCATCAATCACTATGCATAGAACAGTTTAGGAAACATGGTCCAACAACAGTCAATGACAAAGAAGGTTCCTGACACTTCTTATACATACATTGTTAAAAGGGGGTAATGAGGTTGGGCGGGTGTAAGGTCACTACTCCCAACGATGCACCTACAGTGTGATTAATAATTCAGCCACCTAAGAAAGTCTTTTTCAACTAGGAATCATCGCTTGTGCGATCACTAGTTCCCATAGGTAATGGAATGTAGTATGGCACGCAATATGAGAGTTAGCAAGGTAGTAAATTAGAGCTCTAAATTGATGCCCCCTATTATGCATACGAATGTGATCATCCCAATGGAGGATATCCCACCAACAGGTATAGTGAATCGAGCAATAACAGATATGGCAATTAGATTAGTTTAATCATAATGGTTTACCTGATGTAAAGCTCTATTCTCAAGGTTCCATATTGAATTGGTTTCTCTCTAAGTTATGAAGCCATGCAGGTAAATTGACATGCCCATGTCCCAATGAGGATGGCACAAGTATATATCACTATATATATATAGTCAAACCGCATCGAAACACTTCGATCAAACACTTTAACTATCACGTTGAATAACTTTTAAGGACCAGCTGATATAGTAAAGGCTCACATATGACCACAAGTACACCTACACATCATCGTGTCACATGAAGCACATAGGCAATTTCATATCCGAACGAAGCTCAGCCCCTAAAATGTGACATACTAGCATGTTATCCTTAGCAAACATAAGATATGCGATGGTAAGCGCATGCGAATGCAAATTCTGATAGTCACTAGGTTGTGTATTAAATATATGCGTATCAGGCCACTCAAGCTATAACATGAAGCGATAAAAGTCATGCAATGCAAGTAATACCCCCAACGATGTTATCACACGATAGGCCACACATATTAGACCGTGCACCCAACCCAACTGCATCCTATACATGCTCAAAACAGGCACAAAAAGCCTCATGCACTTAACGGTTCACTCACACAACTAGTCAATGACCCGATTCCTATAATGCATTAATGAATGTGCATAACGAACATGAGTATCTATATATATGCTGACATGAGCTTGGATGCTCTACCATGCCACCATTTCTTACACATGAAGTATACCTATCTATAGATGTGAACACATACAAATGTAACTCTATTGTCATCAACTCACGCATCACATACATCGCGTTCAATTGTTCCAACTATAATATGAGGAAACAGGATTCATGGACTGTAAATGATGAGTCAAGAGTCATGTGGTGCAACTAATTGTATAAATCAAATCGCTCAACTAATACAGTCATCTGGTTAATCAAGTTCAAGCCAAGCAAACACTGAAAACTCATTCTCTTAACATTCGATCTCAAAGACATCGATGGCCACTCACAGCAATCCTAATTATAGGCGCTCCCATGGCTTCACGTAGCACATGATGCCATAATCATTCCTTAAGATATACAAACTTGCGGGGTTATCACATAGGGAAAACGCCTAGATGTGTATACACGCGTGCAATCCTATTTGCAACCTGTGGTCAACGATGGACCCTAAAGCTCGCCCAAATTTAGGAGAGATTAGCGACTAATGGGCTATGATCATTTTGAGTATGGTTGACATTAATTACCTTATAGGTATGCGTTGAGGTCTTATAAGACACACATATCCCATAAGTGATCATAGGAGTCTTATCGTGTAGGTTGCCCACCTTAGTAGGAATCATTTAGTACATACAAGTCCAAAGTCAGCTAGGTTCTGTCTCCCTTGCACTTCCTAGGTGTATTATGGTTCATTCCAGCCAAAACATTGCCACCCCACATAACAGTCCGTATGATAGAAAGCAAGTAATGCACTATACAGGCAACAATGACAAAGATGGGGAACAACAAGTACACTTAAACAATGTTCAACAAGGTCCTACCGCTAGCATTTAATCTTTCAAGCATGCATACGAAAATATCCCCTAAGTTCCTCGGGAAATTCAAAATTCACAAGAGGAGGTATCATTTAGTAGGATTATCGTCTTAGCAACTAATCTCCAACCATTCCTCTCCTAATTACGAACGATGCCATCGATGTACACATCTTAGCACGTACACATTCATAGGCAACATCCCGATGCGCATAAGAACATGTGCTTATGAACCTAAACTCATTCATTATTACTAAAGGAATGCAAGTCCTTTGGTGCATAGTAAAACTTAGCTCAACAACCAGAAGGACATTAACATTTCAAAATCTTGAATTTCAAAGGTGGAAAATAACTTATTTATTTTAGCCTATTCTCTACCACCTCCAAGTGCGTTTGTTCTCTCTATTGTGGGGCCCGAGGAGCAATCTGCACGTAGGGGCAAAGAATAAGCTTGGAAAAAGATTTCCAATAGTTCGAGTTTAAATCAACGTACTTTAACTTCCTATTGTTTTATCAAGATGTACGAATAAAAAATTTACTATCCACACCATCACATAGCTCACGCAAGAATGCGCAAGTTAATTGGGTTCACATTCTAACACATGACTCACATTTTATCCCATCGGCTTAACTCGATCGCATAACAGTCAATCAGTCAAGTCAATTAGTACGTTAGGAACACATTGCACCAATGGAGAATCCACAATGCCACCTCAAGGCATGGGAAGCCATTTAGCACCTATACTAATGCATAACGCACCCCTTTTAATCAACCGACCTACTCGAGCCAACACATAATTCGCAAATGACTATGCCATAAGGCACACTTACACGCAGAGCACGATATATGTCACATTATCACAACCTGTTCCTAGGCGACTATATGAAATGCAAGACTCAAGTCGCAGCCTATGGTCGCAGGACCTTCCTCTGATACGATCTGTATCACCCCTAACCTCTAGGGTTAGGCATATTAGTAATTTCTTTAAATCCTACTTAAATTTTGAGGCAAAACGGATAGAGTTTGTAAAGCTTGTCAAGAGTTACAAATTTAACCACTACTACGGTTATTAAACACTTTTTATAGCATAGGAAAGTAGGGATCGATCCACGAGGAAAGATTGTTGTAAAAGGCTAGCTTAATCCTAAATGATTTTACTAATTCAATTTATTAGTCTAATCTTAGTAATTCTAAAATAATTAAAATATAATGAATAAGAATCTAGAAAAATCCCCAACAATGCTCCTAAATATTCTAGATCATATTCTGGAAATAAAACAGTAAAAATATTTCCTAAATAATTTAGAAAAATAAAAACAGAATTGTAACTGAAATTCTAATTAAAAATCAATAACAGCAAATAATAGTCAGAAAATAAATATTAAAAAAATCAAACAGCTACCTAAAATATTATTCTTCAGGTATATAAGCTTATAAATTCTAAATTGTATCTAATTAATTTCAGAAAAATCAGATCAGAAAATTAGCACAGAATATCAAGCAGAATAATAAATCTGAAATTAGAAATAAAATAATCTGCATTAATCTAAATACGAAAATAATTAATACAATTACCCTAATTCTAGGACACAACTTTCTGGACTTAAAAATACCTAATAATCGTGAATTAATAATTAAAATCGAAATTTTCAGAATTAATAACCTAAAAACCTGTACATATCAATTTCACAAAATAATTCTGAAAAATTATCAAATAACTTCCAAAAATTACCAAATTGAATATGAGCATACTAGGACACTCTATAAACTCTAGGAACTGATAAAAATCGAAAAATAACTAAAATAACTACTTTTTGTCTAATTTCTAACAAACCGGTAATTAAATACTAAAACTGAATATAAATCAATCTAAAATTATAACCACTCTAAAAATCAAAATCTAAACTATCTAAAATTTCCTAGACACTCCTGAAAGACTATACTTTTGGGGGGGGGTCAATTGAAATTATATTAAAGCTAATAAAAATAGAATAAAAATTAACAAACTAATCAAATTAACTCTACGCAACAAATAATGATCAAAAGTTGTCAAATTTATGAAGAGTATTTAGTATAATCTCAATCCACCATGCAAATTAATATTTATCATTAACACACAAGTTAATTTCATTCATGAGTTAAACTGTAGAAGACATCCACCAGCGATTCTTCCCCATTTTTCCTTATATTATAGTTTAATTAGGTCCAACCCTAATATAAACCCTACTAGTTTTGATAACCCTTACACCAACGCAAGAATTTAATCAAACTAGAGCATTACGCATTAGAAAAACATCATTTAATACTTTGTAACTAATTTACCAGCAAATCGATTTAACAAAGATCTAAAGCGATTATCTAATTAAAAGAGATGGATTTGAGCCATCCATGATTAATTAGGGTGATACCTAAGCATAAAAAACTATAACTTTTACATATTATAGTCTTCTAAACTATCAATCGAAATCATATTAAACTAATTAGCATGCATTGTAATTAATTTAATACAAATATCATAAACGATAAACGCTAATCGCTATAGAATCATGAATATGAATCAATTAGGCAATAAAGCATAAGACTTTTTTCAAAATAGTAAATTTAGCATGGCTTCAAGAAGATTATACTAAGCATAAAAAATTACTCACTCATATTAAACATAAAATCACAATAATTTAGCAAAGTTTTCATATTTAATAATATAAAGAGTTTAACCTAATTAAACGAAATAAAAATAACAAATAAAATAGAAAAACTTAATAATAGGGCAACATTAAGGTGTGGCGGTGAGAGGGTGTCGAGGCCGTGGGTTGTTGATGAACTGTGATGATGATGATGGGGAAGAAGAAGGCTACGTGGGTAAGGAGATGAGATTAGGCGTAGGTTGTGGGTATTTTATATGCAGTCGTGAGTTGTTTTGAAGAAGAAGATGATGGTGATGAAAGATAGTGATGATGAAGAAGGTGATGAAGGAGGGTTTGGGTGAGGGTGTCGTGGCTTGTATGATGAAGGTGATGGCCGTGGGGATGAGGTAGATAGGTTAGAGATGATTATTATGATGGTGATGATGATATATATAGGGAGGAAAGGAGGGGTGTGATTAGGGTTAGTAATTAGGGTTTCCTTCTTCCTTTCTTCCTTAGACTTCTTCTCCCTCAAGACTTCTAGCTGTTCACCAACTCTTGAAATTCTAGCCCAATTAAATAATTTTAGAAATAATATTCTCCATAATTATTATTTTTGGACCGTCTTTATAGCTAAGCATGTAAAACTCGAGCTTCTACATCTTCTCTTTTCCTTTTTATTTTATTAATGCCTAACCTGAAAATATATAAAATAAAATAAATTAGATGAAATAATATATATAATATACTTAAAATAATTATTAAAACAATGCATGATTTTTGGCTTACAAATTCCTCCACACTTAGACTTTGGACGTCCTTGTGCAAAGAAATCTTAGACTCAACTTAAAAAACTGATCCTTTTTCTTTCTTACAACGTCATGCATAACTATGATGTATATTCATACTAGGCATTAGCTTGCTTTAGAAATAGTTTTATTAAAAATTGGTTAGTTTTTCCTCCTACAAGTGAATAACTACTAGACATACAACTACCATCAAAGAGTTTATTCATTATCCTCACAACATTTCCTTAATGAAATAACAAGATCAATAATTATCCATCTCTTTTAAATATGTATACACCGATCAAGAGGCCTAAAAAATTTAAGATAGAAAGATTTAGGCATGGTATGGCTATAAAGACAATTGAATTAGATAGAATAACTCATTGAATTGATTCTAAACTTGCCTTGTAATTATTTTTCTCTTCTTCTTCTTCTTCTTCTTATTTTTCAAACTCCACTTGCCCACATATTCGAGGCCCATATAAGGTCTTAGAAATTAAGCACTCCCTGTCTCACACTCACCTGAATAGAGGTGCGGGAGCAAACATTTAATTTTCATCATTACTTTTATTTATTTTCTTGATTCACTAGTATGAGAAGCAAGCTTTCCAGTGGCAGTATTGCCTCAAAGGGTAGCACCTAGTAGCACATGCCTCAAAGGAGTACTTGTCATTCCTAACTTTGACTCTATTTTTTTCTTTTTTTTCCATATATGAAAAATAGACAAGTAAAATCACAATTTTAATGACTTATTCAACTAATTCAATAGTCTAGGAAATGGACCAGGTCATTTTATTGCCTCTGAATCGGATATATTACATGACCAAATAAGATGGATAATCAAGAGAGTTACTCATTAAAAAGATGTATGAGGATCAACTCAAACTTGTCTAAAGGATAACTATTATGCTTAGAAGTCTTCACTTATAAAAGAATAAACTAAAAAATAGCTAATAAAACAAAATTTTTCTAAACAAGCAAGCCTAACATAAACTCATATCATGTATGATTTATAAGAAAAAAAAATTTGTTTTTTTTCGATTTTCTACTTTTTTTTTCAAGAATAAATACTACAAAAATTAAATGCAGGATGCACATATCTCCTGACTTCTCCTCTGTTAACCCAGAGCTCTAGGCGCCATGGCCAGAGGAGGAAAAAGGGGAAGACCATGCTTGAATCCATCAAATCAGGGGGACAAGGACAACTCGGAGAGAGCACAGGAGGTTGCAGAAGATCTTACACAGGGAATGGAAGGGACTGGCTCACCAAAAAGACCCTCCCCCAATCCAACAGTAATCGAAGTCAGCTTGGCTAGGGCATTACCTACGTTTGCTTCTTTGGTCGACCCAAATGAAGGTACAACTCTTGAGTTTATTCCTACTGTAGAGATTAACGATTCCAAATGTGCCCAATTGAATGCTGAAGATATAGAGGAAGAAGTAGCCTATTGGCAAAACGCAGTGCTTTGTTGTGTGTTGGGGGCTAACCCACCATATGAGGTCATTGCTGGTTATGTGAAAAGAATATGGGGGGAATTTACTATTGATAAGGTCTTAATGGTCAAGAGAGGGCTGTTTCTGGTGAGGTTCGTAGACCCACGGGCAGCATTGACAGTGGCTCAGAAAGGGGTGTACTACTTTGATAAAAAAACCTTTTATAATAAAGGCATGGACCCCTGAGATGGACATTAACACGGATGCAATTTCATCCCTTCCCTTCTGGATTCAGTTGCCAGATTTGGATATTAAATATTGGGGGATGCAGAGCTTGAGCAAGATTGGCAGTATCCTAGGGCATCCTTTGAAAACAGATAAGTACACAAAGGAAAAGGCTATGTTAAAGTATGCAAGGCTTATGGTAGAGATGCCTTTGGAAGGCCAGTTCCAGAACATATGGAGTTTGCAAATGAAAAAGGAGTTTTAATCAGGCATAAAGTCATTTATGAATGGCTACCTACCAAATGTGATAAGTGGAAAATGTTTGGACATGTACAAGAGCATTGCAGGAAGCAGGAGCAGCAGAAGAAAGAATGGAGGGTGAAGCCCACCAGAGGTAATATTAATGCAGCAAGCCAGGCAGAGGGGACTGCAGAGGTTAGCGAGAATGCAAAAGGATTCCAAACAGTCTCTGGACAAAGAAACTATAGGCCAAGAATGGAGAATTCCCCTGTCCCAATGCCACTCACTAACACATATAATGTCTTAATGGAGGGGGGGGAACCACAAGAAAGTGAAGAAAAAAGGCGGGAGGTAGACTCATCCCCACATGGATAAGATCATAAGTTGGAATATTAGGGGCATGAATGCCCCAAATAAGCAAGAGGACATCAAAGTCTTCTTGCAGCAGGAACAGGCAGGAATGGTGGGATTTTTGGAAACCAAAGTGAAAAAAAACCAATATACAACAGGTTATAAGCAAGGTTTGTCCTAACTGGCATTGGGAGCACAATGCCACCAGGAATAAAAGAGGCAGAATCATCATCTGTTGGCACCCCAGGAAGTATCACTTCAATGTGGTAGCCAAGGCAGACCAGTGGATCCATGGGAAAGTTACTCACTTACCCACCACCAAGCAGTTCTTCATCACATTTGTATATGGCAGAAATCTGGAAGACTAGAGGCTACCTTTATAGGATAACATGGAATCCATAGCTATGTCAATGGGGGACCCATGGTGTGTTTTGGGGGATTTTAACACAGTGCTTAGAGTAGGGGAAAGAATTGGAGGGGTTGAGGTTACAGACAGAGAGACTAGGGATTTTGTCTCCTGTTTTCATCAATGTGGATTAGAAGAGTTCCCATTTGAAGGGGCCTTCTTCACATGGACAAATAAAACAGTATGGTCCAAAATTGATAGAGCCTTTCACAATAACTATTGGTTTAATTGTCATGACTTCACTCATGTCTAGTATAAGGTCCAAGGACTGTCTGACCATACCCCCATTATTATGAGTTTTCCCCACTGTCCTAAACCAGTCAGTACCTTTCAATTTTGTGAGATGTGGGCTAAAGATAGAAGTTTTAAGGACATTGTGGTCCAAGGGATTAAGAAGAGACAAGGGAGATCTTCTCTACTTGATCTGCAGCAGGTTTTGAATGCCCTAAAACCACCCCTCAGAAGGCTTAACAGAAGCAAATATGCAGATATCTTTCTGCAGCAAGCTCTTGCCAGGAATGCACTCATGCAGATCCAGGATTTGCTTCATCAGAAGCCCACCAATTATGAACTAATCCAACAAGAGGCAAGCTGCAGAGAACAATATGTGGCTATCAACCAATCTGCTATGATGCTAATCCAGCAGCAATGCAAAGCTGATTGGATTAGCTATGGGGATGAATGCACAAGAGTGTTCATGGCAAAGATGAAACAAAGGAAGGCTTGGACTTGCATTTACCAAATCAAAGATAGTCAGGATCAGAGGGTGGAAGGTTTTGAGGCAGTCTCTACAATAATGACTAATTTTTACAAATCTCTTTTGGGGGAGCAGCAGTTAGTCAGATCAAGGGTGGACACTCAAGTGATTAACTTAGGAGGATGCCTGAGTCTTGAACAGCAAATGCAATTATGCTTACCTTTCTCAGACAATGACATTAAGAAGATGATCTTCTCTATCCCCTCTCACAAATCTCCAGGCCCTGATGGATATAACAGTGGGTTTTATAAGGCTTGCTGGGAGGATATTGGGCCAATGGTATGTGAGGCTATCAAGGAATTCTTCTCAGGGGGGCATCTACCAAGTTTCTATGGCAAAACAAAACTGGTGCTTCTACCTAAGACTGCCAATCTAGAAAGAGCAAAAGACTTTAGAGCAAAAGAATTTAGACCCATCTCCTGTTGTAATGTCATATACAAATGCATAACAAAACTGTTATACAGTAGATTGAAGGAGGTCTTACCTCACATTATTGATGCTGGATAAGGGACTTTTGTCAAAGGAAGGGAGCTCCTGTTCAATGTGTTGTTATGCCAGGATTTAGCAAGAGGATACCAAAGAAAAAATACATCCCCGAGCTGTATGCTTAAGGTTGATTTGCACAAGGCTTTTGACTCAGTTCATTGGGATTTCCTTTCAGAACTACTAGCTGCACTTAAGTTTCCTCCACTGTACATCAAATGGATTATGCAGTGTATTACATCAGTACAGTTTGCAATTCACATGAATGGACAACAAGGTGACTTTTTCAAAGGGATGAGAGGGCTCAAACAAGGTGACCCCATATCCCCCATGCTGTTTGTTATTTCAATGGAATATCTTTCCAGACTCTTCAAGAAGGCAAGCCTGCAACAGGGGTTTGAATTTCATCCATAATGCAGACCCTTAAAACTGACTCACCTCATGTTTGCTGATGACCTAATCATCTTCTGCAAAGCTAAGCCAGCATCATTGAAGCTACTAATGGAAGCATTTAGAGAATTCACACTATGTTCTGGGCTTACTGCAAACTTGGACAAGTCAAACATTCTGTTTGGAGGAAACTGTACTAAGGCACAGCAGGAATGCCTGAACATAACAGGGTTCAAGGAAGGGAAACTCCCCTTCAGGTATCTAGGGATGCCTATAACAGCTAGTAGACTCACTAAAGGACAATGCAGCATATTAGCAGAGAAAATGATAGCAAAAATTAAAATGTGGGCTACTAGACACATCTATTATGCAAGAAGGCTTGTCTTAGTTAACTCAGTGCTGATGGGGATGTTTAGTTTTTGGGCACAAATCTTCCTCCTACCACAGGAAGTGATTCAATAGGTCACGAGGCTTTGTAGAAACTTTTTATGGGGAGGACAAGAGACATATCAAAAGGTCCCATATGTGGCATGGGACAGACTATGCACCCCCAAGAACCAAGGAGGACTGGGGGTTAGAGACATACAGAAATGGAACATGGCATGCATGGCAAAGCTGGTATGGGCCATAGCTCAGAAGCAGGACACACTGTGGGTTAAATGGGTTCATGAAAGATACCTTAAGGGGAAGAATTGGTGGGAATATACCCCTAATAATGACTCTAGTTGGTATTGGAAGAAACTTCAGCATGTCAAAAAGATATTTGAAGGCTACACCAAGGAGGAATATAAAGTCACAGAGGGATATCAGTGGCTAGTGAAGGCTGAAGAGAGGCCAAAATGGGCTAGCCAGATCTGGACCAGAGCTAGCATACCAAGGCACAGATTTACAATGTTGCTCTTTATGCAGAACAGGCTCCCTGTAATGCAGAGAGTCAGCAAGTTCACAGCCTTGCCTTCAGCAGATTGCCTCATCTGCAAACAACAGCCAGAAACTCATGACCACCTTTTCTTTGAATGTTCATATGCAAAAGAGATATGGGGCTTATTATGTGCAGAGTGGGGCTTACAGATGAAGTTCGAGGGGAAAGAGGCACTCATTACTAACATGACACAAATGAAGAAGATAAGGAAGATGGGGCATCTTATTCAGGCCCTGGTTTCAGCTGCTATTTACCAAATCTGGTATGCAAGGAACAGACAAGGTTTTCATAATATCACCATCCCAGTGTAAGAATTAGTTAGGGAGATTCGAAGACAAGTCACACACAGTATACTACAGCTCCATCAGTACAAAGGGAAATATAAAACTTGTATTGATTTCTTACTTAAAAGTTGAACACTGTCTAGCAGTACAGCCTTAAAGCGAGGGGTGTAACATTTTGTTATATGATCAATGAAACTCATTCTTTTGTGCAAAAAAATAAATGCAGGATGCACCCCCTCACACTTAATTCATGCATTGTCCCTAATGCATGCAAAAAGAAAGAAATAATGAAAATAAAAACAAAATTCAATGGGTACTTCTCTAAAAACGTTGGGTTGCCTCCCAACTAACGTCTTTGTTTATAGTCGTTGGCTCGACTTCATGAAGCTCCTGGATCCTCTAGTTGGATCTCTTTCAGTAACTCATCATTAATCTGGTAAGGAACTTTTTGAAACTCAGCATGATCAAGACTCTTAGTAAGCACAGTCAAAAATTCATCCTCATTGGATAAGTCATACATATCTTGGGGCAAAATAACATCAAGTGCATACACGTAACTCACATCAGTAGGGAATCTCATAGCATCAAAAATATTAAATTTAATCACTTCACCATCAAATTCCATAGATAATGTTCCTTCATGCACATCAATTTTAGTCCTAACTGTTTTCAAAAATGGCCTGCCAAACAAGATGGGAATATCATGACATGCATCACCCATGTTCATCACATAAAAATAATCAGGAAACATAAGTTCATTCACTTGGACTAAGACGTCATCTAACACTCCATCTGGGTAAATACTGCTCCTATCAGCTAACTGAAGCACTATGCCAGTTTTCTTTAACTCTTCTAAGTTCAGTTTGTCATAAATAGACCTAGGCATAACATTAATGGAGGCACCCAACACTACAACAAAAAGGGGCTTTGACAGCATTTATTTGTAGCTTAAGCAGCATTTGTAAATGCCAGCGTATCTTGTAGCGGCATTTATTTATTTGCCATCAAAGGCTATGTCGCCAAAGGCTTGCACGACATTTATGAGTTTTGCTGGTAAAGATCGAAATAAACGCTACCGTAGGAAATTTCCAACTTTCGCCAATTTCACATTTCACTTTGCTGCCCTTGTTTATATTCATTTGTGAACTACTTTGATGTTTGTAATTTACGTAAAAGAACAAACTCAAACCTAAAATTTTTCCAAAATAACATTGAATATATCGTAAAAGAGTGTTTACGTACACAGTGCTCCTAATCCAAAATATAAGTAGCCACCATTATACAGCATAGTGTAGCAAACCCAAGGAGGTTTCAATGAACCTACAAAATAAATGTCATCCATCTTCCAGCAATTTTTACATCCAACTTGTTGTAACAAGTGAGTAAGTAGCTACACGACAAACTCAATGTGAGTGAAATCATGTAATCCATCAAAAAATCCTCAATGTGAGTGAAATAATGTAATCCATCAAAAAATCTTCTTTTTACTGTGATCACCTGCGTATAAATTCAAACCAAGGAATTCATCACCATCAGAACATTTGACATCCCTTCTGTCATTATGTTGTTAGCATAAGGAAGAAGAAAATAAGCTACTTCGTTTTATGTTAATCAATCCCTAAAATCCCAAACATTCAAAGGGCATTCATTAAATCAATAACCAGAATCAAATGCACTGCCAAAAACCAAGATGAATTTGCCCATGAGGAAAACTCACCTTCATTATTGGCATTTTTCAACAATAATAACAACAATAATGCTTGAAGAAGGTCAATCATAGCCTTGCTTCCTTGTTATGTTTGCTCAGTTTGGTGCCAAGACATGTTTGGCTGAGCAACAATAAGACGAGTTCCCTCTTCCTGGGTCGCCTCCTATTCAGAATAGTGAGTTGGGGGGTCTTAAAATTTTCATTTCTTCTCTGTGAAGGTTGATAGCAAAAGGGAAGTGCATATAGGTTGCAAAATAAAACAACACAGTTCAAGCTGGTTTGCATTTAACCACACAGAGCATTAGCTCAAAGTCATTTGCACTTGAAACTAATGAGTTTCTTGTTTATCACATTGTGGGTAATTGCAAGATGCAGTAAAAATGAAGGTTCTCCCTCTGACACAGTGCAAATGAATTTTTCCCGGTTGAATTGATTGATTTCCCTCCTTTTCTCAAGGCAAACAATCAAACATGAGATCCCAACATATCACTCCAATTACTTGGCTATGGGGTTCTACAAGGCCCACTCTTCAACTGCTGCCTACCCCTTTCTGTCCAACACAAATTAGGAGGTCAGCGATGGGAGGTCAGCGATGGTCAGCGATTTCTAGCAAACATACATCATTATGTACTTTGAACGTATGCAATTACATAGCATAAGTGTCAACTGCTGAGTCATAAACCTTTTTTTTTTAAATAATGGCAAATATACATCAATTTTCATTTTTAAAATCATACTATAATTGGTGTTAAAAATTAGTGAATGGTTTGATTATTCTTATTTTGATCCAAGAAGGGATTAACAGGTGCCATGTTACATAAATCATAGCTTTCCTGTCCCAATAAAGCAAACTAACCAAGTAATGCATGGTACTAAAGTAATGCAGCTAGAAATATTGCTACCTTTGAAAGACAGGCTGCACAAAATATTTTCATAGGGACTCCAAAGATGGACTGATTCTAGGAGAGATCATTTACGGTTGCTACCTTCGAAAGACAGGCCACACAAAACCTTGGCTTATCACATGGTAGCAGAAGCAAATTTCTGACTAGGAAGGAAAATCAAGTCTTAATATTCAGACTTTAGATCACACCACAACAAAAGAGAAACATGACAACACAAGCTAGTTGTATATCAAATAACCTAGACATTCCAAGGGGCAAGACTCTGCACTCCAACTGAAAATTGCACTGATGTTTGGCGTTAATCACTTGAATTTATTACAGCATAGAGAATGTTATTAGTTTAAATTGAGACATGCTAGTTTAGCTTCTCACAGGATAATTATATGGGAAACCCAAAATGACAAACCATATCAAATAGATGGCCATCAACAAGCTTAAAAACTTTCCCCATTATCCAGTGAAGAAATCAAGAGTCATTATTTGCAAAAACTCAGTGCAGAACAAAGTAGAGATGGGCATGGAAAATCTATGTCAACTAATGTGAGACAAACAAGCAGTCACCACAAGACTTTCCATGTACTCTATGTCCTCAGACAAGGATGCGGAACATAAGTTGATCAAGTGGAAAAAAGCTTATAAACTAACCAACCAAATCTTAAGCAAACAAGCATGCCTCTGATTAAGCAAATCTGCAAGTTCAGAGCTGAATGCTGATTCAGATGTCATGTGTGCAACACATCAACATGTGCTCCTAGATCAAGAATGCCAAAGTAGACAGAAACAAGGCCCATCTTGCCTATATGAGTTTTGAACCAAGAATCCCACCCTATAGCGAAAGTAGTACGATCGGAAATTATATTGAAGAAGACAAGATATGTGTTAAAAAAAAGCCTCTTCATTAAAAATTGTGGAAAGCTATCTCCACAAAATAATACAATCAAAAAACTTTAACACCAACAACACGGCCAATAACCAATAGCAAGTCACACCATTGCAAAATAAACCCAATGTATGCATCTTACACCACACCAATTGGTTAATCCAACAACATTATACCAAAGAAGATTCTCACCTAAAAACCAACTAACCAAGTAATGCAGCTAGAAACACTTTTCTGTCCCATTAAAGCAAACTAATCTACAGATCTTAGATAGAGGCATACCAAAATAGACTTGAATTTCTCTACAAGCTTATAATCAATTCCACCCACCAAAAATCTCCTCTGGTGACTTCAGACAGCAACGAAAAGGAGAAGCAAGATTAAGATTTGCCTAGCCTGGAATGGAAGAGAATTGTAATTAGCCCACGTTCAGGTGGAACATAATTGCAATTAGCAGACTGAGTTAGATAGATTGATAGACACCAAAAGAGACACACATAACGAGCGAGAGAAAGAGAGAGAGACCTGACCTAGATAGCATCTGCAATGAACAATTTTGGCATTGCACTTGACCTCTTCGCCGGAGAATTAGCAAGAGCTAGCAATTGTGTGGGAGAATCCTCAAACCCTAGATTACGCGAGGTAGTCTGCGAAGGAGAGGGGTTTGTGACTGACCCAGAGCAATTTGGAGCTGAGATTGGAGCTCTTCACTAGAGAACTAGTCGGCATAAATGCTATGAAAGAGAGTCGACCATTAGCTGGTGTGAAGGAGAGTTTGTGAAGGAGAGTTGGCGCGAGAGTGGAGAGTGTCTGAGAAGAGGCTGAAGACAGAACTAAAGGCGAGACTATTGAGTTTCATTTTCCAAGTCCCGATTTTTTTTTTTCAGCGGGCAAATGGACTGGGCTAGGCGCGCATAATACATTAGGCTATAGCGGCATTTCTGTAAATCCTACCAAAGCCCACCAATTCTAAACTTGATATTAATTTGAGCCGTGTTTATGCTAATTGTTGGTATATAAATGCCACTAAAATCATAATCTGTTGTAGTGCAAGTCAAGCATAGCCTTATCAAAGTAAAGATTTCATATCTTACAAGGAACAGAAAACACACCTGGATCTTTGCACTTAGGGGGAAGTTTCCTTTGAAAAATAGCAGACGCATTTTCCCCCACACTTACCTTTTCATTCCCTACTAATTTTCTTTTAGTAGTACATAATTCTTTTAAGAATTTAGCATAACGAGGCACCTGTTTAATGGCATCAAGGAGAGGCATGTTGATCTCTACCTTGTTTAATGTCTCTAAGATCTCTTGGTTAGCCTCATTCACCTTAGACGTAGGGTTTCTAAATTTACTAGGAAAGGGTGGAATTGGCTTATAAGGTTTTCTTTTCTTCTCTCCTATTTCCTTAGTAGTTTGATGAGAATCTGTATCTGACTTTGGTTCAGCCCCCTTGCCTTCTAACTTAGGTTCTAATTCTCTACTCTTCCTAGGCTCTTGTAATTCTTTCCCTCTCCTAAGTGTTATGGCACTAACATTTCCTTAGGGTTAGGGTAAGGCTGAGATGGGAACCTATTTTGCATTTGAGCCTACAAGTTGCTAACTATGATATTAGTTGCAGTTTGTCTCTCTTGAACTTGCTTAAGAGTTGTTTCCATACTCTGGAACCTATCATCCATCTTCTTAAGGACTTGTTCTAGTAGGAAGTTGGTCCTATCTTGACTAGAAGGTTGACAAGATGTTTGGTCAAAATTAGGTGGGTTGGATTTAGGGTCATACCTAAGGTTAGGATGGTCTCTCCATCCTTCATTATAGGTGTTAGAATAGGAATCATACCTCCTTTGACCTTGGATAGAATAGATAGCATTAACATTTCCCTCTCAAAGTGTAGGACATGCATCGGTAGGATGCCCCTCTAGACAACAAATACCACATATGACTGCTTTTTGTACTCTCCCAGTAACAATCTTATTCAACATAGGAGTAATATAAGATAACTGACTCTCTACAGATGAACTAGTACCTATCTCATTTACCCTTTTAACTTGTGACTCCCTAGCACCAAACTGCTGAGTATTTTGGGCCATTAGATTAAATAAATTTCTAGCATCTGCTGGCGTTTTATTAACTAGAGCCCCTCCGCTAGCAGTGTTTGAGCTAAAAATGTGATATTTTTAAGGTACTTTTACACCGATTTTAGGCTCATTTTAATAATATTTTTTTAGGTTTTTAATTGATTTTATTTTATTTTGTAGATTTTTAATAAATGTGAAAATATGGCGGAAAAGGCAAGAAAAAATAGAGGAATGTCGGAGGTTGAAGAACCGGGCCAAACTCCAGAAAAAACCAGACTAGTCCAACTGAACCGGACCGGCCTGTTCAGAGGAAAACCGGTTCGCTTGAACCGGTTCAGTTTAAACCCCCCCTTTTCTTCGCGTCTGTCTTCTTCTTTTCTCTCCCCGAACTCGAGTTGCCCTGTCCCCTTCCCAGAAAACCCAGAACCCCTCGACTCTGCATAGCCCTCACCATCTCGCTCGCTCCTCTTTCTCTCTACCTCATCATCTCTCTCTCTCTCCCTTATCCCTTTCCAAAACCAGCCCACCGTTCTCCCCAAACCCCGAAACCCAAAACCACCCCAACCCACGGTTTCGAATTCGTCCTATACAACCCCATCCCACCACCAGGACACGTCTACCCCCTTCGCTGGCCACATCGCCACCGTCCACATCAACCGCCAGCACACCACAAATCGACGGTCAAGGTTGAAGGGCTTCGGGTATAAAAGGAGGAAGAAGACGCCATTTTTGGTCTGGAAGGTCAGAGTTAGTTTTAGGTAATTTTAGGCTAGTTTAGGTTTAAATTCCAGTTTTAGAGTTAGGTTTAATTTCGTTTTAGTTTTCCTTCGAGTCTTTTGCATTTAGGGTTCGAATTTCGATTTCGATTTTCAGATTAGGGTTGTTTCGATTTAGGGTTTCGGTCTTAGGTACAATTTCAGCATTTAAATCAGTGTAATTAAGCTTGATTTGGGATTTTTGTTCATGAATCGCAAGAATTGGTTGCAATTTTGGTAAAATTTCATTCAAATTTCCCCTATCCTGTTTCGGTTCTCTGCCCTTCACCGTGGAGTTCGATTCAAGCTCTTCTTTCGTTGAATAATCTGAGTGCTTTGCTGCTCTTCGGTTTGCTTTCTGCTCTGATCTCTTCAGTTGTTGTTTTAGAAAAAAAAACTGCTAAATAGTGATTTGTGAACACTGGATGTTGGATGATTGAGTTGAGTGAGGATGAATGTGATTTTGGTTTAGTGCGTTAATTTCGTTTGGTTGAATGGATTCATTTTGTTTTGATTGTTCTGGGTTGTCCCGTTTGCCTTGCTTTCGTTCCTGTTTTCCCCTTCCCTGTTGCTGATTCTTCGTTTTTTTCATTTCAGTTTTGCTTAATTTCGTTGCTTCTCCCCTACTGCTTAATCGAGTGCCATAGTCTGCTTAGTTTGATTCTGAAATAATTAAAGTAATTAGGTTGTTAGTTTTAAACCATTGTTAATTTCAAGTTTAGTTTAATTAATTTGGTTAATTAACATAAACATAAGTATTAGTTTAGGTTTAGTCGATTTAGTTTATTAGGTAGTTTTCATTCTTAGTTAAAAACAATCGTTTAGTAGATTAGAAGAGTTTAGTTGAATTAGGTTGCTAAATTGATTTAAATAATTTCACTTAGTTTAGATAAGTAAATTTTATCGTTTAGTTTTAAATGACCATAATTTCACGTCTTCCCTTAGACCGACCCTTAAGTACTACGACTGACAATCGAGTATTTGAGGTTTTCTTTTCCTTGTTCTTTAATTTAATTTTCCATTCCCCCTCAAGAAATCCTCCAACAAACTGCTGAGTATTTTGGGCCATTAGATTAAATAAATTTCTAACATCTGCTGGCGTTTTATTGACTAGAGCCCCTCCGCTAGCAGCATCTACCATATTACGATCCATAGGAAGCAAACTCTCATAAAAATATTAAATCAATAGTTGTTCAGTTATTTGATGTTGGGGACAACTAGCACACAATTTATTAAATATTTCCCAATACTCACAAAATTTTTTCCCATTCATTTGTCTGATTCCACATATGTCTTTCCTAAAAGATCCAATATGGGATGCAGGAAATTTTTTTTCTAAAATTGATTTATGCAATGCAGTCCATGTAGAAAAAGATCCAGCAGGCATATAATATAACCAGTCTATAAACTCTAGGAACTGATAAAAATCGAAAAATAACTAAAATAACTATTTTTAGTCTAATTTCTAACAAAATGGTAATTAAATACTAAAACTGAATATAAATCAATCTAAAATTATAACCACTCTAAAAATCAAAATCTAAACTATCTAAAATTTCCTAGAAACTCCTAAAAGACTATACTTTTGGGGAGGGGGGTTGATTGAAATTATATTGAAGCTTATAAAAATAGAATAAAAATTAACAAACTAATCAAATTAACGCTACGCAACATATAATGATCAAAAGTTGTTAAATTTATGAAGAGTACTTAGTATAATCTCAATCCACCATGCAAATTAATATTTATCATTAACACACAAGTTAATTTCATTCATCAGTTAAACTGCAGAAGACATCTACCAGCGGTTCTTTCCTGTTTTTCCTTAGATTATAGTTTAATTAGGACTAGCCCTAATATAAACCCTACTAGTTTTGATAACCCTTACACCAGCGCAAGAATTTAATCAAACTAGAGCATTATGTATTAGAAAAACATCATTTAACACTTTGTAACTAATTTACCAACAAATCGATTTAACAAAGATCTAAAGCGATTACCTAATTAAAAGAGATGAGTTTGAGTCATCCATGATTAATTAGGGTGATATCTAAGCATAAAAGACTATAACTTTTACGTATTATAGTCTTCTGAACTATCAATCGAAATCGTATTAAACAAACTAGCATGCATTCTAATTAATTTAATACAAATATCATAAACGATAAACGCTAATCGCTATAGAATCATGAATATGAATCAACTAGGCAATAAAGTATAAGACTTGTTTCAAAATAGTAAATTTAGCATGGCTTCAAGAAGATTATACTAAGCATAAAAAATTTACTCACTCATATTAAACATAAAATCACAATAATTTAGCAAAGTTTTCATGTTTAATAATATAAAGAGTCTAACCTAATTAAACAAAATAAAAATAACAAATAAAATAGAAAAACTTAATAATATGGCAACATTAAGGTGTGGCGGTGAGAGGGTGTTGAGGCCATGGGTTGTTGATGAACTATGATGATGATGGTGGGGTACAAGAAGGCTGTGTGGGTAAGGAGATGAGATTAGGCATAGGTTGTGGGTATTTTATATGCAACCGTGAGTTGTTTTGAAGAAGAAGATGATGGAGATGAAAGATAGTGATGATGAAGAAGGTGCTGAAGGAGGGTTTGGGTGAGGGTGTCGTGGCTTGTATGATGAAGGTGGTGGCCGTGGGGATGAGGTAGATAGGTTAGAGATGATTATTGTGATGGTGATGATGATATATATAGGGAGGAAAGGATGGGTATGGTTAGGGTTAGTAATTAGGGTTTCCTTCTTCCTTTCTTCCTTAGACGTCTTCTCCTCCAAGACTTCTAGCTCTTCACCAATTCTTGAAATCCTAGCCCAATTAAATAATTTTGGAAATAATATTCTCCATAATTATTATTTTTGGACCGTCTTTATAGCTAAGCATGTAAAACCCGAGCTTCGACGTCTTCTCTTCTCCTTTTTATTTTATTAATGCCTAACCTGAAAAATATATAAAATAAAATAAATTAGATGAAATAATATATATAATATACTTAAAATAATTATTAAAATAATGCATGTTTTTTGGCTTAACAGAGTTTCACCTAAAAATAGGCTAAAACCAGGCTTCTAGCCTCACAATAGGTACGTGTATTTGATAAACGCATAAACATATATTCATAACTCAACGGCTACACGCCGAAGATCACAACTCTACGGGTGACACGCCCAAAGTATACCAACAATAACGTTCAATACATAGGAAGAAAGTAAGAATACGGCTCATTGGATCACACATCTGGAGCACTGGGGTTTACATCACATAATAAGTAAAACCGCTAAGCAAATAACTGACCACCTAGATGGTTGGCCCACACGGCAATTTAGAGCGACTATTACTTAATATACTATATATAAACCAATATAAGTAACGTATAGGATTCACAAACTTATGGATACATTACATAGCACTAATAAACTCATAAATCTACGTTACATAGGCCCTTCACATCTTTCCAAAGCGCAAGAAGTCTTTGGTTTAACTTGCATAGTCTGCACTCTACCTGTCATAACCAAACCCAGGGAAAAGGGGGAAAAGATAGGGGGATAAGCTACCACACGCTTAGTGAACGATTCCTAACCCCCAGAAGAAAAAACAGTTGCACGTCGTACTTTAGGTAGCACACACACAATCTGATATATAATATCATATAATAAGCAGGTAGGGTCTTCCACATCTGTTATCACCTTAATGACCTTTCTAGTACGATGGTGACCTTGTTCTCTTACAACTTATTAGCGGTATTCCCATGTTATATCAACATAACATCACATAATATCAGCATAACATCGCATAGCCGCATACAAGATTCGTTAATAAGCTATTTCATGCAATAATTTAGGTATTGGATGCAATAGAATACTTAGTCCACATATAAACACTCATCATCAAGGAGTTTAAACAAAATCACCAAGTGAGACGTTTTTAAAAAAGAAAGTGAGATTAATGCATATTGCTTAAACCAATGGAAATTCTTATAAACCATCATTATGCACTTGGAAGATACTTGGAACTCAATAAAAAGTCTTTCCAAGAAGATATGCACTCTTTTCAAATCTTTACACTAACATCACCCTCAAATGAGGCACTTACATCACATAACATGTACGAAATCATTATGGTAAGGCATAAGAATTTCATATTTGTGCTTGGTACGGGTGAGGTCGTTACTCACGTTCCATTGTACCGGTGAGATCGTCACTCACATTTCGTATTATCCCCAGGGAAATTAATGGACCATTACCCTTGTCAGGGTGTTCTAGGATTCCCACTTCTGGGTCCATCTCGCCAGCATTAGGGTTCTCACAAACCGGGTCTCCTCCCTAATCATTTGCCCAAGCATTTAGCACATTCTCCTATCCCAAAACATTTTAGATGCATTTCATATCAAATGCAAAATATTTTAGAAGCCTTAATGATTTCAAATCGGTTTAAAAAGCATAAAACCACTCATTTGGTAAAATATGCTTAAAATGAGTTAATGACTACATATTCATTCAATCTTCAAGACAAGTGATATGGAAAGTCATTTTTAAACATTAGCAGTTGCATCTAGACATAACCATTTCCACTTTTCAATGTTTCCGATGCAAAGATCATCTCATGACACAAAACTCTGTGCATTCATATGAAACATCACATGAGTTATAAACACAGCTCATAACATTTAGTTTTAACTTACTCTTATCAAGCAAATGGTCTAACATTCCCAGTTGACAACATGACTTATCGTGTCAGCCATTCCAAGCAATCACTTGCTCACTTATCGACACACGACTTTAACATGTTGAAAACATACTTATTCATAATTCGTATTACTTCCCAACTCAATAGTTCACTTCGGTGATTTCTGAAGACATTCGGGGCATCATTTTAAACTTGAATCAACTTGACATCAGGATTAGATGAACACCTAGTCAAAAGGTACTATTCTAGGTACATTTTAAGGTTCACTCTAAAGCAACCATATGCCGCTCAAATAATCCTGGATAAAATAGTTTAGGGATAGCTACACAATCGGTCACTCAACTAAGGCCTTTGAAAGACTTTGAGAGTGAATCAAGCAATTTTCATTCATGAACAACTTCTTAACCCACGCATCGATTAGTTGAGACAATTAAACAACCAAGAAACCTAGTGGCTATAGACACGTTAATTTGGCATCAACGTGGTTCATACAAACACACATAGCACACATGTGAACCCAAGGTTAACAATTAACACCCTTATTTCAACTTAGCAAAATAAGTTTCAGCAGAATCTACCTAATATCACATTTATAATGTAATATTGCACGTCATAATTCATGGAGGATCACACAACCCGGACTCCCTCCTCATAGCGCCGACCACAACAGTCCTCAAAGCCATTTCAGCTCAACCCAAATGATTCACCAACTACTTACAGTTTCTCAACTCGTTAGAGTTTCAACCTAACTACTAAATCAACTATCACAAATATTTCAAAAATATTTGCAAATTAATAGTGGGTTTAGGGATTAGAAACCACCCACCTTACTCCAAGCTTAAGGACCCAACTCCTGGGCTAATTGGGCTGATTTTAAGCTAAAATTCGAGTCTCCTATCTCCCCCTCGTTGTCTCGAGCCTTGCTACTGGTGCTGCTTGCGTGCCTCCCCTTCTTCTCGCTTTCTTGACCTTCAAGTCAAGCCACCAGTAGTGGTGGTGGTAGTGGCTAGGGTGTAACGTCCCCAATTTCTAATGTCTAATTACTCTAACTTAACCACTCATCGACTGTTAATTTGCAGCGGAAGACTTTTAATTTGGTTGGAGGCATTACCACCATTCCGGGATAGAACAAGGCTCCTGATTTACTAAATCTTGGAATTGCCCAAAATAAACATTTGTCTACTTATACAGTTCATAATACACATGGTAACTTAATGTATTAACACTAAACATTATTATCCTCAGGTTTCCGAAGAATAACAATAAACAATCTCCAAGATACTAACCTATCATCACTGTGAGCGTTGACTAGCTAACGTTTAGTAAGCGTCCATTGTTTGCTACCTTCCGGCTTATCTGAAGGACGACTGTTCATTACTTCCCATACTTAAAACGAAAAAAATGAAAACATTCGAATGATGAGCCGAAGCTCAGCACGCACATTTCTACGCAGTAAAATAAGTTTTATGCTAAATTAGTTGGGTCGGCCGCATTTCAAAATATTTTGTTTTGCAAACAGGAGAGAAAGAATGTATAAGTAAAATTGATTAGCTGATTATTATCTGGAAGTGGACCCCTTGGTCGACGTACGTCTTGAAACGATCATATTTTAGGTGCTCACCCCCCAGGCCGATTGAGAAGCTTGAGTTGACGCCGCGCGCAGGTATAACGATGGGCATAAGCCCTGATAATTGATAATTGGGTGGAAAAGCCCTGATAATTGATAATTGGTCGGGGCCACTTGTTTATGTGACAAAACATTGAGAAAATTGGTTCATTAAATGAATCTTATATTAATTTTTCATCGCTGAGAAACATGAGTTTTCGAAGAGCACATGCAATATACGTACCTAGTCTTTGAGATTCTCTCTCCTTTGAGGACATGCATTGGCAGCTTGAAGCGACAAACTTGGCCTCACTCCTGCTTTACATATGTAATTGTTCTTTTGATTAGTGCCAGGTTAAGCAATTTGATTAAATTCCTCGGTTTAATAAATAATTTAAATTCCTTGAGCTTTTTGTTAATCATTAGCATGAGAAAAGTTATTAACTTGGTTTTATTTTATTTTTGTTTCCATTCCTCTCCTTCATACTGTTAATATTGGCTTAATGAATGTATAAACACGTACTGAAGCAACAACATTATCACCACCACTATTCTAGTTGTTGGTATAAGCTTGTTACGTATTGTTTATTTGGTCACAATATTAATGCTAAGGTCATTGGGAATCATTGTTATTAATCCTATTTTTGTTATTGCATCCTTTGAATTCTGGCCATTTTTATCAAGACAATTATTAATGTTGTTATTTACGAATATTGATTCCCTTTTCGAATTGGTGTTATGCTTTAAACTTTCTATTCAAATACTATTAAAGATTCGTTTAAATATTATTAAAAGTAACCTAATTAAGCTTAAGCTTCACCCCATCATCTAACCTTGTATCACATACTCATGGCCCCCCAAATTTACAAACCTTGTATCACCCCAAAATATTATTAAAAGAAAATTTACAAATTAGCACGTATGCAAACCAAATACATCATTTACTATAGAAATTCAATTCTAACCCCCCAAAATCCAATTTATACAAAGTTAAGGTTTTACCTTTCCATTCAAATTAGAGCCAAACAAAGAGGAACGGGATGGTGGTGTAGGTGGCTAGTGCGGTGGGCGGTGCGCCGGTGACCGGCGAACCATGAAACCCTAGTCGAGACGGCCGTCGAAGACAGGCAGCAGCAAACGGACAGAGGAGGCTCGAACAAGATAGCAAGGTGTGGTTGTCTGGTTGTCTGGCATGTGTTGACGGCTGGGGCCAGTTGGAATTGGCCTGCAGTGGCCGGTACTTGGTGGCGATGGCGAGCAATCGGGGAGGATGGGCATAGTGAAGGCAGAATCAGGGGGTGGGGGTCGGGTGTCGGGGAGAGGCAGAGAGAGAGAGAGCAGGGGTTGAGCTTTGGGGTGGTTGGTGTTTTAATTGTTGATTTTATTAACATTATGTCGGTGAGTTTTTTTTTCCAATTATTACATACATATATATACAAATATATATAATTAAGTTTATATCTAATTAAATTAGTACATGAAAATTGCACATCATTTGGAAATAAATGTTTGTAATTTTGTAGTTTTGATTATTATCATGTTCGTCACATAAATAAGGCTTACCTTTTATTATCATTACGTTATCACTGTTTTTATTCATATGGTAGTGTTATATTGTTAACGTTTTTCAAATTGGTGATTATTTAGGAGTATAGTGAAGTCCTGTTCGAGGCCACATCGTCGTTTCAACCTGCAATGTACAATTATATATACAGATAGATATTTGTATACATATCGAAAATGCTGAATTGAAATGCAGGGCCCAACTTGATTAATTTGTCATTAATATGATTAAATGTAATTAAAATGAATATTAGGTTCGGACCGTTACATAGGGTTTGGCTCCCACATCTCCTTGCTCATGCTTTCCTTCTATGCGAGCGCCCCAATAGCGTAGCCTGGCTGGGCTTCGTTCTCCTGCTGCCGTCTCTTTCTCTCTCCCTTGCTCTCTCTGTTTGCCCCCTTCAGCCGGCGAAGTGCGACCGATTGCTGATTCATCGATGCACTGCCGAAACTCCACCACCTGCATCTCTTTCTCTCTCTCCTCCCGATGTTGTTGGTATGGGGGGTAGCGGGGCTACAAGGTAGCAGAACTCGTCCCCTCGGCCCCATTTTACCTTCTTTTTCTTTAATTTTTTTGTTGTTTAATCCTACTTACTAAACCTAGCTTGGTCCTGAATCATCTGATTTTGCTAATCTAGACCCCACATGCCCTCGCACAATTTGTTAATTTCGCGTAATTATACCTCGGCTTACTTTTAATAAATTATCTAATTTTATGTAATTGCATAATTAACCAAGAACGTTTATAAAAATTACTTACATAATTATTACACCCAATTATCGCACAAAAAAAAATCAGTCCAATATAGCTAACTCAATCAAATGAGCTAATAAAATATTAACTCAAGCGGTTAGCCTAGGGTTCGAAACTCGATTGTTACACCTATTTTGTCAAGAGGCTTAACACGAATAACTATGTATGACCGTAAGTGTTGATTACAGTCAACCTTCCTTCCTTACTAGATCAGTCTGAAAGTTAAACAAGGCAAACAAAGAGATCTTGTATACCACATTTTTTTAGCTCCTCTTGAGAACTGATACATAACATTCAAAGAATTGCCATCTTGCCATGGAACTGATACACAATATTCAGTATGAAAGTTGAACAAGGTAGACAAAGTTGAACAAGGCAAACAAAGCTTGCTTCCCAATGATTGGTACCTTGAGCTAGTGTCGGAGGTTTGGTAGCATTAGTTCTATTCCTACTGTCCAATCTTGCCATGGAAGGAACTGGAATCCACACTATAGTTATCAGAGTCCATGCTTGAAGCAGCTTCATCATTATCTTCTCTTCTAATTCTAGTGCACCTTTCATTAACCATCATCTTCTGATTCGCAATTCCATCTTTAGCTCGATGAATAGGAGGTAGTTCCTTCACTACATCACACAAATGACCTTCACGCACTGCTGACATCTCCATATCTTTGCTCCCTAGAAGTGAATCCTTTTGACAAACTGTAACTTAGATCTCCTGGAGCAATGGTTGTTTTTCTTTGAGCCGGCAATGGGACGAGACTCCATCACTGCCAAATTGTCTCTCATCTTGCTTCACTAAACCCAGGCCAAGCTGCTTTTAGGGATCATCCTTAATTCCCCCCTTGCCACTTTCAACTTCAACATGCCTTGTGCGAATTGAGGCACCATTCTTGTTCCTTGGCACCAAATGTGTCCTAAAGTTACTATAACTCCTTCAACACAGTATTGTTGTTTAGCCTTAGCTCTAACACAAATTCAAGGTACCGCCAATCCCATCATCATAAGCGCTAGTGCCCTTCTATATCTTGCCTTGACGCTATTCTCTTCAAATCTCCATGGAAGGTCATAATGATACTTTAGTCCTTCATATTGTCTAAGTTTTAACCAATAGGCTGCCAAATATGAGTTTAGGTTAATGGCAAGATCTCTCATTAGGATGGCGTCTTGCTCACAAATTGGTACCCCAAAGCGAAGAGTTGGAGTGTTATCTCATACTTAGCTATTGCTTGTAAGAAATCCTAAATTTGGAACAATGAATTTCTGGCATCCTTTAAAGACTGAGCTTCCAGGATGGCTTGTAGACGATGACATAAATTTTGAATTTGCTCTAGAACATTGTGATGTAGGTTATCACCCCAACAAGAGTTGACCATGTCTCCTATTGTTTCCTCAAACTCAAGGTCTATATTTCAATACTAAAGCACAATAACCCTAACTAAACCAGTTTATGAAACAAGCAACAAGATAGAACTCAGGCAAGCAAAAAACAAGCTCTAATACAACAAACTACAAAAGCACCAAACCAGATTACACCAGGAGAAATTAAATACCAACCCAAATCCAACACTACCAATGACATATAGATGAAATCAATTCCAAACTATATCACTATCAGAGCATAAACAAATAATAGTCTCGACTATTACAAAAGAAAGCAGATGTCGTACGAGCATATGGGAAAAAGCTAGTCTAAAATTAAGAAAAGCTTGAAGTAAACTGGCCTCACCCAAACAACATCCATGGGCTAGCTTGGATTCATTCTCTGTATGATGTCAGCAATAACTGAAAACATCGAGATGGTCTGAGGCATTCAATGGCAAACAACTGTAGGCTGGCACCAAATTTAATTTCACTGATAAGGCCAATGGGTCGGGACCAAAACCCTAATCTTAACCTAATTAAGCTAGGTAGATACCAAGAAAGATCTATAATATTAGGCCAATGGAGTGAAGAATCAACCTCTATCAGGTGGATGACTGCCGTCAGGGTCAGGAGAGCCTCCACCAGCAGCCTAAAGGGTTTGGTTATTAGAGCATTTACAAGAGCACCATTTTAGTTCATTATGGGGTTGTTTGTTGTCCAACTGAGATGGGAGTACATCCTCCTTAGGATATAAGAATAGGGAAGACTATTCTGATTGCTGGGACCCTCTGGGAGAGAGAGAAAGAAAAAGGTGAGCGAACATCGCATGATGTCTTCCTAAAAATAACTACATAAAGTTCGGTTCAATACTGCATCGCATAGAGATTGTTGTTTTCTTCGAAAGTGTGTGTGTGTGTGTGTGTGTGTGTGTGTGTGTGTGTGTGTGTGTG
>JACYFF010031954.1:10494943-10505899 GCA_017589665.1 Selenicereus undatus | reverse complement strand
ATATATATATATGTTACTACTTGAAAGAGAGCAAGTATTTTTACTATTGGGGTATTTTCGTCAATTAGAGGATTGCTTGGCCATTTTAGTCATCAATTGTGTGTTTCATTTTATATTCAAATAGGGGCATTTTAGTCCACTGGTATGCACGTTAAACCTCACACAACATGGATCACTATTGTAAACAACAGTATAATAACTGTTTTTTTGTAATTTTGTTCTCAAAGTACAGCTTTTTAGAACAAAATTGAAATTTCTCATAATATATTTTCTACCCTTTCTCATTGGTCTGTCCATTTCCCAACCTATTGCTTCTACGGTTCTACACAAAAGGGCAACAGAGATAGGAGAGAGAAAAACTAATATATGCTGGAAATTAAAAAATTTAGAAGTTGTGTATATATAATAGATACATTGAAAGTACACACAAAGTTGTGTGTAGTTAGCAGTTAATTTGCCTCCTTTTTTGCTATATCTGATGTCGTGAGTTTGAATTCTCCAACCTTCATTTTTGAGGTTTTATTTTTTTATTTTTTTGTTTAACTTGCGTCTTGCTGTATAGTCACATAAGTAACTCAGGCCCCTTCGTATTCTCTGACCCTCTATGCCCAGCCACTGGCCACCCAAACCCCTAACCCCCCCCCCCTCCACACACACTCAGCCCAGCCACCAAAGCCCCACCTACCGGTGACCAATGACCGGCCACACGTTGAGTCACCTCCTGACGGCCAGCGCATGGCTCATGAGCCTCACCTCCCTCTCTAAATTTGTGAGTTCTCCTTTTACTAATACTAGTGTACATGCCATGCTTCGCACAGGCATGAGTAATTCTTCATTTGAGATTTAAATTGTTGACTAATTAGTTGTAATTTGTATAAATGTTAGAGACGTGATTATTGATTATAAATTATATTTGTAAAGTAATGGTTTATTATTATTTTTGTGGAACAATGAGTTTCTAAATGATTGACATAGTTAATAGTAGTGAGGAGTCAAATTTTTTTGGAATTTTGAATTAGAATTCAGGAAAAACACAAAAGTAGTCAATTTAATACTTGAAGCGAAAGACAATTTAATTGTTTATCTCATAAATCACTCACTATTGAAGGTTGCATTTGCTACTATTTTTTTATTTATAGAATGCCTTTCATTCTTTTTGTGTAAGGTTTGGTTGGGATTTTGGGAGAGATTCATATAATCCGATGGGCACAATTTAATATCTAACTTATCATTGTGTAAGCATGTGAACATTGTCATATTGTGATTTCGAAAGTCATAGTACTTGTTATTATCAATTGATTTCCTTGGTTTTCTACAACCTATGTCATAAATTTATTTTCCACTTGAGATTATTAATATCTAACCTATGTGTAAGTATATGAACATTTACGTATTGTGATTTCAAAAGTCATAGTATAAATTAGTAAGATTGCCCTATTGTGATTTGCCTTTTTAATTACACAACTCCAAAGGAAAAAAGATAATAAAAAACAACTTGACCAATGATGTTGTGCCAAATGTCACTCATCCAGTTACACATTCAGTTTTATATTATATATGAGATATATGATTAGTTTAAATGTTGTAATTGACTTGAATTTGTTACTTAATTCTTCAATTTGTAGATTAATAACTTTGTATTGTTTGATTTGTGAGTTTGTTTGTCAATTTCAATTCCAAACTTGTTTAATTTATGGTTTTAATTTCAATTCTAGGTTAATTCTCAATTTGAAGATTAGTTTATTTTATTGTTTAATTTGTGAGTTTATTTGCCCATTTCAATTGTCAATTTGTTTAATTTATAGGTTTAATTTCAATTCTAGGTTAATTCTCAGTTTGTAGATTAGTTTATTTTTATAGTTTAATTTGTGAGTTTATTTGCCAATTTCAATTCCAAATTTGTTTAATTTCAATTCTAGGTCTCGTTAAGAACAATTAGATTAAACGTAATGTAATCGTTATTTAATTTCAGTTTATGACTATTGTTGAATTTTATATTATGTACTATTAATTTTGACACCCATCTCCAAATTTCCTGACTTCGCCGTTGTACATGAGCACTATTTTAGTTCATTATGTAGGTTGTCAAATTGAGCTAGGAGTACAAGCTCCTTATGAAAATAAGAGCAAGAAAGGCTTTTCTGATGGGAGCAAGTGAGAGAGCGAGGAAGAAAAGATGACGTAACATCGCATGCAAAAACTTGATGTGGATTTTATACTTAGTTTTAAAACTCTTTTTACTTGCAAGTTTATAAGATTAATTCTAGACGACTAGCGAGTATAGAGTATCGATCCCATAAGAAATAATAGCGATTTTCAATTTAGTCTTTCTGATGATAAAGAATAGTTCAATTGAGGAGTGCGATTATCAATACAAATCAAAGGAACTAAAGAAGAATATATGAGTCAAGAAAGTGGAGAAAAATCAAATAGGAGAAAGATTTAGGACTTTAGATTTCAATAGTGATGCAGACATTGAGATACTAATTCAGATGGGGGTTTAATTTGTCTCTTGTTCAACCTAACCTATAAGTATTAGGTCATAAATTAAAAAGATGATTATAATTATCAAATAAGATTATTTATCTAGTGGTTAGCATGAATCATTCTTTTTAGACATAACTCATCTAATTTCTAATATAAATTATTCAATTTTTTAACAATTATAATTTTAAGCCCAATTACATAACATCATATTAGCCTACAAGATCTAATATTCATTTGAGGTAGCAAATTAAACTATTGTAATCAACATGGTTAAACAATAGTATCAAAATGCATAAACAAGTAAGATCAAGTTTAAACTCAAAATTATGCAATTAAAGAGACAAAAATAACCCAAAAGAAATTAGCAAAGCAATATTATTATCAAGGATCTATCCTAATCCTAAAAGAGTATTTTAGCCAGCAAAGTTAGCAAAAACATCATTGAAGTTGGTATACTTCATTCCTATTCCAAACTTGGATACTCAACTACACAAAACTATAAAAATTAAGTGTAAACTCTCAAATTTAACTCACCAATGAGGTGAAGAGATAAGAGAAAAATGACTAACAAAGTTTATTTTCTTGTAAACTCCTCAACCCAAATGATTTTATCTTACAAAAGACTCTATACTTTCTAAAAAAAATAGAAGGTAGAAGATGGAAGAATGCTTGGATGCTTGAATGGGTGAATGGATGAATGAGTTGCTCCAACCCATGACCCCGTTTTATAGTCGAAATTCTTCCCTTCTTGATACCTAAAAATTAATGAAAATTAATTCCAATTAATTTTTGGCTATTGTTTGGATGAGAAGAGGCTGGTCTTTAGCTGAAATTAATTAAAATTAATTAGCTTTGACTAGGTCACCTCTGAATTTGCTCTCCAAAAATGAGAAATATGCTGTAGGGTTGGAAGCACAACTAGGCCGTGAGAGAGACTGAGGTGAGTTGGCGACTAGGTCTCGAATCGGGCCGCATGGAAGAGTGAGTGGGGAGGGGCAGACGGGCTGAGAGCTATGGAATTACCCAGCGGGGCCATGTTGGAATACAGGTTGAGCCGCGAAGGAGCCCATGCAAGGAGAGAAAGAGAGGGAGAAGGGCCTAGAAGGGTGTGCCAGCTGAAGGGGGAATAGGCTGAAACTTAGGACAATAGGTCCATTTGGAGAGAGAGGAAGATGAGGAGGGCAAGGGGGGTGTGGGGGCTTTGATTTTTAAATAGGATAGAAACCTTCTTAGAGCAGTTTAGGATAAGTGCCTCAAGACTCTTTTCTTTTGGGAAGAGGAGGGTTTTTTGTTCCTTCTCATTGGGACGTTATTAATTTTGTGAATAGCTTATTCTTAGGCTGTACTTAACTTTCTGGGATGCTGAATTAGCATCCCTCCTTATATGTCCCCTCTTTTTTAGTATATTTCTTATCAACAAAATCTAAATCACTTTCACTTTTCTGTTGTGACATTGTACAATGGTATATTCAATATAATCTATGTATAATGATGATATATTTAATGTCAACTACTAATGTTTTAATGATATAATAATCAATTTCTGCAAGTTTTAACATTGTAAGCAATTAAGGTATAATATGCGTCACAAATACGAACTTTCCTATGCACAACGCACGTGATTCTCACCCTACTGTGTGTGTATAGAGAGAGACTAGTAGAGACAGGAGCGCTATAGAGAGAAAATAGAGAAGGGAGATTGAACTTCTCGGTGTTTGTTAAGAATATCCATCAAAACTTAAACCTGCTTGGTTTAATAGCGGTATTTAAAAAAGCTAAAAAAGTCCAGGATGCATACATTCCATTAAAAAGAGGAACAACCAAGACAGGGTTTGGGTTTGTCAGATTATGGAAGTAGGAGGATGCAGCAAAGAGTATCCTCATGCTGGATAATTTCATAGTTAGGGGAAGTAGAATCTTTTGGATATGAAAAACAAAGGTTTGAAAGTTAGGACTACTTCGAGACTTCCAAGAAGGATTGAGATCACTTGTCCTAAAAGCTTTATTTACCCGGCATGCAGCAACGGATGTTTACGAATAAATCTTTGAGATACAAAGAGGTCTTTGTTATCCAAGTGTGTACTTACTTGAATAGGCATCCGTTCCTTAGGATATAACAGAAACTCAGAGGAATTAATTTATTGGAACAATTTTTGGATATCCAAACCACACTTACTCGATGATTTTTGGATATCACATATGAAGGGGCTACTGAAGAAATTGGGCTTAGCTGAGCGTAGCGAGTACAAAGACCACCAGCCCGTTTCGATAATTTTTTGTGCTACAATACTCAATCCATAGACTTGGTCTCCATTGGTGCACCATACCAAAAGGATTCCTTAGGTATGCATTGCCCATTAAAGAATTACGTCACATTTACAAAATTTTCTCCTTCTCACCAACAATTTTTAGATGCTATCACTACAATTGTGAAACCTATATTTTATCATGAAGTCGTACAGGATGCACGATGGAGGAAAACTATGGAAGAAAAGATTGGTGCCCTCGAGAAAAATGGTACTTGTACCAGGCAAGAAACCCATCAGTTGCAAGTGGGTTTATCGAGTCAAGTACAACTCAGATGGGACTGTTGAGCAATATAAAGCTCGTTTGGTGATTCAGTGCGATTATCATGTTGAAGGATTCAACTACAATGAGACTTTTGCACTAGTAGCAAAGATGACTACTGTTCGTTGTTTTCTAGCAGTGGTAATTGCAAAAGGCTGGCAATTGCATTAGTTAGATGTCAGCAATCCTTTCTTGCATGCAGATCTTAAAGAAGAAGTCTATATGAAATTGCTTTCGAGATTCTAGTGCAAAGGTGAGAACAAAGTTTTTCATCTTCAAAAATCGCTCTATCGGCTTTGTCAAGCTCCCAGACAATGGTTTGCTAAGCTCTCTTCAAAACTGTGTGAGTATGGATTTGTTTGCTCATATGCGGATTACTTATTATTCACATATCATAAAGGTGCAATCTTTATGGCTCTTCTAGTTTATGTCGATGATATTGTGCTCACTTGCGATGATACTGAAGCCTGCAAACAATTCAAAGCCTATTTAAACTCCTGTTTCAACATTAAGGACTAAGGGCCACTAAGGTATTTCTTAGGTATTGAAGTAGCCCGTGGATTGCAAGGCTTATTCCCATGCCAATGGAAATATGCTTTGGAAATTATCGATGAGTGTGGTCTTCTAAGGAGCTAAACCTCGTTGAGTTTCCATGGAAGCACAACATAAAATTGCTTTGGCATTCGGACGTCCCCTGGCAGATCCAACCAACTATCATATACGCATTGCAAGATTCACTTATGCAGATCACTTTTTATCCCAATTCATGCAAAATCCTAAGAAAGAACAAATGGATGATGCTAGATGAGTACTTTGCTATTTGAAAGAAACTGTTGGACAAGGGATTTATTAAGAGCCGACAGGAATCTACAGTTTGTGGGATGTTGTGACTCATATTGGAGAGCATGTCCTATATCTCGCAAATCACCAACTGGCTACTTTTATATGCTTGGCAGATCACCCATTTCCTAGACAAGGAAGAAGCAAATCACAGTGTCTAGGTCTTCTATTGAAGCAGAATATCAATCCATGACATTTGTACAGGCGTATCCTTAAGATCTTCCCTAGCATCTCTGGGCATTTTCCCCTCCTCTATGAAGTTCTTTTGTGATAGTTAAGCAGCTTTGCATATAACATGCAATCCAGTATTACATGAGAGAACAAAACATATTGAAATTGATTGTCATTTTATTCATGAAAAACTCGAATCAAGTATATTACTCTCTCCCATGTCAGTACTAAGGAACAACTAGATGCATCTTCACAAAGGCACTTGGAAAGACAGTTTTAGTTTCTAAAAGGCAAGTTGTGCATTGTTTATTTACATGCTCCAACTTAGGAGGTGTTAGTTTTTATCTCTAGATTTTATCTAGATTTTATACCAATATTATTCTGTGAATATAAACTACCTTTCCTATTCCTGGAAGAGCTGTAGCATTGCTTGGAGGCCATATTAGGGTTAGCTGCACATAGCCATGGATGTGTATAAATTAAACATGTCTCATAGCAAATACGAATGAAAAGTTACAAGATGACAATTAGCACCTTTTTATCAAACATCAAATTCTTTCACTTATCTACGCACTCATCCCCTATTTATAGAGAATTAAAGAACTTTTCAAGAGAGATGTATCTTTTCATCAAATGAATTTTTAACTATTAGATTTAATCTTAATGGCTATCAATGAAAAGATGCATAGAAAATTAGTTAATTGGATTTACTAATTATATTTTTGAAAACAAAAAATATAATTAATTCTTGTGCTTCTCTTTCCAATTTTACTAGCAATAGTTCTTCCAACAGAATTAGCGTATGCATGGCAAGATTTGGAAAGGAGAAAAGAAGTGGAAGGGATAACTATAGCCAGAATAGAAGACATAAGCCAATTAGACGATAATGAATAAGAAAAGAGAAGTCCCAAGAGTCCTAAGCTTTTTTTTTGTACCTTAAATGTCCTTAGGGATCTTGGGGCTTTAGCAACGGCCTTGATAGGTGACTTTGGAAGGTGCACTAAAATTTGCTCCGCAAGTGAATCTAAATCGGTCTTATCTCTTATGTTTCTCAGCAGGAGATGAAATGAAGGAAGTGCTAGGAAATCGTAAAGAGCTTTATCAATGGTTCATTGACGTAATGAAGTTAGACAAACGTGAATTCTGGGAACCTAGGAGGGCTTGGACAGAAGTGACTAGAGTACCCCGACATGGATGGAAGTGAGAGGATTTCAAAAAAATTGCTGAATTGTGGTAGAGGATGGTTACCTTCGGTGCCCCTGTTGACAGGGCATACTCTTTTGAATCTACGAAAATCATGCTTTATACAGAGATGTTAAGCAAAATTGAAGGGAGCTTTATGTTGACCATTGAAGACGTAGGTTTTAAGTTATAGCTAAAGAAGATGGATTCTCTATTCAAATCATTCAAAAAGTGCAGACAGTGGCTAGATCCTCTTCCATGGAAGCCATGCACTCAAATCAAGGAATAGTAGGCTTCAGAGACTAAGATGATAAGGTGGCATTCCAAAATGGTGTGGCACTCAATGACTTGAAACTCGAGGTCAAGGTGACAGGATGTTTAAAAAAGTTGTCAAAGAGACTCCGGTTTTTAAAATAACATATATGGAAGGTCGAGGGTATTGAAGAGCCAGGAGACACAAGAGTTGGTGGTATTAGTTCTAGTACCAGAACTAAGACAACATTTTTTAGCCAAAACAGGTACTCAAAAGAGATATTTAAAACAACACAACCTATCATTTCTTTGAAGAAGAGATAAAAAACAACTAGAATTCATTGATCAACGAACAGAGTTTATTGATCAACACCAGCCCCTAGGAGCTACCAATAAAGAATTTAATCCATGATTGTCGACAAAAGCTGAGGGAGAATGTCAAAGTAACGAGGGCAGTCAAGTTTTGAGTCACCAATCCATGTTGACATCTCAACCCATGAAATCAGAGAGAAGTGAGCAGGCAAAACAAACAGAAAAGAAGTCACTGGCCAGCCGAATACCGTGAGTAGGAGAAGAAAAGTGGCGTGATCGTATCACCGGTCAGTCAATTGATTGCACTCAGTGGCCACAATCTAGCGATGAGTCAATTGGTTGCATTCAACAAGTGGCTAAAGAATCCCTAGAGATACAGCTTCTAGGGGTGACAATGATTGATAATGCAAGTGCAGCAAGAAGCAAGAATCAAACGAACCTTGAGAAAAACAAGAAAGGATCCTCCTTTCTATCTAAGAGTCATCATTAAAATCTGCAAAGCCTGTACAGTCTGTTAGTAGCATCACTTTACTGCTAAAGGCATTAGCTAGTAGTGTGGAACATAAGATGCTTAGGTTAAGACAATAAAAAGGTTTTATAAAGGACCTTGTTATAAATGAAAGCCTAGCCCTCTTAGGTCTAGTAGAGATCAAGCATCGAGAATTAACTCAGTGGAATTTATGGAGGTGATGGGGTCACCGAAACACTGATTGGATTCATGTCAAAGCTGTGGAGAATTTTGAAGGCACTATAGTTTCATAGCACAAGGATTCTTTCAAATTTATAGATATCATACTATGCAAAGATGGAACTGTGTCATCGGGGGGTTTCTGCGGGAACAATTCACTTAGGCAATATGTGCATTCTATGCCAATGGCCAACATGACAGTGAATATATGAAATTAGCTCATGTTAGCGTGTGGCCTAAAAATTCAATAATCCTCACATCATGGTGGGCTTAATTTGCACTCCATGGTCTGTGGTGCATGGATGCTGTTTAGCTGTGGTGGTTAGGATTTCTAGCGGGATCCTCGCTCATCCTACCCCTTTATAAAGGGCACACTTCCTACCTTCTCAACACACCAACAGAAATACCATTCGAATATTCAATTCCACTTTCCTAGATTTGTGAGAGAGATTATAAGAGTAACTGTAATCTTGTTACTTGATCAAATCACTCCTGATTGTGATCGCATTGTACTCACTCCTTCTCATAATGGATTGTTAGTGCTCATTGTAGTCCGTGGTTTTTTCCCGCATTGGGTTTCCACGTAAATCTATGTGTTCTTTATTGTTTTTGTTATCATTGTTTTACTTTTGCGTATCATTGTTCATCCTATCGCTTCCACAATTAGTTTGCTCTAATTTCCTAACAAGTGGTATCAGAGCAAGGTTTAGGATATCTTCAATCATGAAGGTTGATATTCAGAAGTTTGATGGAGAGATTAGTTTTAATCTGTGGAAGGTGCAGATAAGAGCGGTTCTCATTTAACATGGGTTGTAGAAGGTGCTCTCAGGACGTTATATGAAACCCAATATGATGACAAAAGAACAATGGGTGGAACAGAAGAAGAAGAAGAAGAAGCGTGGTTCTTTGATAGATGACGAATGGGAAAAACTAGAGGAGAATGCATTTTCGGCCATACAGTTGTGCTTGGCGCTAGATGTCTTGCGAGGGGTGCTTGATAAGGCAACTGCAGTGGGTCTTTGGATTCGATTAGGGAAAGTCTACATGACGAAGAGTCTCGCCAACAAGATCCAATTGAAGAAAAAGTTGTACACTTTTAAGATGGTAGAAGGTACTCATGTTCAAAAACATCTAGATGATTTTAATTCGATTATTGTTAATCTTGAAAGTTTAGATGTGAAAATTGAACATGAGGATAAGGTTATTTTATTGGTTGTGTCTTTAACCCCTTCATATAAGCAGTTTAAGGAGATCATGCTATATAATAATTTTGATGCTATATCGTTTGAGGATGTTAAGTCAAACTTGTTGTCTAAAGAAAAGTTTGATCATGATATTCATACTGATTCTGCTGAGGGATTGGTTGTAAGAGTTAGAACAACTGAGAAGAGGGGGAACGGTAGTAGGAGAAAGAACCTCTAAGTCTAGAAATCCTCATGCCTGTAAGACCAGTAATTTCTGTGGTAAATTGGGACATATTGCTGCTAATTGTTGGAAACTGAAAAATAAGAAAGAGAAAGAAGAGAAGGAGAATCAGTCTAGGAAACTTATTATAGTTGATTGTGTTGTTGAGTCTGAGTCTGATGGTGATGTGTTGGTTGCTACTATGTCTCTTGCCACTCACTCTGGAAAGAGGGTAGATGATGATTAGGTTTTAGATTCTAGTTGTACGTATCATATGTGTCCTTATAGGGACTGGTTTACTACTTATGAGCCTGTTTATACTGGGACTGTACTTATAGGCAACGACACCGAGTGTAAGATTGTAGGAGTATGTGCTGTGCAGATTAAGACCCATGATGGTGTAGTTTTTGTCTAAGGTCCATCACATTCCTGATATGACTTGTAATCTCATATTTTTGGGTACTCTTGAGGCTAATAGTTTCAAGTACTCAGTTAAGAATGGTGTCCTGAAGGTGATGAAGGGTGCCATGGTGCTGATAAAGGGATTCAGGCAAGGAAGTCTATCTTTTACAGGGTACAATAGTTACAGGTTCAGCAGCAGCTTGTACAATATCGACAAATGTTGATACTATGAGATTATGGCACATGCGATTGGGCCATATGAGTGAGAAGGGGATGACCATTCTGAATAAGAAAGGTTCTCTAGGTAGCGCATGTACGGGTAAGCTAGAGTTTTGTGATCATTGTGTGTTAGGAAAACATAACAAAGTTAGTTTCTCTACAGTTAAGCATCGTCCATAGGGGATTCTTAATTACATCCATTCTTATCTATAGGGTCCTTTGAAGGTTCCTTCATTTGGAGGTAAGTGATATATGTTAACATTTGTTGATGATTTCTCACGAAAAGTCTGGGTTTACTTCTTGAGACAGAAAAATGAGACGTTTCCTGTTAGGGAAAAACCACACAGTTTTAATATTTATAAACCCCAAGTGCAAGGAGTATCGTTGAGTACTTGGGGTGTCGTCCGCAGGGAGTTGTGTTTCCAACTACC
>JACYFF010031954.1:10445804-10494933 GCA_017589665.1 Selenicereus undatus | reverse complement strand
CATTTCATCGAACACTTGGCGGGCGTGAGGAAAAACTCTAGGTTCTAGGCATAGATTGGGTATGGTTAGGCCACATACAAGATCAATTAGCCATCAAGAGGCTAATTACAACCCAAGTCCACACAATCTACCAACTAGAAATCACAAACACACCAAAACCTAAACTAACAACTAAGAACATAAACTTGAAGAACAGAACAAAGAGAATGAAATAGAACAATTCTAAACAACTAAATAGCATGAATCAACAATGAAAACTAAACATATAAACTAAACAAATCGAATTCAAGAATTAAACTAACAAGAATCAAAACAAGAACAAAAGCGTAAAATAAAGAGAGAGAGAAAGAGAGAGAAAACTTAGGCTTGAATTGATAGAAGGAACTTGAAATTCACAGGTTGAATCCAGAATTACAATCTTCAATCCTAAACTAATCTCCTCAATGGAGTTTTTATTGGCTAAAACCTAAGCTAAACTACCCTAGAAATCGACAGGGAGAAGACCTAAGCGAACCCGAACGACCCCCTCAAACAGACGCCCGAACGAAGCTTAAATAGAAACCGAGGCGTTCGACGAACTGGGGGGAGGCACGGTCGTGCCACCTACGCACGGGCACCCGTGCGTGTCTGGGGTAGGCACGGTTAAGGAGCACGGTCGTGCGTTCAACCGTGCGCAGCTTCTGGCTTCAAGGCACGGCCGTGCGTGTCCTGCAACTGACCGTGCGCTCCCTGATTTGTCCAGTTTTGCCGGTTTTCGTCGGTTTCCGCTGTTTTTCTTCGTTTCGTCCCGTCTTCGTCCCTTTTCGCGACGTTTGCTTGATTTGGAGTTATTTCCTGCAAAACATAAATAAAACAAGTAAAAATCCTAAGAATTACGTTATTATACGAGCTAAAAGTGGGTGTAAGTGGCACGTAAAAAGGGTGAATTTATCGTTCATCATTTCCTATATTCAAGAAGTTCAAGGCTCTTATTGAGAACCAGATTGGGAGGAAGATAAAGAAGCTCGGGACTGATAATGGTTTTGAATTTCGTGAGTCAAAACTCACTGAGCTGCGCTATTAATGGCATAGCTAGGCACAAGATATTGGTTGGTAAGCCCCAACATAACGGAGTTGATGAACGCATCAATCGGACTCTACTAGAGAAAGCTCGTTGTATGCTTTCTAATGCAGGGATTCGGGATCGTAAAACTTTCTGGGCTGAAGCTGTTTCAACAACTTGTTATCTGGTGAATCGATCTCCACATACATCCATTGACTTTTAGATTCCAGAAGAAGTTTGGTCAGGTGATCTTATTGATTATTCTATGTTGAGAATATTTACATGTTCTGTGTTTGCCCATGCGAATGATGGGAAGTTAGCTCCGATGCTTGTTAAATGCATGTTTCTTGGTTATGCATATGAGTTTAAGGGATATCGAATATGGTGTCTTGATTCTAATAAAGAGATTCAGAATAGAGATGTAACTTTTAATGAAAATGCTATGTTATCTTCTGGGAATGAATATGTTGTTTCTTTTGCTGGTACATGTGATCAAGAGGATGCCGGTAGTAAGGTGAAGATAGAGGTGGAGACTGCTGCAGCTTAAGATGGAGTTGTTGATCATCCCAGTAGGGAGGTTCAGGCTACTGAACCCAGCTCTAGTACTACTAGTCCTGATCAGCCTCAAGTGAAGGATGATTATTCCATAGCTCGTGATCGTCCTAGGAGAGAAATTAGGAAGCCCGCTTGCTATGTAGATAGTGAGAGACTGGTAGCTTATGCTCTTACTGTTGCAGAGGAGAATCATGAAGGTGCTGAGCCTTCAACTCATACTGAAGCCATCTCGTGCCCGAGCTCGTCTAATTGGGTCTTAGCTATGCAAGAAGAAATGGGGAGCCTACACAAGAATCGAACTTGGGATTTATGTGAGCTACCTAAAGGCCGGAGAGCCTTAAGTGCCAAGTGAATCTATATAAAAGAAAGGAAGACATTCTCAGGGTTAAAGGTGCAAGGTGGAAAGCACGTCTGGTTGTTCATGGATGCAACCAAAAAGAAGGTATTGACTACAATGAGGTATTCTCTCCTGTTGTTCGCTACACCTCTATTAGAGTACTACTTACTTTTGTTGCCTTGTTTGATATCGAGTTAGAGCAACTTGATGTGAAGACCGCGTTCCTTCATATGGAGTTGGAGAAGGAGAAGCAACTTGAGGGTTTTGTTGTTTCTGGGAAGGAATAATGTGTATGCCATTTGAAGAAGTCCTTGTATGGACTTAAACAGGCTCCTAAGTAGTGGTATAAAAGGTTTGATACCTTTATGATTGGGTAAGGATACACACGCAGTCGATATGATAATTGTGTGTATTTCAGACAATTTTCTGATGGTTTTTTTTGTTTATTTGTTGTTATATGTTGATGACATGCTGATAGCTTCTAAGGATAAGTCTTTGATCAGCAAGTTGAAATCTCAACTCAATAGGGAGTTCGAGATAAAGGACCTGGGTGCAACAAAGAAGATACTAGGCATGGAGATTCAAAGGGATCGAAAGGGCGATAAGCTGTATTTGTCTCAAAGTCGATATCTTGAGAAAGTACTTGATAGATTTAATATGGATAACTACAAGGCAGTTTCTACACCTCTTGCTGCTCACTTCAAATTGTCTGCTGAGTCTTGTCCACAGTCTGAGGAGGACATTGAGAAGATGTCTTATGTACCTTATTCTAGTGTAGTTGGTAGTTTGATGTATGCTATGGTGTGCACTAGGCCTGACTTATCACATGCTTTGAGTGTGGGAAGTCATTATATGCATAATCCTGGTAGGGATCATTGGGAGGCTGTGAAGTGGATCCTTAGGCATGTGAAGGGTTCAATTGATAGAGGATTCGTGTTTGACAGGAACAAAGTTACTACATAGAATGTTGCAGGTTTTGTTGATTCTAATTATGCTGGTGATTTTGATATGAGGATGTTTATTTCAGGGTACATCTTCACTATGGGTGCAGGTGCTATCTCATGGAAAGTATCGCTTCAGTCTAAGCTGTTTCTACTACGGAGGCTGAGTATATTACTGCTATGGAAGATGTGAAGGAAGCTACCTAGTTGATGGGCCCTGTTACTAAGCCTAGAGTTCCACAGGGTACTACTGTGGTGTTTTCGGATAGTCAGAGTACTATTCACTTGACCAAGAATGATGCCTATCATTCCAAGACCAAACATATAAGTGTTAAGTATCACTATGTCAGAGATACAGTTGCTGCATGGGAGATTGTTGTGAAGAAGGTTCATATTTTGAAGAATCCTGCATATATGCTTAGTAAGCCTCTCCCTATAGCTAAGTTCAAGCATTGCTTGGACTTAGTTGGTGTTCATAGCATTTGATTGCCCTTTGGGGCATCACCCTTCGGGGTGCTTTGGTGGTGTTCGAGAGTTGGTGTTGGATTTTGGTCTGAGATGGAGATTGTTAGCGTGTGGCCTAAAAATTCAATCATCCCCACATCATGGAGGGCCCAATTTGCACTCCACGGCCCTTGGTGGACGGCGGCTATTTAGTTGTGGTGGTTAGGGTTTCTAGCTGGTTCCTTGCTCATCTTTCCCCTTTATAAAGGGCACGCCTCCCACCTTCTTAACATACCAACAGAAATACCATTCGAATATTCAGGTCCACTTTCCTAGATTTGTGAGAGATATTATAAGAGTTATTGTAATCTTGTTGCTTGATCAAGTCACTGGTTGTGATTGAGATCGCATTGTACTCACTCCTTCTCATAGTAGATTGTTAGTGCTCGTCGTCGTCCGTGGTTTTTTCCCGCATTGGGTTTCTACGTAAATCTTGGTGTTCTTTATTGTTCTTGTTACCATTGTTTTACTTTTGATTATCATTGTCCACCCTAAAGCCTACGCAATTAGTTTACTCTAATTTCCTAATAGCTCAGAGCCCTTAAAGCAGCCCTTAACTGTCCACTACTCTTAGTGGGAGACATGAATACAGTTTTTGACCCCTCTCCCCTCTGAGAGTAGGAGGTCTTTATGACTCATAACCAGCATAAGAGAGAAGAGAGAAATGGCCCAAGACTTACAACTCGTTGACCAGGACATAAGTCAGAAGTATACATTGATGAGAAAGAATGCAACAAGCACAATAGATAGAATTCTTGTGGGAAACGAATTCCTTGAAATGTTCCAGCATATTAGAGTAATGTAAAGAAAAAGGAAATTTTCAAATCGTTACCCCTTGGTGCTATCTAGTTGTCAAGGAGATCTTGCTAAAAAATGCCACTAATCTATCTAAAGTATCCAATAATGTCACTTAACTTTTTTTTTTTGGTCAAAAACGCCATTAAATTTATTTAAGACATAAAAAAATGCTACTTAACTTTCAAAATGCATCAAAAGTTCTATTATCTTAATGACATTTTTTAATATTTTGAAAAGTTAAGTTGCATTCATGACTGAAAAAAAGTTAAGCCACATTTTGGAATATTTTAGATAGTTTAGTGGCATTTTTACGCAAGAACTCACTTGTTCAATCACTTGGACACCAGTGCCATTCAGATCCCTAGAAAGGATGAGGGAATATTATGCATTGGTAAAATGGTCTATAGTGTGAAAACCCAAAGAAAGAGGTGGATTAGGAGTTGGGGACACATTAAACAAGAATGCAGTGGTGCTACTTAAATGGTGTAGAGGTATGCTTCAGAGAAAGAAGCCCTATGGAGAATAATAGTCAATTCAACCCATAATGTAGATTTATCCACCTTACTAGCAAGAACCTTGTCACAAATACCAGGGCCTTGGAGAGCAATCAAGAAACTAGCTCAAGAAGAATTACCAGTTCCAAGTGCCTTTTTTCAGAATTTAAGAGTGCAAGTACGAGAAGAAGTAAGCATTAGGTTCTGGGACAATCCATGGCTACATGAGAAACCACTTAAGTATACTTACTCAAGGCTCTACAGTGCATCTTCAAAGCAGAAAGAATGTATCTCAAACATAGGATGGTTTGAAGGTAGTGTTTAGAGATGGAAACGTGCCTAGAAAAGATAACCCTCTGCTGAAGAGCATGGTGAAGCATTAAAAAAAATCTAAATCCAATACTCCAATATTCCCACATCACCAGGTGAGATGTGATGGCTCTCATGTAGTAGCCTTACCTTTAAATTGCAAAAAATTTAGACTCGCCCTATGAACAACAAAGCAAGTGAGGCCCTATGGGAAGTACAACAAGAATTCTTAGTCAAAAACTTGCCGACCAAAGCAAAAGGAATCTCTTGTCAGGTGGATGTAGTTGGCAGGGTAGTGTGTACTGTCTAGATGAACATTACCCCTCCAAAAGTAGAGTTAATGATGTGGATAGCCTAGATGGGGAAGCTGAACACAAGGGGTATGTTGTGTAGAAAAGGTATCCTACCCATGGAAGAAAATATTTGCAGTTTTTGTTCTAGCCATGCTGAAGACATTGATCGATCACTTGCTTGTCACTTGCCCATGATCCCGGAATGTTTAGCATACACTTGCATCTGAGTTGGAAATCCATCTCAACAGAGCAAACATGTTGAGAAATCATTATGAGAACTAGATTAGCCAAAGACTCATGAACAAAGTGAGGAACAAGTTTTGGATTGCCACATTGATTCACACTATTAAATGAAGAGTTGCTTATGGTGAAGAACATGGAAAGAGGATATTGCCTCCTCACCTGATATGTTAGCAGCAAACATCACAACAATCCCCAATCTTTATCCCTAAATTGCTTGGCTGGGACTAATTTTGTCTGTTCATCTTGTTGGCATATCAGATATCATCTATCTGTTTAGTTCTTTGGTTGGTATTTTTGTTTTGTTTTCCGATTTATTTGCTATATACATGTGGAGTTGTTCTCTTGCATCTGCGCACTATCAGTCCAAAAAAAAGTACCTAACCCTAAGAGGATTAGAAAAGTTGAAAAATAGTTTGATCTTATAGTTTTACAAGTTCATTGTCGAGCAAGTGTACTGTTGGCCATCTGGTAGTTTTACAAGTTCATTGTCATGCAAGTGTTGGCCATGCCAGATGGCTAACACTCCCACTTTCCTGCCTCCCCACTCAGGTTCAAACCTTGGGGCATACACTTCTACTTTGTGCATGAATTTTGTATGTTGGAGGCTTGTGAGTCTGGGCTTCTGACTTGGGCTTGACATTCCCTCTCATAACTTGTGAAGGTCTGCTGGGTATCCTGTGATATGGGTCTTGTGAATTGGCCCACTTACTCTTATAAAAAAAAAAGTGGGTTTGTCCTTTGTGTATGTTATTGCTCTCTATTTATTTGTTAATTTAGTTTTGGTACATGAGTCATTCGATTTGGCTATGTTTTCCATTTTAGTTTGGATTAGTTCAATTTCGGATCACTATGTTGGGTCAAACATGGGTCCAATTCAAGTAAATTTTAGGTTTGGTCGACCATGCTCGGGTTGGATATGAGTTTGGTTCATAGTAGGAGTCGGTTCCGGTTTGAATCATTCATGTTCAGTTCATTTCAAGTTCGCTCGTTTTGGATCATGTTTGAACTGGATCAGAATTTTTGAGTATAGATCACTTCAGGTTAGGTAATGTTTCGAATTCAACTATTCCCTTATAGGGCAGATAATTTTAGGTGTCCTAGCCAAAAATAGTTTGATCTCATTTAGGGTCTTGGACTGAGCATTGATATGAATTGCTGGGCTTAAATTTTAAATTTCAGGTGTCCCAATTCGACCAACGTATTTCAGTCTTTGTTTGGTTAACCTAGTTCTGCGACCGATTTTTGGCATTTGAGCCCTCTAGTTTGAGGAACTTATCTCGGTCTTTGTTCGATTAACTTGGTTTTGAGACCAATTTTTGGGATTTAGAGATCGTTTCTCTAGTCTCCAATGGCGCAGAGTGTTTGTATCCATCCGTTTAGTTGACAAACATTAAAGTTTCACAATTGATAATATAATTGTGACTATTGATAATTTGGTAGTTTTAAATATCAAAATGATGAATTTCGTGCTACAAGAAGCTTGCTTCTTATCTTGGCTTAAAAACTATATTATCATGTCTTGAACTTAAAAAAAAAATTGGTATAATTGAATTGTGGAAGAGTGTTGTCACTTATTTGTGGTAAAGCACTTTCTATTTATAATTTTTTGCTATTATAAATGACATGTATAATATGTCCTCACAGCTGGGACTGATCCAATTAGTGTGTTATTTAACTCATAGACGTAGGCTGACGAATGCTAAAGGTTTACAGGTCATAATTAAATATAACTCTTGAAAGTTTGGTGATTTTAAATCACATACTGTATTAATTTTGGCCAAAACAAGACATTTAAGAAGTTTCTTATACTAAGACATGTATCATCACTCTTTCAAATAATATAACATATTAATTTATGTTTAGGCAAGACACCTAAGAAGAGTCTTGTATTGGAGCATGAAGTGCTATTGTTTCTCAATTATTGTGGATTTTAAATTAGGGTAATAATTCAAGATGGTTACTTGTTATACCAATGTATTATTCATAGTGGAATTTTTTTTTTGAGTTTTACTAAGAGTTTTCCTATACAATGGAATTGTTTTCACTTTAAATATCGTGCCTATTTGATTTTACCTATTATTAATTGGTTGATTGATCTTATATAATTATTACTGGATTGTAGCTAATTGTTCGTGTGGATATACATTGAAACCAACACAAGCACTAGAAGTTTGGTTTGAACATTTCCACCATGGAGGCAGACCTGGTAAACGGGTAATTCAGTTCAGGTACAAGTCAGGTTAAGTTTGGGTCAGATCATATTTCGAGTAAAGTAATATTTGCAGATCGGTTAGGCTTAGGCCGTGTGAACTTCGGTTCGGATCAACTTCAGGTCAACTGATTTTTGGTCCAAAAAGATTGTCATGCAAAAAATAAGCAACTTCGTTAGAAATTTTGGGTCGAGTATAGTTTAGTTTGGGTCAATTTAGGTTTTAGGTCAACTTTCAGGTAAACATCGTCCGAATGTTGGATTAGATATGGGTTTGAGGTCATTCTGTTCAAGTTTTGGGTCTCGGGTAAATTTTGTCAGGTCTACATAGAGATGTTTGGCAAAGAGCTTTATAGAAAGCTTTTTGTGGAAAAAAAAGAAAAGAAAAAAGCAGTTTGTGAAACAACAAATATTAGTGTTTAGCAAATGAACTTTTTGAATTAACTTTTTAGTAAAAAAACTACTTCTCAAAAAACTCTTTCTATTAACTTTTTCGCATTATTTCTCTCACACCTTTTAAAAACAAATTATTTACGAAACATTATTTTCCAAAAATAACTTATGCAAACAAATAATGTAAACAATTAATATCAAATACCTAATGTAACTAGCTAGTAGTAATTTGCCAAAGAGAGGGTCATCTGATTTGAATTGATTTTTGTAAGTGCATTTGTAGCCTTTAGCCTTTTTCGCAACGTAGAATTTGGCTGCTTATAATTAGGTCTGGGCGCTTTCACGGTTGTCGATAGTAACTGACACAACTGGCCATGTAATGGGAATTTGACATCTTGTCATCACAAGATGCACAGACCGAGTGTAACCCGGAGCTTTGTATGCTCTGGTTATTCTTCCTAGAACAGTAGAGAATCATTTTTCTGTTGCTCACGGCTTTAGTTTGTTGATGCTTTGTGCAATTGTTCTACTAAATGACACCTGCCAATGTGTCAAAAAACAAATTCAAACAAAATTTGTAGAAAAACATTTAATTGTTGAAAAAAAAAATTGAACTTTTACAAAAACGAAGATTTCTGAATTAGATTGTGCTTAGATTCAACCCACCTAATTGTTTATCAATAATTGGACTTCTTTTACTAATAATATAAATAGTACTATTATTATAATTGTAAAATGCAAATGATTTTGAAGAAATAATTTATCAACTATGTAAAATTGTCACTAATTTTCTAAAGTTACATAATTATTTTAAGAACCGAATCAATTAACACACAAATTTTCTTAAAAATATTTGTAATAAAAATTAGTTATTTTACTAAAAACGTTCAACTCCAATTATATTATAATTTATATTCTCAATAGTTCTAACTATTATTATTTTTAAAATTAAACTAATGATGCAATCAATTATAGAAAATCTAATACATTGTATGAAAATGGAATACATTAATTGTTTTTGGGGTTGTTTGCCGTCCTAGGATTGTTTCTCTGTTTTTTTCATTTTCTTAAAAAAGTTTGCGTAGTTTTAAGTGCATCATTCTTGATGTAAACTAAGTAATTTTGTTCTATAAATTAATTTAATATGGTTCATTTTTGTTAGCTTCCTTAAGCTTACAATATATTTTACTAATATGTTTTGATGAAAGACAAAAATGAGTTGGTCTATTGGTATATTAATTATTTTATATTTGGACCTACCTTAGTGTTTCTATTATTTAAATGTGCTATGACTATAAGTAGATGTTGATATGATTGATTTTATCTTGGAGATAGTTTAGTATTCAAATTTGAATATGTGATCTTTATGTTGAAATTTGAATACTAAATCCTGAGATAATATTATGATTCTTTATATGTCAATATCTTTGAAAATGTCAAGATTTACCTAATTATGATAATATCTTTTGAGCTTATATTTTGAAAGATTGTGCTGCTAATGGTTGACCTAATAAAAAAAAAAGGTTCAAAATCCCATTGACAAGGGCTGCCTGTGGGTAGAGGACTAGGCGTGGTCAAACCTCTATGAATAGTGTGTTTTGTCTACATTTACTTTTCCACATTTCTATTTTGATTATTCTATGACTTTAAACATCACCCTATTCACCCCCTCTATGGTAATTTGATTAGCCAAATCAGGACAACAATTGGTATCAGAGCTAGTACTAGTTTTTTAAGGTTTTACCATCTAATAGTTTGATCTCATGGCTAGTTATGATTTTGACTTTGATTGCTCTCCACTTTTTAAAGTTACTATTTTTTATTTTTTTTCGTGGCAGGAAACAATTGAACTTTATGTCAAGCACAAGGGTTTGATGTTTGGGAGATCATGGTCAAATGTCCAATAGTTATTGAGAAATCAGAAGATGAATATAATGAAGATTATTATAAGCGGATATCCAAAAATTTTAAAGTTATAAACATTTTATATTGTGCTCTTACTATTGATATTTATGAGTTTATCTCACATTGTCATAGTGCCAAGGAGATTTGGGAGACTCTTTATTATTTATATGGTACTAATCAAAAAGTGGTGTTAAGAAAATTTGTGGCATCGGATAAAATGATTATGGATAAGAATGTTAAGGAAGTGGAGGATCATCAACTATATGAAGAGTAAGAATATGAAAGTGGTGATCCAATTCAAGGCATCATACATAATAATGTCAAAATGTCCAAATTGAGGAGTTGCTTGAAAATAGTGAGAAAAATAAAAATTCTTGTTATTCATCCATTTTCTAAAGCGGTAAGTAAGAGGTAAAATCCATGATTGAATTTTCAAATAATATTTTATCTCCAAATTGTCACATTTTTTATGACTTAAATACCACACCAAATTTTCAACTTTCAAAATTTTTTGATTGTGGTGTTAAATCAGGAAAATGTGTCAAGATTGAGAGATAGAAGAATTTTACCTTACTAATTTTTCTTACTTCTAATAATTTTAAATCCAAGAAAAAAAAGGGCATCAAGATTTGGTCGAACAGTTTCATTCTTTTTGAAATCAAAAAGGAATGCTCATGTTTGTGAGATGTTATTGATTTCTAATTTCGGTACTCATAATGAATTTTCAATAGTGTTTAATCCTCTCAAAAATTGAAGTGAACAAGAAAAAATTGGAGCTTTGCAATGGCATATGGTAAGTTATGGTTTGCCAAAAGTAAAAATAAGGTAAGTTCACTTATTTTTCATTGCCCAAATTTCAAGGCTATGAAATACAGTACAATGCCTTGAAAATTAGGTAGAAACTAGGATGTTACTGCTTGTAAATAACGAAAATTCAAGGGATTGAATTCTTATGTCAAACATCTTGAATAGTGGTAATATTTGGATTCTTGCTAAACATAAGACGATATTACTTTGCATGATCTACTTCCTATCTGTGACATTTTGATTTCAAAATTTTGAAGTTTAATTTACTTAACTATCTTTGGAATGTGAGCATAATTAATATCCAATCATATTCTATACTATTATGACGTGTAATTATTTTTACGCTTAGATGATATCTTGTATGTGATCTTTTTTTGGGGTCAATAATTGTTATGATCCCTAACTTGTACATACATGATATTGATAAGAGAAGAATTCTATTACTTGACCATTTTGCTATAACCTTGATTTATTTCTTGAAGGGGGAGAATTGTTGTATTAATGTTCTTATATGTTGATCCCTGTAATGCTTATGAGAATATCAAGCTAATGCATGTATGTTAAGATATATTATTTGATCAAAATGTTAGTGTTTAATCCCTTATATTTTTTATGAGTGTCATAGATTGAGAGAGAGCATCTTTATATATCATTGGTTTGTTAAGGGAGCTATATGTATTTGCCATGATTTTTTAGACACTTCGATTTTTCTTTCTCCTTCTTATGCTACCTTTTTTATGAAATACAAAAAGGGGGGAAGGGGGAGTATTTGATAGCCTTTCGTGGTGTGTCGTTCAAAATTATATTAATATGTTATTTTTATTGAGTTTTGTCATTTATAAAAAAGGGGGAGATTGTTAGCTTCTTTAAGCTTACAATATATTTTATTAATATGTTTTGATGAAATACAAAAATGAGTTGGTCTATTGGCATATTTATCATGTAATATTTGGACCTACCTTAGTGTTTCTATTATTTAAATGTGCTACGACTATAAGTACATGTTGGCATGATTGATTTTATCTTAGAGATAAGCTAGTATTTAAATTTGAATGTGATCTTTATGTTCAAATTTGAATACTAAATCTTGAGATAATATTATGATTCTTTATGCGTCAATATCTTTGAAAATGTCAAGATTTGCATAATTATGATAATTAATATCTTTTGAGCTTATATTTTGAAAGATTGTGCTGCTAAAACTCAACTTCTAGATAATTCTCTTGGCAAGATCTTCAGCTCAACATAAGGTAAGTAGCCATTGGAAATCAAAGGGTAAATGTTGAGCAAACTGCAGAATTCAAAGGCTTGAAGGACGGATCTCAAGGCCTTGCAATTATATGGAAGATCGTCCTTCCTTTTTTAAAGCAATGGTTACTTTTCTAATGATCTCCAAACCTCTCCAACATCATTGCCTATAAATAGGGAGGCATTTTCAGCAAAAGATGATAAAAGAAAGAGAGCTACACTTGCAAATCAAGAAGAAGATGTTGAGATAACTTGATACGTCGAGCTTATATTGACATATCTATTGTGTTTATTTGCTCCTCGTTATAAAGTGTATCTTATTATCTTATTATTGTGTTCATTAGTACGGTTGGGGAGTAACGTGTACGTTAGGACACCAAAGTTGTAGGGTCAACTCGTGTGTTGTACGATTAGTGAATCGTGTGTAAATGACCGACCTAATAAAGAAAAGGTTCAAAATCCTATCGGCGATGGGCGTCCGTGGGTAGAGGATTAGACGTGACCAAACCTCTATAAATAACGTGTTTTGTCCACATTTACTTTTTCACATTTCTATTTTTATTGTTCTATGAGTTTGAACATCACCCTATTCACCTCCTTCTATTATGGTTTAACTAGCCAAATCGGGCCAACAATTTCTATTTCAAAATTTATAAATTTTAGCATTCTTTGTATCAATACAATGAATAAGACTTTGTTCATTTTTCTCATGCATGTATGAAACAAAAATAAATACCTCTAGCTATCACTTGCATGAATCGTGTGATTTGCTTACTACACACTAGGAAAAGTAAACCTTGGACGACGTTATTACTCAAATCTCCAGGGATAAGAAAAGTTACGTTTAACAAATAGATTTTTTTTGGTGCAAAAAGGGCACTTAAATTGTATCTAATAAATAGATATATGAACACTCTTAACTTGACAACAATATTTCACTATGAGATTAAATTAGATATTCACTAATAATTTAGAAGACATACACTAGTTATGCAAAGCATGGTATTACAACCAATTTTGTGTTAATACTAACGACTTTAACGCAAACTAGTTGTATGTTTTACATATCAATTAAAAAAAGCCATTCATAAAAAGGTATTTGAAATAGCTCATGTTGGGTGTTTACGCATTTAAATAAACTTATAAATGCTTTTTTTACTTAAATACAAATAGATATAAATTAATTCCGTACAATTTAACATGTTTTAGCATATTTCAGTATGAATCAGTATGTTTCAACATATTTATATATAATACACCATGTTTCAGTATGATTCAGCATTCTTCAGTAATAACCAACAATAACTATTTATCATAAGTTGAAAAGAGCATACGCAATTTCAAGTGATATCAAAGTATATGGTACGATAAGCATATTTTAGATTACTGACAACAACACCAATCTGACCTTATTTCCATTGGCTCCATGTCATCAAATTTAATAATTAAAAAATGTAAGCTTCAATTGGTACTCCAATAGGTACTTAATTTCACGATGACAAGAACAGTTTTAGGAAAGTATGTGGGCCCCATAGTAATCCTAACACTTCAATATTTAATATATATTTTTCATTTTTATAATAAAATATAATTATTAAATGTTGTTATATTGAAAAGAATGGATTTTCTAGATCTATTAATTTGAATTTTTTAGGGAAGATCAACTATGATAATTTTTTCATAATTAATTAAAACTTAAATTAAATTATTGAATATAATATTTTAGAAAGGGAAATAGATTACAATAGAACTCAGCAAAATTAATTCATTATGAAACAACTATTTTATTTATGATAATATAATTCATTTTTATAATTTAGCAATATTTTTGACATGAATTAACATATAACAATGGCTATCAGTTCATTACTTACATAGTATATGTCATGAAATATCTATTTTAATATTCATCGTGTATAGTACGAGTTCACACTAGAAAAAAAAAATAAAAAGAAACCTTCATGTCAACAAGCACGTTGAAGCAAAATGGGAGGGCAAAGAAACGGGGACAAACACGTCACACGTTCGAGAAAGTAGTGGGCAGCTTGTACAAGTAAACTGAACTCACCGGACCGATTTTTGTTGACAACTTTCCCCACATTTGAGCCAAATTCTTGAGGTTTCCATCCAAAAATAGGAGTGCATAATACGAGATTTATATATGAGTCAACTTATATTTATAATTGGGATTAAATGTGGATTGTTATTGTAAATGCTCCAGTGATATTTCATGTTTTTATTTTCAGAAACTTACTTGTACCTATGATTTATAGGAAAAACATTTCGACTTCATATTATTTAGAACACTACTAAAAAAGTTCATATTAACGACGGAACTCGGCGACGGAAAATATTAACGACAGATTTGGCGACGGAAATGACGACGGGTAAATAGCTTCACAAAAAAGTCAGATTGGACGACAGATATGGCGACGGAAATTTAAATCCGTCGCCTTTCCGTCGCCAAAAAAATATTTTTTTTTTTTGAAAAAGTGGCGACGGATATTCCATCGCATAAAAATATTTTTCTAAAAAAAAAAGAATATGGCGACGGAATTTTCGTCACCAATTTTTAAAAAATATAAATTTTTTTTTAAAAAAAAGGTGGCGACGGAAATTCCGTCGCCACCTAAAAAAAATTCAAAAAAACAAGGTGGCGACGGAAATTCCGTCGTCATTCTGTCGCCACCCCATTTAAATGAAACCAATTTCTGGTTTCATTTCACTGCAGCCCGCGTCGAGGAGAGAGAGAGAGCGACCGAGAGCCCGCCGCGAGCAGCGCCAGCGCCCACCCCGCCGCCGTGCCCAGCCACCGCCGCCGGTCGTCCGCCACTCCTGCCGCCGCCGGTTACCTCCCCTTGCCGTCGGTCACCGTCAGCCACCCCCCACCGCCAGTTTTTTGAAGTTAATTGAGGTATTTTTCTTACCTAAACAACTTGAAATTTCTACAAATTTTTGTATTACATTGTTAGAATTTTATAGTTAGTTCATATTTATGTTGAAATGTGGTGTTTGTGTGAGATTATTGGTTTAATTTGGTTCAAGATTGGGGTAAATGCGATTTAGGGTTTAGGTTTGGTAGTTTGAAGTTAAAGTTTGATATATTGGTGGAATGAAATGGTTTCATTGATAATGTTGTTGAAATGTGCAATTTGTGTGAGGTTATTGGTCTAATTCGTTACAAGAATTTGTTAAATGCGATTTAGGGTTGAGGTTTGGTAGTTTGAAGTTGAAATTTCATATATTGGTGGAATGAAATGTTTTAATTGATAATGTTGTTGAAATTTGGTTGGAGATTTAGCTCAATGCAATTTAGGGTTTAGGTTTGGTGATGTGAAGTTGAAAGTTGATATGTTGGTGGATTGAGATGCTTTAGTTTATTATTTTGTTCAAATGTAATGTTTGTATGAAGTTGTAACTCACATTAGTTTTGTGATGTTCGTGAGAATGTAAGTGTATTTATCACGTAGTTGTAATTATTTTTTTGGGTGCATGTGGAAATTTTGAAGTAAGCAAAAAAAAAATATAATTGCGCAATTTATGTAGTTATTATAATTTTGATTAAAATTAATCCTTATCAAATACCTTATGTGGTTATTGTTATTTGAGCAGAATATGAATGGTCCTCCACATCGTAGGTGGATGTATAATAGATTACTGCATGATCGTAGTGGTTATAGGCAAGAATTTCTGGATGGAGTAAACGAATTCGATCAATTCGCACGCACACAGACAGAGTTTTTGAATGGGGGAAAGTATAGATGTCCTTGTGCGAAATGCAGAAATAGGGTGTACTTGACACCTGATGAGGTCAAGATGCACTTTATGTATAAGGGTTTTGTGCAAGGGTATTGGTTTTGGATAAGTCATGGGGAAATAGAACCTCAGGAATATGATTGTGGGTATCAAAATAGTGAAATTCCCGAAGTTGGAGGTTCAAGTCATGTTAATAATGACTATTCTGAATCCTACATAGATCGAATGGAGGACATGGTTGATGATGCTATAATAGCAAATCAAAATGTAAGGGAAGAGGGGTCAAGCACTTGCCGAGAACCATTTTATAATATGGTTCAAGCTGCTCAACAACCCTTATATGATAGTTGCTCCACCCACAGTGAGCTATCTGCGGCGGTGAGGCTGTTGAGTATTAAATCTGATTATAGTATGCCTCAAAACTGTTTTAATGAAGTTGTTCAATTAATGAAAGAGATGTGTCCTCCTAACAACCGTGTGCCTAACAACTACGGGCAAACGAAGAAGGTTGTTAAAGATCTCGGCAACGATGTGGTCCAAATTGATTGTTGCCGGAAAGGTTGCATGCTATTTTATAAGGAGGACGCAAACTTGGATGCGTGCAAGTTTTGTGGGCATTCAAGATGGAAGAGGCAAAGGTCACATCAAAGGAATCAGAATCCATTGCCATACGCAAGGATGCATTACTTGCCGTTAAAACCTCGACTGCAGAGGTTGTACGCATCAAGAAGTACTGCAGAGCACATGAGATGGCATTATGAACATCGACGTGAGGACGGTGTTTTATGTCATCCATCAGATGGAGCAGCATGGAAACATTTCGATTCCAAATACCCTCAATTTGTTGTAAAGCCTCGGAATGTGAGGCTTGGCTTATGTGCTGATGGATTTAATCCTTACACATTGTCTTCAAGATCATACTCCATTTGGCCGGTGGTCGTTACACCATATAACCTTCCCCTGAAATGTGTATGACCACACCGTTTATGTTCTTGACTTGTGTAATCCCCGGGCCTAAAAATCCCAAGAACAACATAGATGTATATTTACAACCTCTTGTCGATGAGTTGAAAGAGTTGTGGGATGTTGGAGTTGAGACTTACGATATTTCTACGGGGCGTACATTTCAGATGAAGGCTGCACTTATGTGGACGATTAATGATTTTTCCGCATACGGAATGTTATCTGGGTGGAGTACTCATGGCCAATTGGCATGCCCCGTATGTATGAAACAACAAAAGACTTTGAGATTGCGAAATGGAGGTAAATTCTCATGGTTTGACTGTCATCGGTGTTTTTTGCCAAGGAATCATGCGTTCAGAAGAAATAGAACTGCATTTAGGAAAGGGAGAACTGTTACAGGGGGTCCTCCTCGCCGATTGATCGGGGAAGAACTGTATGTAGAGGTGGAAGATTACTCAATGGTAACCACAAATGGTGACTTTGTCATACCAGGATTTAAGGAGAATGAGCACAACTGGACGAAAAAGAGCATATTATGGGAGTTGCCTTATTGGCAACACCAACTGCTCCGCCATAATTTGGATGTGATGCACATTGAGAAGAACTTCTTCGAAAACATTATCAACACTATGATGGATGTTAATGGGAAAACAAAGAACAATGCCAAATCAAGAATGGATGTTGCCGAAATATGTGATCGGCCGGAATTACATTTACATTCAGGCCCAAGTGGTACGCCGGTTAAACCAAAAGCAAAATTCGTACTTCCTGTGGATAAACGAAGAGAGTTGTGTGAATGAGTGAAAGAGCTTCAAATGCCTGATGGATATTGCTCTAATTTGAGAAATATCGTGGACCCTAATGAGGCTAAGTTCAACAACATGAAAAGTCATGATTGTCATGTCTTCATGGAGACTCTTTTACCAATTGTATTTGGTGCGCTCCCAGATGATGTGTTGAAACCTCTTATTGAGATAAGCCAGTTCTTCAAGAACTTATGCTCAACAACATTGCGGGAAGATATGCTTGAGGAACTGCATCGCAACATTGTCATCACTTTGTGTAAGTTGGAGACCATTTTCCCTCCTCGCTTTTTCAATGTCATGGAGCACCTGCCAGTGCATTTGGCAGAAGAGGCTCAACTAGGTGGTCCAGTACAATACAGATGGATGTATCCATTTGAGAGGTAAATTATACTGTAACTGATGAAAACCTTCTATGAATTCTTATATGTGGAATCACTTAAAAGTGATTGCAATTGTGAATTTGGTAGGTTCTTTGGCCGATTGAAGAGAAAGATAAAGCAGCAGGCGTGTCCTGAAGGTTCAATCACAGAAGCATACCTAGAGGCGGAGAGGACATTCTTCGCCTCGTATTACTTTGGCTCTAATGTGCCCTCCATGCGTAGTAGGCGCAGGAGAAATGAAGACGACGATGAACATATAAATCATTTTCCAACTCTGTCCGTGTTTGAACCGCAAAGGACCACTATTGGTAGGGAAAGATCAAGGTATTTCACGGATGCCGAATATGTTGCTGCTCATCTTCACGTGCTGTTAAATTGTGACGAAGTTAAACCTTATATAGGGTGAGTTGTATTTTCACATCGAATTCAGTTTATCATTCATAACGCAAGTATGTTAATACGCTTCGTAAAATGTGATAGTATTTTCACGGACCAAGTGAGAACCGCACGTCCCAATGTCAGCGACGCAGATGTCGACACCATCATCGAAACTCATTTCGCAGATTGGTTTAGTGAGAATGTAAGTATTCGAACTCATTTATTTATAATTTGAACATAACAATTAATTAGGTGCAGTGTATTAATTAAAACCACTTGTTATGTCACCTTAGGTGCATTATATTCAATTGTTCGAGACCGACAAACATTGCTACCTGAGCCAATTGGCTGTGAAGCCAAAACGGTGTGTGTCGACGTGGACGGCATATAGAGTAAATGGATTCAAATTCCACACAGAAGCTCGCAGCCTCGGGAAGAGAACATATAATTGTGGTGTTGGTGTTTGTGGCAATGAGGAAGGCGATATTGAGAATGATTATTATGGTGTACTGGGGGATATTGTCCAAATTGAGTACGTAGGCGAACCACTTAAACGATGTGTGCTCTTCAGTTGTCAGTGGTTCGACCCCACATTGAATCGTGGGACACGATCTCATAAACTCAGCAACCTTATTGAGGTCCACCGTACAAGAAGGTACCGAAAGTACGACCCATTTATCTTCCCAAACACCGCATCACAAGTATACTTTATGCCACATGCAGATCACTCAAGGGATAGGGCGAATTGGCTTGTTGTCATACCAACCAAACCAAGGGCGAGAGTGGATCAGCAATACACTCTACCATCTGCGTACCAACAAACGAACATGACGACTATCGTCGAACCTGCGAATGACGCCATCCCAGCGTCATTAGTGGATGAAAGTGCACCACCGGAAAAGGTTAACGATGAAATAGAGTTTTCATTCGTTCAGGGAAATGACGAGATAGATGAGGTACAAAATGATGAGGATGAAGAAGAGGGGGAGTGGGATGACGGTAATGAAACAGATGAAGTTGAAGAAAATTTGTATTTGTATGATGATGACGATGACGATGACGATGCGGATGATTGAGTGGTTACGAATTCTTATGTGTATAAGTAGTTTGCATGTCAAACAATTGTTTGGGACTTTACTTATACTATATGAATGAGTTTTGCAAAATTTGTGTCACCTACATACCTATTATGTTGTATGATGTCAAACGATTTACATGTGCAATCATTATATATTTGCACTTGGCGTTGTTGTCACATATTTCAGGTATGGATTCAAGTTCTCGTAGAGCAAAGTCCTCCCCTCGAGGTAGAGGACGAGGGCGTCGGAGCTCTGCCGTTGATCCGACCGCAATGGACATTGATCCATCTTCCCCCCAGGTACCTCATACACCAGTTCAGCCAGGAGTGACAATGGCTGCTTACATACCAGGTATTTCAGGAGCTCTACCTCCCCCATTTGGGGCTTTCCATCAACAGACCTCATACATTCCCAACCAAAGCACGATGTACGGCCAATTTGCGTACAACATTCCTCCAAACCCCCATGTTATTCACAATGTGCACCCCACTCCCCAACCCACTCACCCTAACACAAACCAGTCCCAAGAGAACATTGGAAGTGGTGAAAGTGAAGCACAATCCAGTCATGGGAGCGCTCGAGCAAAGACTTGGATTGAGCCAGATGGTAATGGGTAAGTCTTCATTTGTTATATTTTACGAAGTACTACATGAATTTTGCATAACAAGTAATGAATTTTATGTGTAATGTTCAATTAGGTTTCTCCCCAATGATGGTGCTGTTAGTAGGATTTCGCTCATATTTCAAAGCAAGTTTGACGGAGCTTGGTCTACTTGGAGCAAAGTGCCCAAACTAGTTCGAGATTTGTGGTTCGGAGAGTTCAAGGTAACTACAGTGACTTCGTATTAACAATTTCTGTCAACGTGCTATATTAGTATTGCATTATTTGATGTGTTCTTTGTTTTCATAATTGCAGAAGTGGTTTACTTGGGATCCAATCCATGAGGATCGTATGAGAAGGAATTTTGAAAACCGAGGCAACGCACGCTTGAGAGACTTTTTTGGCAAAGCAAGGAAGCATAAGAAGAAGCCTGTCTAGCTCGGTGATGCTCAATGGGAGGGACTCCAACAGCACTGGGCGAATAAACATTACAAGAAATTGCGTGAGACAGCCCAGAAGAACCGACTGGGGACTCCAGAAAGTGGTGGCCCATCTCTCCACACCTGTGGCTCGATCCCCATGCATGAGCATAGGCGGCGTCTGGTAAATGAATTAGTGTTTGCTATGTATTCGTTAAAGTTTAATACTGTATTTTATATTGTACTTGACATCATTCTTTCTGGCACGTATATAGAGGGAACAACTTGGGACGGAGCCCACCATTGTTGAACTGTTCAGTCGCACTCACAAACTCTAAGGTAAAGAAGGTGCCCCTTGGGTTGACAAGAAATCACAACAAACATATGTAAGCAACTAGCTATTCTCAATCTTCATTGGTAGTTCAACATGAACTCGTATACTTCATTTTAAGTTATTGTACTATGCATGATTTTGTGCGCATGTTGCGGTATTGTAGGAAACTTTTGAACGCGATTTTCAAAATATTATCAATTCTCAAGGGAGCGGGGATGGCTCTTCTGAAGATCCAAACCAACCATTTCCCAACCCAAATGAGTTGTGGGTGAAGACGTTCAAGAACAAGAAGGGTCGGATTTACGGCATTTGTGACAAGGCTGTCAACATGAGGGAATCCGGTTACTTCAGTCCCACTCAAAGATCCGGTATTGTTTTCATATTACAGTTCCAACAACCATGATTATACATTTAATTTACTTAATGACAAAGCTAGTATAGTAATTTACTTAAATGTCTGTCAGCAGGTTCGGGTTCTACGCCATCGCAACAAGAGCTCAATGAGTTAAGGGGTGTAGTAACCAACTTGGGGGGAGTGAGCTATCTTCACAAGCTGAAAACTACCGGTTGGTTATGGAGAATTGTAAGCAACTGGAGGAATCCAACAGATTGCTCACACAAAGCAACCAACAACTGAACCAACAAATGATGAGCATCGATCAGCGCCTCCAAACTTTCTTTCAAATGCAACAGGCGTCTGGCTCGGGATCTCAGCCACCATTTACTTATCCCTCGCAACATAATGAGGAAGATGGTGAGGCAGAGGAAGAGGAAGATGAAGGCGAAGAGGAAGAGGAAGACCTTGGTGATTGATGAGTTGGTTGCAGTTTTCCTTTAGCTGGTGGCTCTTCTGCTTGATTCTTCACGAAGTACATCATTTCTTTTGCTACTTGCTTCCCCTCCCCGTCCTGCTAATTTCACTCCCCTCCCCCTACTACTTATTTAACTTCCCTCCCATTTGGCGCTTACTTCACCCTCTTCTGCAAACATATATATCACTTTATTCTCAATTACTAGTAACTTGTGGTTATTTTGTTTGGATTTGTGGTTTGTGGTTTGTGATATATACAGACTTTGTTTGGAACTTGTAGTTTATGATATGTAGAAAGTTTGTTTGGAACTTGTGGTTTGTGAATTGAAAACCCTTGGTTTTCAATTTGTGTGTTGTTGTGGATGTGAAATTCCACCTTTGTGTGGTTTGCAATTGTTGAGAACGCTTCGAATGAAGCCGTATTCGAAGCCGTTGGATGTTGATTGAGTGCGGAAATCTTGTAAATTTCTTGCAGGAAATTATTTGTATGTACGGAATTGATCAAAAACAAACGATTTTATTTAAAAAAAAAAACAGAAATCTAGCGACGGAATGGCGACGGATAAGAATTTTGTTTTTTTTGTTTTTTGGGCAGGGTGGCGACGGAATTTCCGTCTCTAATTTCGTCTCTGATGGTGACGGAATTTTAATTCCGTCGCCACCCCCTGCCCCGCCACTTTCCCCGCCAAAAAAAATATGTCGCAAATTCTGTCGCTGAATCCGTCGCCGGCTACTCAGCGACGAGCGAAAATCCGACAGTTGTATTCCGTCGCCAATTCCGTCGCTGATATTAAATTTCCGTCGCTGATTAACAATATTCCGTCGTTGAATCCGTCTGTATTTTGCATTTTTCTTGTAGTGTAAAACACATTTACTACATCATTTCATATATTTCCAAAATTCAATTATAATTATGAGACAGATGAACATAACCAGATTTAATTATTAATCAGTTGGTTACAGTGTTGTAGTGAATTACAGTAATTGCAATCAATATATTATTGCACAATTTAAAAATATATTCTACATACTGAGTTGAGGGTTATTAGTTGGAGATACATTATGTATTCATATCATATCATATCATATCATATCATATCATAGAATCATTCATTATATATAGTAATACATAAAAGTGAAAAAGTTCATGATAGTTTGACATGTGTCATACTATAATTGGATGTATTTTGTTTTACCCCTTTTAATGGCACTAATTAACAATTTAGTTTCTGTTGAATTTTAATCTAAAAATTAATATGACATTTTTTGTACTGTAAGCATCGAATGTTAAATCAAGGCATCGTATTTACTTTATTGCAAGATCAAAATTTTGCTGATTTTACATTGCTATTAGTCAAAATCCTACTCAAATTATGAATTATTACAATTAATAATAACCTATTACTTTTATTATTAACTAAATATTAAAAAAAAAAACAGTGCGAAACCCGTATTTTTTCTAGGCAAAACGATAAGTATCTTACTAAAGTGTCTTATTTTCATTTAAAATATATATTATTACATATTAAATTGAAAAAATGGTATGGTTGAATAGTGAAAGGATATCAAAACTTATAAATTTTATAAAATTATTATTTTATACATACTCTTTCACATTTAAAAAATCACACATACAATATGCCTTTCTGATGAAGTTTATCCGGTTAGGGTGTCAGTTTTTATTTATTAATGTAACCAATGAACACTAAAGTTTTATAACTCACAAGAAGTTGTAATTATTAAAATTTTGATGATTTTAAATCTTAAAATATATTAATTTGAATTAAGATAAGATATTAAAGAGTATCTTGCAGCAAAACACATATCATCACCCTTTTCCTAGTTATTATAAGAGAAGATTAGATGAACCGTTCAATTTAGAAAGCCGTAGATACCTAGCAAGCATCCACATACACACAGTCATGGTGCTGGTGCTCCCCCTAGTTGTAGTTTGCTCATTCATTTTCTTCCTTGTAATTCTCCCACAAAAACATGAAAAACTCAACCTCCCTCCTGGACCCAAAGGCCTCCCCCTCATCGGAAACCTACACCAATACGACCCATCGGCGCCACACCTCTGCTTGTCAAAGCTAGCAAAGATCTACGGCCCGATATTGTCCTTGCGATTTGGGAAAAGACCAACGGTGGTGATTCAATCAGCGAGCATGGCGAAGGAGGTCCTGAAAACACAGGATCACAACTTCTGTAGTAGGCCAGCCATGGTGGCTCAGCAGAGACTTTCTTATAATGGGTTAGACGTGGCTTTTTCGCCCTGCAATGAGTATTTTAGGGAGATTAGGAAGATTTGTGTTGTCCATTTGTTTAGCTCCAAGAGGGTTCAGTCTTTTGCTCCCATTCGACGAGAAGAAGTTTCCAGAATGATCCAGAAGATCTCTTCTCTGTCTTCCGCTTCCAAAGTCGTTAACTTAAGCGACTTGCTCATGGTTCTTACTAGCTCCATTACTTGCAGGGTGGCTTTTGGCAAAAGGTATTGATTTTTATGGCTAAACTAAAGTTAAAAATTCTTAAATATGAAATGCGCACATTTTTTTCTTGTTCAAAGGAATCACAAAGGACAATATAAATAAAAAGCATATTAGTTGAAAAATGTCATCTAAAACGGATTGAATACCTAGCTAGAGTTGTTTACTTTGCTAACCTTTTTTTTTAATTTGTTGGGATATTATGTAGATACGAGGACGAAGGTGTGGAGAGGACTAGATTTCATACCCACTTGAATGAAACTCAGGCCTTGCTCATGACCTTCTTCTTTTCGGATTATTTCCCTTTTATAGGAGGTTGGCTTGATAAGCTAACCGGGTTATCCTCCAAGCTTGAGAGAGTATTCAAGGATATGGATGAATTTTATGATGAAATTATTAATGATCATCTTGATCCAAATAGCCCTAAATCTGAACGTGAAGACATTGTTGATGTTCTCCTACAACTGCGAAAGGAACGTTGCTTCTCTTTTGATCTCACCTTGGACCACATCAAAGCAACATTGATGGTAAGTTTAGCCAAATTCAATTTCCGTCATAGTTATTTGTCTTTGCATTCCGTACAAGTTAGAAATATTTGCCACCTCTAGATATGTACTCTCAAAACCGGTGTTCAAATTGGATTTTATTTCCGGTAAGTGGGAACGCTTTCAGAATGTAATTTTGTCAAATTAATCTTTTGAAATGTTTGCTCATTATGCTCAAAAAATGGTTTTTGTTCAAGAACCAACTCAACCAAAAGCATAAGCTTATGGTTGAAGGTCCGGGAATATGTTTATCCTCTAACATGACACCCTTACGCGAATACCATTTGGGTTTGAAGCGTGGATGCTGCAAAGGTTTCCCCTACTTTGTGTAATAATTCAATATGTTGGCTGCTGAGATTCGAACTTGAGACCTCTCAATTAAAAAAGCTCTGATACCATGTTTAAGAACCAACTTAACCAAAACTTTAAGCTTATAGTTGAAGGCCCAAGAATAAGTTTATCCTCTAACAGTTTTTTATGAAAATTATTACTCTTCTGTCAAGTTAGTTCTTCATTATATCCTATAATTTAAAAAACATGCCTCAAACCTAGTAATAGTGAACTAACTTATTAAATTTATAATATATTGCTATAAGAAATTTAAATTTGAATCGAATTTTACTAAAATTAATTAGCCATTAATTGTTAAAGGGAAGGTGGGAGAAGACATGAAAAGTGAGTTCAAACTTTGTGTACGAAGCCTCTAGATTAAAGAAAGAAGTTAATGAGATCGAAAGAGAGGCTAGTTTTACGTTTGATAATGTTATAATGATTGTCATGTTTCTTTTTTCAGAAGGATAAAAGAAAAAAAAATACTAATATTAGGCGCCTCTTCTTACAAGAATACGTCCAAGTACATCCTCAACTAAAATTGTCCTAAGAGATGGTGAGAAACATATATCAGATAAAAATGAATAAGTGATGAAATGACCGAATTTCGACAGCCAGTCAGCTACCATGTTACCCTCTCTGAACGCATGATTGGTGACGATTTGAATGCCTTGATTTCTCCACGCTTGGATATCCTTGATAATGTAATTGATCTGCTAAGGAATGTGAATCTTCCCTTCTATAGCCTGGGATGACTATCTTGTTGTCGCCTTCCAAAATTAAATGGTTGAACCCCGCTTGAATTGCCAAGTTTAACCCATCGTGAAATGCTCTAGCCTCTGCCACTAATATTGAAGTGTTACCGTAGTAAGTTGCTCCTGCGTTGAGTAATTTTTCGATCCAATCTCAGATGATGAAGCCTCATGTTGTTGAGGAATTGTTGAGTGATCCATCGAAGTTAAGTTTGACGAACCCTAGAGGAAGGGGGTACCACCTCACAAGATGAATTGAGGTGGAAGGGGGGAAGGAAGCCCCCCTTAAATAAGTATCAACCGGCATACAAGTTTAGATTCTCCATTCTGCTTAGCTTTTTTTTGCCTGTATTAGGCAAGCAAGGCAATTGAAAATTTCATTTTTGAATACCATTACATTCTTAGATTTCCAAATACTCCATAATGGAACAAAAACTTTTGTGTTATCTTTGGATTATGAGATGCCTGAATCCGAATCAAGCTTTATGATGGGTCTTTGCATCCCGTAGGAGAAACACTGAGTAGAAGCCAACGATGTTTGTTAGTAGCTTCCCATACCTTACTAACTATCCGTCAGTCTTTAAATAGGTGCTTTGCCGACTCAATGCCACCAAGGCATACAGGACATATAGGATCGATGTTTAGTCCCCTTCTCAGAAGGGTGCCTCTCAATGGTAGACCTTTACGACAGAGTTACGATAAGAAAACTTTGATTTTAAGCATAGTATCAATTTTCCAAATCCAATTGAAAGACCGTTTAGATGTTTCATGGAATTGGACGTCATGGGCTGCCTGTATGGCTTTTCTGGTGGAGAAATCACCTAAGCTATTTAATCCCCAACAGAAGGAATCTTCTGTCTCATGAATGGGTATAGAGATGCCTTGAATTTTCTAAATAACAGGGTGGTTATTGAGGATTAGCTTAAGGTGTTGGACATGCCCCTATTGCGTAATAATATCACATACTTTAGCATCAGGCTGGGGAATGTTTTCTTCATCTATTCCCATTATCTCGATTAGATTCCTGTTTTCAATCCAATTGTCAAACCAAAAGGAAATTCGGTCTCCTTTTCTTATCTTCCAACTGATACCTTTCTTAAGAAAATCTCTACTTTTTAGAATACTTTTCCATACAGGCAAATCATTGTTCTTTCATTTGTAGCTAAGAAGATTTGAATTTAATAAATACTTTGCCCTCATAGACTGTACCCAAAGGTTGGGTGCATCTGTGAGAACTTTCCAAGCTAGCTTACATTGGAAGGCTTTGTTAATGGCTTCAGTTTTGGGTAACCCTAGCCCACCCATACTTTGGGGCAAACATATCTTGTCCCAAGCTATAAGTGGTAAACCTTTTTCTAAGTAAAGTTTTTCCAGAAGAAGTCTCTATTACACTTGTCTAGATATTTGCTAGTACCTTGAGGTAGCTTGAAAGATTGCATTATGTGGGCTGGTAGTGATTCCACATGAGATTGTATTAAAACCATTATGCCCACTTTAAGCAAGCAGTTTGCTTTCTAACCCTCCAATTTAGCAGTTGCTTTATTAATGATTTCTTGAAATGTTGAACTTGAAGGTCGGCCTTGGAAAATAAGGCAACCCAAGCATTTAGCTACGGACTCTCTCTGTGTGATATTGAAATAGCAGTTACCAATTGCTTATTTGTAGGAGAGGCATTACGTGAAAAGGTCATAACTGACTTATGGTAATTAATTAGTTGCCCTGAGGTCAAACAAAAGGTATCGAGCATACTTTTAAGCTTGTTACAACTGTCTATATTAGCTTTGCAAAAAATCAGACAATCATCTGCAAAAAGCAGGCATGGGATTTTGATATCTCTAGGACTTATCTTAACTCCTATTCCCGATTTTGGAGCATTAGCTACTGTATAAAGCATATGATTTAGGGCTTCCATACATAAAATAAATAAATAGGATGAGGGCGGATCTCCTTGTCTGATTCCTCTAGTTGGAGTGAATAAACCATGAGGTTCATCATTCACCATTATTGAATATAAGACTGAGGAGACACACTCCTTAATCCAAGAGTTCCAAGTTGGGTGGAACCCCATTTCTTGTAGGCATTTGAGAATAAAGTCCCATTCAATCCTACCATAAGCTTTTTCCATATCCAGCTTGATAGCTACCCATGCGGTCTTAGTTTTCAGGTTCTTAAACTTATGTATAATTTTATGCGTAAGCAGAATATTATCATGTATCGATCTCCCGGAACAAAGGCACTTTGGAGCGGGGAAATTAGTTTGTCAAGAAGTGGCCTTAGCCTATTAACCAAGATCTTAGATATGATTTTATAAATTATTGAGCATAAGCTGATGGGTTTATAATCACTAGTGTGTGAGGGGTTAGTCATCTTTGGAATAAGGTCAATGAACGTATGATTAATTTCCTTCAGAATTTTTCCATTCATAAAAAATTCAAGAATACAGTTGAACAAATCTTTCTTAACAATATGCCAATAGTTCTTGAAAAAACCTGCTTCAAAACCATCAGGTCCTGGAGTTTTGTTAGAACCAATGCTAAATAGTGCGTCCTTAACCTCATCCAAGTTGGGAGGTTTAGTGAGTTGTGTGTTATCAATGTCTGAAATTAGTCTTGGTGACCCCAAGGATAGCTCTATTAGTGTTGTTTGCAGACTTGAATAGCTAAGAAAAATCTGAAATGAACTTGTTGGCAATAATTTTATGATCATCGATCCAAATACCACAATCATTTCGGAGTTTCATAACTAATTTCCTTTTCCTTCTCGAGTTTGCTCTATTATGAAATTTTTTTGAGTTTCTATCACCATTTACTAGCCATTCCTTTCGAGCCATCTTATCCTAGTATTTCTGGTTAAAGAACATTTTTTCCCTTTGTTTCAAGAGTCGATGCATCCATGAGTTAAATCTGTAGCTATACGGTTGAGCTATTAGCCTACCTTCGACATACTCAATTTTTTGAGCATTTCTCGTAAGTTTGTCATGAATGTTGCCAAAGTGCTTTTTTAACCAATCTTTAACATCGTGCTCAACTGTTTTCAACTTTCGCATGATTTTAAACATGTTAGTCCCTTTTTGATGATTTTCTCAATTTCTTGAAACTATGATGTCAACATTATGATATTTACACCAAAGATTCTGAAAGCAAAACAGGAATGCCTTACCCCTATCTTGTTGAACATGGGTCAAAATAATAATGGGACAATGGTCAGAACATGTAAAATTACCATATAATTCATAAGCATCGGGATAAAGATTACCCCATTCGTTTCTAATAATTGTTCTATCAAGCATTCAAGCCTTTTGTAAACAAGTTGTGTATGCACCCTTTTTTTATGTAAATATACTGCCCTTCACTTGGAGAGTCTATGCATTAATTGCTAAGAGGAGACTCTTTAGATGTTGGAATCTGTTAATATGTGGCACGGGTCCTCCTAATTTTTCATTAGGGCATGCTATTTCATTGAAGTCCCCCAACATACACCATGGGATATCTATAACATTATGTGATTGGGAAAGATGCTCCCAGAATTCATGTTTATCTCTATTTGTGCCGAAGCATAAATTCCTTGGATGATTGAATTCTTAGCATTTCTGGAATCATGCACTAACATGTGAATTGCTCGATGTTCTTTAAGTAAAATTGAAGCATGAATATTTTCATAAGACTGCTATCCTCCCGGAGTGGTTAACTGGGGGGACGAAATCATAATGTTCAAATCCCATTTTAGGGAGGATTCTACAAATGTTAGTTTCATTAACCAAGGTTTCTAAAATAAAGATCAAATCAGACTTATGAGTTCTAATTAAGAATTTGACTTCTTGAATTGCCTGAGGTTTTTTAACACCTTGGGTATTCGAACAAATGATTTTCATGTAAAATACTTAGTTAAAGTCCCTCTTAGGAGGAAGATTGTTCTTTGTAGTTCGTGTGACAACTTCCAGCAAGATTTTTTAAGGAAGCTATCACAAAAACCAGCTTGGTAAAAGATAAAATGCCATGAGGTTCCAAGTATTAGGCTTGGAGAGATTATGTGCAATAGTCTTGGACAAGGAGGTTGACATAAGCTGGACTAGCCCAATCTTTCGGTCGAAGTAAGCCAACGCAAATAATACCTGAAAACTAAATTTTAAAAACACATGGTTCCTTACAAGTGAGTTATCGAATACCATTTTGGTCCCACCAAAAATAGAATCCCTTGATAATATAACACTATAAACTCCCAAAGCTTGGCTCGTGAGCTCTAAGTTATTAAAAAAGTTGAGACAAGATATATGCCAAAACATATCACTTTTGTGATGCTTAGTATTAAGTTCTAAACAAGGCAATATAAGCATAGAACTTTGTCTAGGACCGAGGGCATTCTGAATAAGGGCCTTGGAAAAACAAGAGTGGACATCCTTATCTAATTTTTCTCTCGCCACACCGGTGAGGACTATACGAAACAAGTTACCATTAATGGTCCTTAGGGCCTTCATGAGCTGGTTAGATTTGCTGGGGGCTATGATAGCAATTAGTAGGCTCAACTTCCTGCACACTAAAATCAAAAATCGAGAAAAATGACGCATACGTAATAACAGCTTAAAAAGATGCTCGATATGGGCAAAATATACAATTTGTCGGCCCCAGTAGGCAGTCCGAGGATTAGCCTTGGAAATGAAAAATGGGATACCTTTAAATTGTCTTTCACTCGCCATAATACGGAGAAAAGTTTTCGATGAAATTGATATGTGAAACCTGCACCAACTATGTAGCCGAAAGTAATGTCCAACATAATGTGCTAAAGTATCCAGGTAAGCAAAACTAAGAATGGCATATGCCTTTACACAAATACAAACACCTATCAATTAAAGATAACATGGATTTATGCTTGAAGATTTCCATAATAGTGTCCACATAATTAGGGCATTTGATAATTAAACAGAGGACATTAATAGAATTCTAGGAAGCTGAAGACAAACAAGATAAGGGAACACGGGTAAATGATAGATGCAAGTAATATGTACACTTAATCATGCTTTGCATACATGGTCTAATACTTTTAGGCCCTGTTTGGTGAGAAAAAATGGAATAAAATAGAATCAAGGGATGATCTCCGATGGATGAAGGGTGGAACTTGAATCCGAAACTCATGTGTTTGGAGAGAAACAGAATGGAATAAAGTTCCAATCCTTATTATTTGACTGTAGATTATGGAATGGAATCAAATCTATTTTATTTTTAAAAAATAATAATGATTAATAATGATCAATAATAACAATAATAGTAATATTAATGATAATGATAATAATAAACATTATTATTACTAATAAAAATAATAATTACTAATTAATTATTATTATTAACATTAAAAATAATTATTAAGTAATATTAATAATTAATAATAATAATAATTAATAATTATTATAATAATTATTAATAATTGTTAATAACAACAATTAATCATAATAATTTTCAATATTAATAATAATTAATAACAAAAATTACAAAAATAATTCTTATTAATACAAATAATAATAATCATAATAATAATTAATATTAATATTATTAATTATTATTAATTATAAATATTATTAATAATATTAATTAATTAAAAAATAATACTTCATAATAATACTAATAATAATTATTATTACTAATAATAATTAATAAGAATAATTACCATCATAATTATTAATTAATATTATTAGTTAATATTATTAATTATTATTAATTATAAATATTATTAATAATTATTAATAATAAAAATAATAATTATTAATCATAATTATAATTATTAATTAATATTAGAGCTAATAATTAATAATTAAAATCATAATTTTTGTTGTTATTAATCATAATAATAATGATTAATATTATCAATAATAATTAGAAATTATAATTATAATTATTAATTAATATTAGTAATGATAATTAGTAATAATTATTATTAATGTTAATATTGATAATTACTATTAATATTAGTAATGATAATTAGTAATAATTATTATTAATGTTAATATTGATAATTACTATTAATATTAATAATAATAAATAATAATTACAATAACACTTATTATTAAGGTTATTAATAATTACCTAATTATAATTATTAGTAGTAATAATTAATAATAAAAATAATAATTATTAATCATAATTATAAATATTAATTAGTATTAGTGGTAGTAATTAATAATTATAATAATCATTGTTGTTATTAATCATAATAATAATGACTAATAGTATCAATAATAATTAGTAATTGTAATTATAATTATAGTTATTAATTAATATTATTAATAATAATTAATAATAATTATTAATGTTAATATCAATAACTATTATTAATATTAATAATAATAAATAGTAATTACAATAACACTTATTATTAATGTTATTAATAATTATATCATTACTGATAATAATTAATAATTAATAATAATGATGATGATGATGATGATGATGATGATGATGATGATAATAATGATGATGTTGATTCTAGAGGATTGGGGACTTGAACTCCCTTGGAAATGGGAGGGTTTAAGTTCCTTAAGATTATGGGGAATTTGATACCCCTAGCTATCAAGTTCTATCCCGTTAAAGTGCTCACCAAACACAAAAGAGTGGAACTTGATACCTAAGGGTTTAAGTTTCATTCCATTCTATCTCACCAAACAGTCCCTTAAATATAACCCAAGGCTTTATAGGAACCATAATTCAGAGTTAGTAAAATTCTTAAGGGAGGAGATGTCACTCATGTGTCTACAACAAAAATATAAAATTCTTACAATATCATTATGCAAGCCTAACATACAAGGGAATAGGACAATAAAAATAACATACATGACACCTAGGAGAATAGTCCAAAAAGGGTCACAGATGGAGGCATTGCTCGCTATAGCTCTACCAAAACATAATGAAAATATCATGCTGACTATAGATCTACCTAGACATAATGAAAATATCACACTGACTATAGATTCGTAGAGGATGTGATCCACACCATTTATCACAGGTAAAAGACATCCCCAACTATGACAATACATAAATAAATAAATCCTAATCTCAATAAGAGTGCAACCCCAATCACACAAAACACTCTCATGTTACAATAACCGAGCCTTATCAACAAGTGAGAATAGAAACAGATGCTTGCGTCCCAAAGGTGGATGAGAGAATAGGCCATGAATAATATCATCAGGCAATCAACACCACTGATCGTTATTGCAGTAATGTATAAATTTAGCCCAATACTATGTGCAAATTTAATCCTCACAAACAAAGAGTGCTCTAACCTAAAACTCCATAGACCGATTACTAGAAGCAACCAACAAAGATAGATCTCTAGAGTCCCCACAAAATTTAGATAGGATAAAGAGGGCATATCACAAATCTTCCAAACAGACCCAAAACCGGCGTATTGATTAGAGCAAGACATCATACATGGACTTGAATTCCAATTTACATTACAAATCCACCAATTACACTGTTGGCAACATCCGCCAAATTCGATGACAATAACATTAACCAACACAGAGAGAGGATTGTCATGTTTGTAATGATTGTTATTCCTATGAAGAGGAACTATCATTATGCATCATACGTAATACTACTTCTCACATGCGTCAATATCATCCAACTTAAGATAAAAGAGTGTCTTTGATTTTCCCACCGACCCCACCTGTGCAGATGCCAGGATGGCAATTACATTTGAGTTCGAGGTACATCTGATCCGATCTGAAACAAAATAATCCGATTTGAATCCGGGAAATTTTTTTTAATCCGAGTCCGGTAAAAATAATCCGAGTCCGATCGGATTTGGAGGCAAGGCAACATCCACTTCGATATTCCAATCTGATCCGATTGTTTTATTAAATAATTAAAATTTTTATCCTTCAAGTTGAATCTCCAAGCGCAACCCCCATTTTTTATTTTAAATTTTTATTTTACAAATTTAAAGTCTACCCTCTAAATTCAATTGTAAATCCTAACATCAACTCCTATTAGTCGCCTAGATCCACTCTCTCTCTCTCTCTCTCTCTCTCTCTCTCTCTCTCTCTCTCTTAGTCTGACTTCGCCGTCACCCAATCTGAAGTTGCCCAACTCCGTATCACCACACATTGGCATCATTTGTCTCATTGTCAATTTCCCCTAGCATAGAATTAAATATCTAAAACATTTGGCCGGTGTGATAGAAAGGCGCATGTTACCATATCGATAGGTAAGCAAAATAAGTTTTGATAGAAAAACACAATACAAAATTGTTGCGGGGAAAAAAATCGATTTGGATCAGATTAAATTTGACTTCGATCTGATCCAAGTGGTATCGGATTCGGAGGTTCCCTCTGGTATGCCGGAATCGGATTTAGATCGGATTTTTGGATACCAAATGTAACTGGATTAAGATTCGGATGTCCAACATCCGATCTAAATTTGATCCGTTGCTATCCTTTGATACCTTTGCCCCCATTTCTACTGTAGCGACTCATCGGAGCCTGTGATAGTTAGTGTGGGACCGTTGCCGCCTTCCGAATTCTTGATTTTCATTTTTCCTTCTCTGTTTTGTCTTTGTAAAGAATATGAAAGTGGATATCGTCATACATTGATATAATAGAAGGCCTTAAGCATGCTTGTAAACTAGTGAGTTACTCCTCACACTATCAATTAGTTTGGGGTTGGAACCTCATTTGACTTATATGCAAAGCTCGATTGTGTTAAAGGCCTGATTAATATAAACTTTAACATAGTATCAAAGCCAGGGTTGTGCTCAATCTTGGTTTGTCACCGTCCCTCGTAGGGAGTATGGCACGTGCTAAGTCTTGTTAGTAGCCCACATATTAGGGGACGTGTGAAGAAAATGAAAGTGGTTACCATCCAACATTGATAAAATAGAAAGGCCTTGAGGGCATGCTTATAAACTAGTGAGTTACTTCACCCTGGTCAATTGATTTTGGGTTGTAACCTCACTTGACTTATATGCATAGCTTGGTTGTGTTGAAGCCCGATTAATATGCATTGGTTTTTGGGTTGTATTCTGATGATTGCTTGATCACTCCCATATTTGGCCGAATCCACCTCACATGTTGTCCCAGGCCCAGTAGCAACATATGGCCCATCATCGCTAACTAGCCCACTAGGAGCGCCGTTGGCCTCCACTACTTCCGTAGGACTTGTCTTATTAACAGCACCTAGCCCAGACGCAGTCCCTAGAGCCGTCGGACAGTCTTTGGCCAGCCCACAATGCTCCACTTGAGTCTCAACAACTTGTCCCAGCCAATCTTCCTCAAAAATACAATTTAGTTGCTGCCCAAAAAATTTAGGATTAGCATTGCCTTCGCTTTTCTCAATTTTAATAAAAACAAAAGTATCCTCATGAATGATCAGATCTTTACTAACAAACATGTCTCCTATTTCTAAATCATAAATTTTCGATCCTTTATTCGCAAAGGGATCGGCAACAAAGATACATTTCGTACTCCTTTCTCCGAATATATCTTTTTATCTTGGAATCTTATAAGCATACCACATGCAAGCTGCCAAATACTCAAAAGTGATGATATGATGGTTTTTCATGAAACAAAGCTTCATAAGGGGTTTGACCATGCAAGATAGATGATGGTGTTCTATTAATAAGGTGTGTAATAGTAAACACACATTCTCCCCACAAATCAAGTGGGAAATCGGCCTAGAAACGTGGGGAGTGAGCAACATTCAAAATATGATGATATTTTCTTTCTACTCTGCCATTTTGTTGTGGTGTTTCTGCACAACTGATTTGGTGTATTATTCCTTGCTTCCCTTAAAATTGTTTCAAAATTTTACAAGTGAATTCACCCCCATCATCACTCCTAATGACTTTACTTTGACCCAAAAATGTGTATTCACCATTAAACAATTTTTTTTTATATATAAATTGAGAAGCTTCACCTTTTTCTTTCATTAGATATACTCATTTTGCTCTACTTGCATTATCAACAATACATAAAAAATAATGTGCCCCACAAGACAACTTCACATGATAAGCTTTATTTTCACTAATGTGAAAGGAAACATGAGTTTGTTTAGCACGTAAACATGCATGCCATGCATCATTCCTATTAATAGAATTTCTTTCAATGTCACTAAAACAATTTGATAGTGCTTAACATTACAGATGACCTAATCTATGGTGCCATAAATCATAAGACACAATCGTACTGACTTGAATTTTTACTACTATTGTATCCTTGTAGAAATATAACCCCTCTTCTTAGCTCACCAATTCCAACTGTGGTCCTCATAGTAGGGTCATGTATCACACAAAGCATACTAAAAAATGTTACTATGCAAAAAATATATTCAATCAAAGTTGCTATAAATATTAAATTACAATCTAGATTAGGGATAGAAAGCATGTCTAGTAAGATCATCGAGTGTAATTTTACGGTGCCTTGTTCATAGGCTAAGGTAGTTCTTCAAATTGGCAAATTGATAGGAGTTGGTGCTAATTTATTGATATTTGACAACAAACTTCGATCACCACTCATATAATGTGATACTTTACTATTTAACAACCAATCACCCTCACCTAAAAGTTTGTCATGGCTAAGTGTTAGGGAAAAAGTAGAGTTTTAATATTTATAAACCCCAAGTGTAAGGTCTATCATTGAGTACTTGGGGTGTCGTCCGCAAGGAGTTGTGTTTTCAACTACCAGGGCTAACTAAAGCGTCTCAAGCTAGGCAAAATCAAAGGAAAAGATGGTAAACTAAACTACGCTAACAAACATAGAAGAAACGAGTTAGAGTTGTGGTTTCACCAATGGACAAGCCAACTAATCGAGACTAGTCCTAACCTACCCAAACCACATCACGAACTAGAGATGGTCGGTTGCACCATCGAAGACCACCCAAGCCCTCTCTCAAGGGTCATGAGCTAGTCTAATTAGCCTAGCCACCTATTTTCATGGGGTTGGCTCAATTAGACCACAAAATTAGCAACCCCTGGACCTAACTCGATTTGAATACTATTTTCATGTCCCGAACTCGGCTATTCCCTCTCCCACACTAGCTAATTGACCCCAGCTCTCAGCATAAGCCAATCGCTCAAAAATATGAATGAAAGCTCTTTCAAACATTTTATCGAACACTTGGCAGGTGTGAGAGAAAAACTCTAAGTTATAGGCATAGATTGGGTATGGTTAGGCCAAATACAAGACTAAAGAGCCATCAAGAGGTTAATCACAATCCAAGCCAACACAATCTACCAACTAATCAACAACGAAACACAAAAACCCAAATTCAAACCTAAACTGACAAAGAACATAACAAGCATGAAGATGGAGGAAAGAGAATAAACCTAAGCAAATCTAACGGCCTAATAAAACATGGATTAACAATGAAAACTAAGCATTAAAACTAAATACAATCTAAACTAACATAATCATAACAAGAACGAACAAGAACGAAATTGAAATCTAAAGGTAGAGAGAGAGGAGAAAACTTATAGATTGATAGGAAGAACTTCAAATCCCAGTGCTTGAATCTAAAATTTAATCCAATACAACCCAAATCTAATCCTCTCAATGAGATTTTTATTGCCTAAAACCTAAACTAAACTACCCTAAAAAATCGCCTGGAAGAACCCCCGAGCGACCCCTTGCAAAAATGCCCGAAGAGGGCTTAAATAGAAAATTGCAAAATCGGACGACAGGCCCCGGGGGCACGACCGTGCCATGTGGCACGGCCACACTATGCCAGGATGGCACAACCCCACCGTGCCATTCCTCTAGCACTGTGGTTCGGCCCCGGGTTCCTCCCTTTTGCCGGTTTTTGTTGTTTTTCTTCGCTTTGTCCCATCTTTGCTTCTTTCCGTGACGTTTTCTTGATTTGGAGTTATTTTCTACAAAATATAAATAAAACAAGTAAAAATTCTAAAGATTAAGTTATCGTACGAGCTAAAAGTGGGTAAAAGAGGCACGTAAAATAGGACAATTTATTTCCTAACAAATACCCTCACACCTATCTTTTGCTCGTCCTTGAGCAAAGCAAAATAAAAACTAACTTAAGGACCTAACTCACTTTCGTAGGAATCACGGTTGCATTTAGCGTATGCAACAAGCCCTTTAAACCCCTTGGTTCCCCCAAGTGGACGAGTAAGGTCTCGTGAGGGTTTGCAGAAGATATACCCACAAAATCTTGAAAAAGAAAACAAAGAAAAGAGAAGCAAAAATCAAAAAATAAAAATGACAAAACACAAAATATACTTTGGGGTAAACTGTACACAATCGAATCAACCAAAACCTCCTAGTAACTCAAGTATCAGTCTGTACACAGGCATTATATGCATTTCAGGACACATCATCCCAAAGAATGGCATCCAAACATTAGCTTTTCACCCCACGACGCATGACAACATTGAATCCATTCTAGTGCCTGGTGTGTAAGTGTATCATCACCCTAAAACTTTGGCTTATCAAAAATCAGACTCAATCTCTCTTAACTGACACAAGCTACCTTATTGATTTGCTAACATGGAAAACAAGCTTCCCCAACAGCAGTATTGCCTCAAAGGGTAGCACCCAGTAGCGCATACCTCAAATGGGTACTTGTCATTCCAAACTCTTTCCTTTCCCCCCTTATGTTTTTTTTCTTTTCTTCTTCTTTTTTTTTCAATCTAAACTCTTGCAACACCTCAAAGGGATACACCCACTAGCACATGAGTTTGTTTGTTTTTGCTTTTGTTTTTGGAAAAGGGGGTGCAAGCACATACAAAGGTAACTGTGCTGTAGACAAGTGGGGGAGCCGATCATGGAATACTAAGACTATAAGGTAATGATAATACAATAATCAGGACTGGATTGCAAAGTTACAATGGACTGTTGGGGTTAAAACTGAGGCATAAAATGATAAACTTGGGGCGAATATCTATCATGCATATTATACTTATATACGAGCTAATAGCCAAGGTACCGGGGATCAAGGCTGAGCAAAATAGAACAAAACTCCCCTGAAGCCAAAAAAAGGAAAAATTATACAAAAAGGAGAAAAAATTAAAAAATTTACACAAAAATGAGTAATTTTCATAAAAGGGGAGATGACCCCACCCCTACACCTAAATCTCAAAATGCCCTCATTGGGAGTTGAGAGTCATCATCAACCACAAAACACATAAAAACCAAAATCAAACAAAACACACATATAAACAAGCTCACTCACTCAACCAAAACACAAAAACACACAAAAATAAAGAAAATAAAATTACACAAGAGCACTAAACCGACACATATATACATAGGCTAACACATTCCCCCTAAAAACACAATCTCACTCAATCAAGAACAAGAACACACCTATATACAAAACTAACACCACCAAAAATAAATATATACCAATCCATCAACATCACCAATCACAACACACAAACATCCATAAAAACACAAAAACGGTGATCATACCCATCATTGGCTCAACAACATCCCAATTTCACCTCAAGATGATTGTTGAGTTAAAAATACCGCAAGTGCACGACGTAGCTGTAGCTAGCAACTGACAACTACGGGTTATGTCCACGACGAACTTGCTTTTGACTACCAAAACTAATCAACTAACCCAATCTAGGCCAAATCAAAATATGAGTTTATCACTAAACTAATGAACACAATAACAACTAAGAATCGAATGAGAGAACAGAATATTAAAGCACGCGGGTTGGAATTAACAGCACGATTATGCTAGTTAAACCAATTACTAACCCTATCGAACAATCCTAGAGATGCGTCATGAGTGAATAGATTTCCAATTAAGCCCATCTCCTCCCTCTTTCAAGGGTCGAAGACTAATCCTAGAACTATAGTCGCCTATTTTTGTGGCACTAAAGGTCACAGGATTACAACATCTATAATCTCTAATCCCAACTACAACCTTGATTATTTTCATATCAAAATCCTAATTGTCTACTAATTCGCACTAGGTCAAGGTTCTATCTTTCAACACTCCCCTAAACCCAAGCAATAATGGATGAATGCCCTCTCAGGCATTTCATCGAGCATGTAGCGTGTATAGTGGAAATCATGAACGCAAAAGCAAGGAAAGTAAGGGATTGGGGCTGCAATTGATTCAACTAAACATAATCGGCTTTAATCCCAACCCAAGTTGGGAATTTAGCCGCACATCACTTCACAATCAACAACCATGATTTCAATTCTACCAAACAACATTCAATTCACAAAAACCTAAAATAACAATAAAGAGAAGAGAAGGAATCGAGAAAATGAACTTAAACTGATTGATGCTGAAAGGTAGATCCAACTTTGATGCCAATGAATTCAATACAAAAGAATGGAAATCAAAAGCGTAGAATATAAAACCTAAAAATCGCCTCTAAACGTCTATGAAAAGACAAAACTGAATAATGCTAAGAACAACCGAGGAAAACTTAAGTCACGCAGTCAAAAAGGGCAGCACGGTCGTGCCCAAACTCTGCCAGAATCACACAAGCACTATGCACGTGGCACGGGCTCACTACGTGGCACGGCTAGGCCATGCCACTTGGCTAGCCGGCCGGCCAATCGTGTCGTGCTCGCGTGGTACGATTTGGCCTTCTGTTCCAGGGCTTCCGCGCTTGATCCGTGCGATGTTTAATTGACCTCCTTCGCGACTTTAGATTTACCTCTTTGACGCTCTTTTCTATCAAATATTAACTATGTTTTTGTTCATTCAACAAATTTTTTGAAATTACAGAAAGACGTCATATGAGCGAAGTATATGCGTAGGAGACCGATATGACCTTTCCCTGACATGATAAAGCATGAAGATGTAGGAAAATTCGAGTCAAATACGGGCTAAAATATGGTATAAAAATAGGTTTATCAACTCCCTTATGCTTATCTCTTGCTTGTCCCCAAGCAAGACTAGCATAAAACGCTAACGAAGGAGAGAAACCTATAGCAGCGCTCCACCTCAGGCAAAAGGTGAACGATCAATAAATTCGAGTGACTTATGCATTGGAGGTGGCCAAGTCAAAATGTGAGATAGTCAATAGAATAATCTTATACAACCCAATAATCCCCCTATACTATGAAATACGTTAATCACCCCAATATTGAAACACATGGTAGGACAAGACATTCCTCAACAAATAGTGAGTAAGCAGGACTGGCAGAACCTCACTTTAGGAAAAAGTGGAACACTCCCCTCAATGTGCTTAGAATATGTAACAATGGTGCACTCAATACTATATCCAATCAAGCAAACTACCACAAGCTTGGTAGAGTTCTCAATTCTCGACCACTTGATGCAAAATGCATTATGCCTATCATGAGGACTTGCAAGAGGGTTGTAATGAGGCTAAGGGCAGTGGGTGAGAAGTGGAGTACATTTGGGAAGAGTGGAGCTAATAGTCAAGGGACTAGAGAGCAAAAAAAACACTTCCACAACTCACATTAAATCAACGACTTCACACCACATTTAAAGTTGGGAAACAAAGCCCACAACAACCTCAAGAGGAAAGTTAGCAATCTCATTGTCGTACCCCCATGCTAAACACTTTATTCACAACTTCTCTTTTTCCTTCCTTCTCTCTTAATTTTTTTTTCTCAACACATTTTTTTTTGGAGAAGCAAAAACAAATTACATGTGAATGACATGGAATCCACACACTCAAAGCATGATCCCTCATAAGCAACAACTAATAAAACACCCAGTGCGAACTAGTATCCAAAGCAAACCCAACTCAAGCAAAAGTGTTGCTCTACTAGACCTTGACAAGGATACCAGGAGTGTGTATAGGCCAAGTGTGTAGTGGGTAGGGTGCAACAACAAAGAAAGGGGCAAGGCACAAAGGGCTAGCAAGGGGATAATATACATTAACGGGTGGCTTTTTGGATCATGTGGCTAAGTGAAACAAACATGCCTCAATCATATTAACATATGCACATGCTAAATGTGATTTCAAATAGAACAATACCAAGTTCTAGAGATGCGATCATGGATGAGTCACACATGAAAGAGAGTATGAGACTATACGTAATGAATAGTCATTAGGCTCAAAATCTCACTGGTAACTCTACCACAATCCAACAACCTACTCCAAGGTATGTCCCACTTATCAAGGTCAGTCAAGCCAAACCACATGAATCTCAAGGGCAATATAACATGTAACACAGGGCAGGGCGGCTATAGATGGCGATGTTAAAGTACAATTTTATAAAAACTCACACAATAAAAGGCCATACTTCAACACACAACTCCACCAGATCAATCAATCATCGCCCCTTGTGTTCTCTTCATAAGAGGGGTTTTCGTACACATTTATTAAAAAGCAATAACTCTAACTAAGAAAAACAATAAAAGATATAAAGGATAGTGAGAAGAAGGGTAAGAAGTAGTACCTGGAAAGTTTAGGGACGCCCAACTCGATCACTTCTCCTTTTGAGATGCAAAATGTAACCTATATGCTCTAAGCTACATGATCTAATAAACAGAAAATGTAAAAACAACCTAGTGAAACTATATGAAGTCCTATCTATATGATGCGAATGCAAGTGATGCTAGCCAACTCAATCCTAGGATCTGCGATTTCACCCGAATAGCGATAAGCTCACCCCCCCATGCTTGAGATGTTCATTGTCCTCAATGAAAAGGACGTAGAAAACGTACAAGGGAAGAGGGAAAAGCAAGGGTCCAAGGGGGAAAAGGGGAGCGAGAAGGGCGACACGGGTTTTTTTTTTTTGGTGAAAGCTATAAATGCCTTGGGTTGCCTCCAAAGAAGCGCTTGTTTAAGGTCCTAAGCTTGACCCTTACTTGCAAATAGTAGATGGTAATGATGCGAGAGGTGACTTGGGGGAGGCGTAGAAATATGAAGTAGGATCCTCTACCTCCATAGTACAAGCAGAAACGGTCGCGAAACGAGATGGGAGGGCCGCAGAAAAAGCAGAAGAACCTCCAAGCAGTATGGGAGGTCTCTTATTTCCATCAAACATAGGCCTAGAAAATGGGTCGTTTGGGTCGGGTTCGGGTTGGGTCGGGTCATGTTCGAGTTAAGTGACATTTCGGGTTGTTTCGGTTTGGGTCGGGTATGGTTCAGTTCAGGTCGATTTCGGGTCAACCAATTTTTTGTGAAATACGCTTGTCATGCCAAAACAAACAACTTTGTTGAAAATTTTGGGTCGGGTATGGTTCGGGTCGGGTCAATTCGGATTTCGGGTCCACTTTCGGGTGAGCATATTTCGGGTGACGAGTTAGGTATGGGTTCGGGTCATTCGGTTCGGGTTTCGGGTCACGGGTCAGTTTTGCCAGGTCTAATCAAACATCTTGACCCCAGAAACAACATCGAAGGAGGAGATAGGGATAAGCTCCTTAGAAGGCGGAAGGAGGACAAGCGCTAAAGGTGGAGCGGGAGGAGGGAAACTGAAATCCACCCTCTCCCCACATACAGTGAAGGATATGGTGCTTGTCTGCACATCAATCACTGCCTCCGCGGTCGCAATGAATGGCCGACCTAAGATGAGTGGGGCCGGGAAGTCCTCATCCATGTCAAGAATGATGAAATCACAAAGGATGAGGAACTTGCCGACCTGAACGGGAACATCCTTCAAAAGGCCTACAGGCTGCCTGATGGAGCAGTCTGCTAGCTGAATAGTTATGCTGGTGGATGTGAGGTCTTGTAGTTGTAGCTTCTTGTAGAGAGATAATGGCATGAGGCTCACACTGGCGCCCAGATCGCAAAGGGATCTGTCGATCTGCATATCCACGATGCAGCATGGGATAGAGAAACTGCTAGGATCTTGCAATTTTGATAGGGATCACCTTGGTAAGAGCGAGTTGCAGGATCCGCTAATAGGGGCCACTGAAGCGTCCCCAGGGTCTCCCTTCTTGGACAAGAGCTATCTCAAAAATTTCAAATGAGCAGGTGCTTCCTTGAGAGCTTCCAGGAAGGGGCTACTGACATAAATTCGTGGTAAGGTCTTCAGGAATCGCGCGAATCTAGGCTCAAGCTGAGATAGCTTGGACCATGCCAGTTACTGAGGGAAGGGCACTGGGGCTGGTAACTGCGGGCAGGAGGTGGAGGACTAGGTTCCCCAGCAAAGCTCAGATTCTCATTTCTTTTCTTCCCCTCTATTCCTGCAAAATCAGGAACTGGAACTACCTCCTGGAGAACTATCACTGGGCTCTCCTCTAACCCATCTCCCATCATGGAGATGGCATTAACGTGACCTTGGGGGTTAGTCTCATGCTAGCTTAGAAGATGCCCCTGAGGCCGAGACAAGTGGCTAAGTGATCTGAGCAATCTGGGCGTCCATTGTCTTCTGATGTGCAGCCGCAGCATCGAGTCTGGAGGTTAATAAATTGATTGATTCACCAAGACTTTCATTAGTCTTGGTCTGAGTCGCTATGAAGCGCTTCATGAGACTCTCCAGTTATGATGTGGGTTGAGGAGGTAGAGGGGGGTGGAGGAGTGTAGGGAGCTCTATTGTGGAAACTAAGTGGCTGAACAAAACTCTGGGGTGAGGGTTGGAGTTTTTATAAGAGGGGTTTGGGTGACTCTTCCAACCTTGGCTATAAGTGGTGGGGGTGGCGGTTATTTTATGGTGGTGGGTTATAATTGTGGAAAGCATTTATGTGTTCAATGTTAGGGGGAACATTGTAACACTCAACGGAGGTATGCCCCTGTACACCGCAAGTCTCGCAGTATGCATATGGCCCCATAGATGGCCCTGCAGAAGTGACTGATGAGGTAGCCATCTTATCCAGTCGTTGTGCAAGGGCATCGACCCTACTGGCTAGGAGCATCACCGCGTCCACCTCATGTCTGCCACCGCCTTTCTTGGGGGTGGCTCTTTCACTCGACCAATGATAATTTTTGGAAGCCATCTCTTCCAACAATGCCTTCGCCACTTCAATAGACTTGCCCATGAGAGCGCCCCCTGCTGCGGCATCGATAGAAATCTTCACTGACCGCTCCAACCATTATAGAAGGTTTGGATTAAGAGCCAGTCAAGAACTCCGTGGTGGAGGCGCCGTCGTTGGAGGTCTTTGAATCTCTCCCAGGCCTCGTATAGGGACTCTCCATCCTGTTGGGTGAATGAGGTGATGTCCGTCCTCAACTTGACAGTCTTGTCAGGTGGGAAGTATTTGCTGAGGAAGGCCTTGGAGAGAATTTCCCAGGTGGTGAACGACTTGGGCTCCTCGTTCTGCAGCCAATCACTAGCTCTGTCCCTCAATGAGAAAGGGAAGAGCCGTAGTCCAATAGCATCGGCGGACACCCCATTGAGTTTGATGGTGTCGCACTTCGTAAGGAATTTACGAAGGTGAGCATTGAGGTTGTTCGAGGGATATCTGCCAAAATTATTAGCCTCGATCGCCGGGCTAACAATCAATGAGGTGACGCCAAATGCCTGCGGTAGGGCATAGTCCGGCAACACCCTATTGTCTTCCTGGGGCGTCACCGCTGCTTCTTTCTTCCTCCTTCTTACTTCTCCGCTACGTCGGCGTGCGACTACTTTTATCTTAGGATCGAGGGGGAAAAGTTCTTGATCCCTCTGACTCCTCCTGCGCATACAAAGCAAGCACTACCAAGGCATAAACAGTTTCAAGTAGGAATGAGGAATGATTGAAAGTTGTGAAAAGAAAAATAAAAAGGCCTAGTCTAGAGTATAATGACCGGTTCTAATATCGAAAGTAACAAGCTCCCCGGCAATGGCACTAAAAACTTGTTGAGTTAAAAATACCGCAAGCGCACGACGTAGCTGTAGCTAGTAATCGGAAAGTACGGGTCGTGTCCACGAGGAACTTGCTTTCGACTACCAAAACTAATCAACTAACCCAATCTAGGCCAAATCAAAATATGAGTTTAGGACTAAACTAATGAGCACAACAACAACTAAGAATCGAATGAGGGAACAGAATATTCAAGCACTCGGGTTGGAATTAAGAACACGATTATGCTAGCTGAACCAATTACCAACCCCGCCGAACAATGCTAGAGATGCATCATGAGTGAATAGATTGCCAATCAAGCCCATCTCCTCCCTCTCTCAAGGGTCGAAGACTAATCCTAGAACTATAGTCACCTATTTTTGTGAGACTAAAGGTCACAGGATTACAACATCTACAATCTCTAATGCCAACTAGAGCTTTGATTATTTTCATATCAAAATCCTAATTATCTACTAATTCGTGCTAAGTCAAGGTTCCGTCTTTCAACACTCCCCTAAACCCAAGAAATAATGGATGAATGCCGTCTCAGGCATTTCATCAAATATGTGGCGTGCATAGTAGAAATCATGAACGCAAAAGCAAGGAAAGTAAGGGATTGGGGCTACAATTGATTCAACTAAACATAACCGGCTTTAATCCCAACCCAAGTTGGGAATTTAGCCACACATCACTTCACAATCAACAACCATAATTTCAATTCTACCAAACAACATTCAATTCACAAAAACCTAAAATAACAATAAAGAGAAGATAAGGAATCGGGAAAACGAACTTGAATTGATTGATGCTGAAAGGTAGATCCAAGTTCGATGCCAATGAATTCAATAAAAAACAATGGAAATCAAAAGTCCAGAATATGAAACCTAAAAATCGGCTCTAAACGTCTGTGAAAAGAAAAAACTGAATAATGCTAAAAACAGCCCGAGGAAAACTTAAGTCGTGCAGTCAAAAAGGGTGGCACGGTCATGCCCAAACTCTGCCAGAATCAAGCGAGCACCGTGCAAGTGGCACAGGCTCACCATGTAGCACGGCCAGGCCATGCCACTTGGCTGGCCGGCCAATCATGTCGTGCTTGTGTGGTACGATTCGGCCTTCTGTTCCAAGGCTTCCGCGCTTGATCCGTGCGACGTTTAATTGACCTCCTCCGTGACTTTAGATTCGCCTCTTTGACGCTCTTTTATTCCAAATATTAACTATCTTTCCGCTCCTTCAACAAAGTTTCTGAAATTACAGAAAGATGTCATATGAGCGAAATATATGTGTAGGAGGTCGATTTGACCTTTCCTTGACGTGATAAAGCATGAAGATGTAGGAAAAATCGAGTCAAATACGGGCTAAAATATGGTATAAAAATAGTTTTATCAATGATCACCAACAACAATATGACCCTAATATCCACAACTAAAAAAAACAAAAAGAGAGAAAATAAAAAAAAAATAAATAAAAGGAAGGGGGAAGAGTGAGAACGATTATACCAGGTCGGGTGTTGAATGTACCTGAACTATGCCACAGTGGCTTAAGGAGCATCAGTCACTCCTTGCCTCTCAAGATGCGAGTCGTCAACTCGGATGCAATCAAAGCTCTCAGAAGCTTATCGTGTGCCTTCCCATGCATCTCAAAATAGTGTGAATAAGAAAACACTAGTAAGGATGGAGCAAACAAAGTTAGTGTCCTCTTAAACTCATCAAATGCCATAGAAAAATCAAAATCATGATAAAAAAAAAGTAGTCCACTCAATTTTCCTAGGCATGTCCTCTAGGTATGCACAATAACGGTCCAAGGAGGGATTATACCCTCGAATGTCACCTTGGGACTCATGGAATGCATGCAAGTGGGAGGGGGTCGTGGAAAGTAAGGGGGATGAAATGGGAGTCAAGTCAAATGGCTCAGTGCAAATTGGGTCGATAAGATCAATACTAGGTGTGGCACCAACCACCAGAATGTCATCACACAACTCCACGAAAGGAGCCTACTCAAGATATGGCTCAACCAAGATAGGTTCTTTCGACCAAGTAGGAAAATCATCCTCTAAAACAGTAACATCACCCCTGTATGGCTCAACCATCTCTAACCCCGTGCACTGAGCTAAAGGGAGGGGAGAAGCATGTAAGGTCAAAGCACTGACGGTAGTGCCTATGGTTGTGCTAGAAAAGGATGGAGCAACAAATGTCAATGGAGGCGAGGGAGGGTCAAACACTTCTCCTAGGTCGGTCAAAGGTGCATCATCAACAACATTAGACTCTAGGGGAAGGGAAGACTCACAATTATCATAGAGACCAGCCTCAAGTCTAGGGCAAGGTAGACTAGAGTTGGTCTCAAGCAATAAAGTACACTCCTTCATCCTACTAATAAAACACTCATGTTGCTCATTCATTGTCCCTATCATGGCATCAAGTTTAGCACAACATTCATCGAAAACATCATAATAAGGACAAGAGTTCACATCATGGTCAAAAGATTGGCAAAAAGAGCACAACATATGAGGGTAAGAAGAATGGTGACGATATGAGTCCCTAGCATCATTAGATTACCATTGATGCCAAGCTAGAGACTCAAACAAATCCCACATGTCATCATCAGTTAAAGAACGCAAACCACCATAACACATGGACTCAAGGATGGCTCGAGTCTCAGGTGCTATCCCCTCAAGCACGACATCACATATTTCCCATTTCTCATACGTGAAATGCACATATAAAGCACGATAATTATTCAAAAGAGACAAATATTACCAAAAAGGTTCATGCTCAGACTTAGGTAAATGAAAAATAGCCATCTTGAAAAAAAAAATTTTGAAAATTTTATTTTTTTATTTTGGGATTTTCTAAAAGGCCTAGTCTCGAATGCTCAAATAAGCCCCGATAATGAAAAACGCCAACTCCCCGGCAACGGCGCCAAAACCTTGTTAGGGAAAAAACAAAGTTTTAATATTTATAAACACCAAGTGCAAGGTGTGTCATTGAGTACTTGGGGTGTCATCCTCAGAGAGTTGTGTTTCCAACTACCAGGGCTAACTAAAGCGTCTCAAACTAGGCAAAATCAAAGGAAAATATAGTAAACTACACTACGCTGACAAACATAGAAGAAGCGACTTGGAGTTCTGGTTTCACCAATGGACGAGCCAACTAATCGAGACAATTCCTAATGTACTCAAACTACATTACGAACTAGAGATGGTCGGTTGCACCATCGAAGACCACCCAAACCCTCTCTCAAGGGTTATGAGCTAATCTAATTAGCCTAACCACTTATTTTCACGGGGTTAGCCCAATTAGACCACAAAATTAGCAACCCTCAGACCTAACTTGATTCGGATACTATTTTCATGTCCCGAACTCGGCTATTCCCTCTCCCACACTAGCTAATTGACCCCACCTCTCAGCATAAGCCAATCGTCCAAAAATATGAATGAAAGCTCTTTCAAGCATTTTGTCGAACACTTGGCGGGCGTGAGAGAAAAACTCTAAGTTCTAGGCATAGATTGGGTATGGTTAAGCCAAATACAAGACTAATTAGCTATCAAGAGGCTAATCACAATCCAAGCCAACACAATCTACCAACTAATCAACAACGAAAGACAAAAACCCAAATTCAAACCTAAACTGACAAAGAACATAACAAGCATGAAGATGGAGGAAAGAGAATGAACCTATGCAAATCTAACGACCTAATAAAACATGGATTAACAATGAAAACAAAGCATTAAAACTAAATACAATCTAAACTAACATAATCATAACAAGA
>JACYFF010031954.1:10422700-10435804 GCA_017589665.1 Selenicereus undatus | reverse complement strand
TATATATATATATATATATATATATATATATATATAAATAAATAAAAGAATGGAAAATACTCAATTATTGAGTCACAATCTATGGCAAAGGTTCAGCTTTTCGAACCTTTGCCGTAGATTGTCACTCAGTAAGTGAGTGTTTTCTTTTCTTTCAACTTGTTCGACTTAATAAATGCACATGATGGAATAGTCAGTAATCATATTTGTCATGTGCTCTTGGAAGGGTGATCGCTTGCATTTTAGAAATTAAATATGCACCAAAGAAAAGAAATGAGTTCTTTTTTCTGAGTACCTGAAAGTCCCTATACCTACGTTGACTCAGCGCAAGTGAGAAGTGGAATATAGAAATGGGAATGATGTTTGAGGGATTGGGGCCAGACTCTTCTCGTATGCTTGGTTTAGCTGAGAAAGAGGCTATTGTAGAGCGTATTTGGCTACAGCGTTTTGGGTAACGTTTGCGATTTTGACCAAGTTAATACACTCACCACATAATTTTTAGTGTTCGGTAACGTAGTGTTTTGACTAGCATTTCAAATAACATTTAGCGTTTTTGAAAATCTAATAGCATTAACGTTTTACATTCAAAAGGTTCGTTCCATATTTTTTTACCAAAAATTACCCTTTGGAAATTTTATATTTAAAAATCATCTATATCCTTTTATGTACATTTAAATTAATCAACTAATCCAACTGCTAAATTTACCGAATACATTTTATTCAACTGCTCTTCTAAACAGCTATCTGCTATCCGCTAAATTAGAAACGCTATCCGCTATCTGAACAGTTATCCGCTACCTAAACCGTTATCTGCTACTTGAACCGCTAATTTTGCCGAACAGGACCATAGTAATGGTGATGGTGGCAGTGATGGAGGCAGTTGTAGTAACAATAACCATAATAATAATAATAATAATAATAATAATAATAATTATTATTATTATTATTATTATTATTATTATTATTATTATTATTATTATTATTGTTGTTGTTGTTGTTGTTGTTGTTGTTGTTGTTGAAGTGTATTATTTTAGTATATCACTTAATCATTATTTACTTAGCTTAATTTTTAATTATTTCTCATTAATCTATTTAGCAATTTGGTTTCATTTAATTATTTATTACACTCTTTTTTGGTTCCACACTAGGAGACACGTGACTCAACATCTTAGCTACAGAGGTAGGGGGTATAAGTTTAGGAGGAATACTTCTATATAAGTAACATATATATGCCAAGAATTAAATTTAGGGAGCATGATCAATGTAGGTAATACAGAGAGCTCAAATTAGGGAGCATGATCAATGTAGGCCATACAAAGAGCTCGTGTGTCTAATAAAGTAGCGTCATCATACGTAAATAACGTAATTAATATGCATTGCTATTTTGTGCAGGACATTATTGTAGCGGGAACCGACACAAGTGCAGCTATGGTAGTTTGGACAATGACAGAACTAATTAAAAACCCCACTGTGATGAGAAAAGTACAAGACGAGCTTCGAAATTTGATTCGAGGCAAAAATTTTATTGATGAGGATGATCTCCCAAAGCTCACATACCTCAAAGCTATAGTGAAGGAAACATTTCGATTTCATCCTGCAGCTCCATTGTTGATTGTTCGGGAAGCAATCCAAAACTGCAGCATACAAGGTTACGATATTCTCCCTAAAAGCTTACTACTTGTGAATGTGTGGGCGATCGGTAGAGATCCTGAAATTTGGGACAAACCGGAAACATTTATGCCTGAGAGATTTTTGGGAAGCTCAGTTGATTTCAAAGGGCAAGATTTTGAGTTGATACCTTTTGGGGCCGGAAGGAGAATGTGTCCTGGCATGCTTATTGGCATAGCTAATCTGGAGCTCGCGCTTGCCAATCTATTGTACTCTTTTGACTGGGAATTGCCTATTGGTGTGAAAAAGGAAGACATCGACACTGATATGATACCCGGGATCACTATGCATAAGAAGAATCCTCTACGCCTTGTGGCTAAGAAGTTTCCTCACGTAAACTAGCGGGTGTTCAGGTTTTTACCCCCAGCACATAGTGTCCTGTATGGCTGTATAGTGGCTAATTGTGGCTTATTGAACGTCCCTGCACACTCGAGCAAGCACGATGGTTTGATGAAAGAAAAGTAAGAAGATTTGTGTAATTGTCATGAATAAAATGTTTAGCATTCAAGTCCGATACTCTGATGCATGTGTTTAATACGTACCATATGTAATTTCATGTTTTAAGCGTTAAGTGGTAAATAATGATAATTGGATTTTGATTCTCTGTTTATATGTTTGGTCCATTGACACCATTGTCAAGCTGCTCTCATCTGGTTTTAACTGTCAAAGTTTGCTGCGCAGAGAAGCGAATCTAACGGCACGCTCACGGTGGCTGCAACTAGTCATGTGCACTTGATTCTGCGAGCCAATTTGGGACGTCCACGTATACATACGTGTTTTGAACTGAGAATATACATTGCTTTCGGGAAAAAAAAAAAGTAAACTTTGCCCGCCCCCCAAAAAAAAAAGTACACATGCACGTCGTACAAATGATGCAGATTGTCAAAAGAACATGGTATTACATATTTTTACATGCTCTTTAACATATAATGACAAGAAAATTAAAGGCATATTAGTCGGATAAGTAAACTGTTAGGTTTTAAACACATAAGATTCAAAAATATCAAGAACATTATAGTATAAATAAAATCTGGTAGAAAAAAATTTGAGGAAAAAAATTATATTTTCATTACTTCAAGACAATATAAAACAAGTTGTCCTATTTACAAGTGCTAATTAACAATACATATAAACAAATCCTTCTCACATTTTTAACAATCTTTCTCACATTTTTAACCCCGGATATGTTCCTCAAACAACTAATTACCGGTTGTTTCCTATACTTATCTACTCTCACCAAACTCCCTCTTGATTTTTTTCCGGTGGTGTCTTCATGTAGTCCTCCACCATGTCTTCCATTAGCTAATATTGCTCCTCATTTATAGAGAAGCTAGCAAATTGCCAATGCCCCTGTTATCAACTATATATGCACTTTGCGGCCCAAAGAAAAGGTCAATTCTACTTTTAACTTTGGATACCTCCCCAATAATACAACCCCTAATGGAAAGTTCACAATTTTCTCCGAAGGCACCCAGTGCAGTGACTTTGAGGCCTGCCAATTTACACATCAAATTCTTCATATATTCTTCACATAGCAACGTAACCGAAATATTTGCTACACTATTGCCTTTATTTTTTATATTTTTTTCATTGGTTTTTATGAATCCCAACATAAACAATGTTGTGGAAAAGAAGACTAAACGTGTGAGATATCACATTTGCTCAAAAGTCCTTGTCCAACCAAATATATAACAAATTGAATTGATTAAGGATCTGCTTTCTTCGACTTATTTTGTCTGAAGGCCCTATTCTCTTCAACTTATTTTGTCTGAATTTATTCTAAACTGAACTTATTTGAACTTATTTTGAACTTATTTGCTGAACTTATTTTGAACTTATTTACTGAACTTATTCTGAACTTATTAAGAATTAATTTATGAACTTATTTGTTGAACTTATTCTGAACTTATTTGCTAAACTTATTCTGAACTTATTTACTGAGCTTATTCTCAGCTGAACTTATTCTTCAAAAAATAAGTCAAAGAGCACCGACCTAAGTCTATAAATAGAATATCTTCATTTTTAGTCAATGATATATATGTGTGTGTGTGTGTGTGTTTGTGTTGGGAAAAGGAGGATTGATAATATGAAAACGAATTCTTTTCTCTCTTTGTGCAGTTAAGATAGCCGATTAAAAATAAAGAAATATTATAGATGGGAACACCCGAATTTTTACTCGAAAAACTCTCCAAAACAAAGGTGAAAGCCACTAAGCTAGCAGTCCAAAAGATACTTTCACTATTATAATGTAGGATTACAAACAATATAAAAGGTAACTCCTAATGCTTCACCCAGTTAGGATGGGATACAAAAATAACTCTCACCCAACTTAGGTGGACATCCTCATCAATTATTGGTAGTACCCTCTCAAGTGTTTCTCTCACTTGGTTGTATTTTCAGTTCTTTTGTTGTGTTTTGTAAAGGCAACTAATGCCTTTATTTCAAGAGGTTTTGGAAGAATCATTGCCAATGAAAACTTCTCCCCTAAGGAAATGCATCACTCTTCTTAAGTCTAAAAATAAGTTTTGAATAGCTCCTTAAAGTATTCTCATGTTTTTTTTTTCTTATCTTTATTTCTCTCTCTTCTTTTTGACTGTTTTTAGTTATGAGAATTCCTGCCCATAATGGAAGGAATCACAACAAATCGTCCCCTTCCTGACTTAATTGTGGGAACATTGCACCGCCACCTTTGCAACAGTTTTCAAATTTATGGGTCGGTAGCACCTTGCTCATCACATCCAACCAATTTTCATTAGTGTGGACTTTCTTAAGTTGTAGGAGCTTATCTTCTAATACTTCTTGAATCCAGTGATAGCGAACATCAATATGTTTCAAACGGGAGTGGAAGATAGAGTTCTTGGCTAGAGGTACATCACTTTGGCTATCACATCGCAACACATATTTGTCTTGCTCATAACCCAGTTTGAGTAGAAAATTTCTCATTCGTGTGATCTCTTTGCGTGCTTTAGTAGCTGCAATATACTCAGCCTCGATGGTTGATAGAGCAACGCACTTTTGAAGCCTAAATTGTCACGATACAACTCCCCCAACAAGGTAGGCAAATACCCAAAAGTTGATTTCCGAGAATTGATATCACCAGCTAGGTCAGCATCTGTGTACCCTACTAACACGGGGTTTTTCTTGACCAAAACACAAACATTGTTTGGTTGTTCCCCTAAGATATCGCAATATCTATTTCATCATTGTCTAGTGTTCTTTTTCCTGGATTTGTCAAGAATCAGCTTATGGCACCCACAACGTAAGCAATTTCGAGCCTATATATATCATGGCATATATACGGTTGCCAACAACAGATGAACAAGGAACATTCTTTATTTTCGCCTTTTCTTTCTCACTCATTGGACTATGCATCGTACATAGTTTGAAATGTCTAGGAAGTGGTGTGCTAATAGGTTTGGCCTTGTTTATGTTAAGCCTTCCAACAATTTTTCAACATAACTTTCTTTCGATAACCATAATAACTGCTTTGATATATCTTGAGCTATTTTCATTTCAAGGATTTTCTTTGTTGATCCGAAATCCTTAATGGCAAGTCATTTGCTCAGTTCCTTCTTTCAAGCATAAATTTTCTTTGGATCATACCCAGTAATTAATATATCACCAACGTAGAGTAGCAATATGATGAACTCACCACATTATATTTCTCTATGAAGACACAATGGTCTGTGAGCGTCTTCTTAAAATTATTATTACCATGAAAGAATTAAATTTTCTTATACTATTACCTGGGCATTTGTTTAAGACCATAGAGACTCTTCTGAAGTCGACACCAAATTTTCTTGTCCTCCGACTTCAAAGTATTCAGGTTGCTCCATATATACTTCCTCCTCTAGGTTACCATGTAAAAACGTTGTCTTAATATCAAGTTGTTCTATCTCCAAATCTAAATTAACGACTAGACCTAGGACAACTCAGATTGAAAATATTTTCATAATAGGAGAGGATATCTCTTCAAAATCTATTCCTTTCTTCTGATTGAACCTTTTCACTACCAAACAAGCTTTACACCTCAGTCCTGAGTTATTCTCCTTATTTTTGAGTGGATTCACCCATTTGTTTCTCAAGATTCTTCTTCCCTTGGACAATACCACTAGATCATATGTATGATTCTTATGCAAGGATTTCCTTTCTTCTTGCATGGATTTCATCCATTCTACCTGATGGCTATCAGCCATTGCTTCTTCGTAACTCAGTGGCTCTCCCTCATCTGTGAGAGTTACATATTCATCTAGGTTATATCTGGTGAATGGTCATCTTTCTCTGGTAGATCGACTCAACTAAGGCTTTTCTAGCTATCTTTCCTCAACGAACTTAGTGTTGGATCTGGTCGACTCGTAGTGCCCTTCATCTCGATCATAGTTGGAGGAAGAGGCGGGATCATCATTGGTGGTAGTCTCATTATTATTTTAGGTTGTGTTTTGCCCTACATTATCATGAACTATAAAGGATGATTCTAGGTTTGGTCCTCAAATAATACAACATGTCAACTTCTTATAGTTCCCCTACTTACATGCATGATTCTAGGTCGATAGCCAAATTCCTTTCTTAGTGATCCAATACAAATACACTCCTTTGTTTTTGAATCACATTTGGCTCGATCATCCCTAAGAATATGGACGAATGTTTGACAACCAAACACTTTCAGGTGGTTATATGATACGTTCTTTCTATACCAAATTTCCCCTGGGGTAACACTATTCAAAGGAACTGATGGTTAAAGGTTGGTTATGTCAATGACAGTCTTCACGACCTCTCCCTAAAAGGACTTAAGGAGTTTAGCGTGAGAAAGCATGCATCAGAATCTTTATTTGATAGTTCGATTCATTCTCTTAGCTAAGCCATTTAACAGAAGTGTCTTCAGTGGCATTTTCTCTAGGCTAATCCCGTGGAACTTTCAATATGATTCAAAGGGACTACGACATTCTCCACCATTGTCCGCTTAAACACTCGTCAATTTTTTTTTCAAGTTTCACGTTCTACCTTAGCGTGAAACTCCTTGAACGCCTCAAGTACCTATTCCTTTGTTTTCAACAAAGAGACCCAAACCTTTCTTGAGTGACCATTGATAAAAGTAAGCAAGTATAATGCTCTGTCAAGCGACTTTTCAGTCATAGAGCATACATCACTATAATCCAAATCAAGAATGTGCTTTCTTCTAATGGATCAAACATTTTTATGAAATGCCACCCTTTGTTGTTTGCTAGCAAAACAATCTATACAACGCTCAAGCGATTTGCCTTTTATGTTAGGAAGAAACTTTTTTCTGGCAAGGATTTGTAATCCTTTTTTACTCATGTGTCTGAGTCTTTTGTGATCGTAACTCAAAATTTGAGTTGTCATAGGTAACATTATCCCTTTGCATATAAAGTACAAGGAACCTTCCTTTAATTTTTTCTTCTAGTAATGATTAGATTTCCTTTAGTGACCTTCCATATTCCACTAATAAATTGATTAACTAAACCGACATCACCAAGTTTTTCCGGTCGATATAAGATTGACGTGCATGTCTGGAATATGCCTCACATCCTTTAACATGAGCTTGCATCCTGGGTTGGATATTAAGGTGATGTCACCAATACCAACAATTTTACTTGAAGCTTGATTTCCCATCTTGACCTTACTAAAATCACCACATTAGTAAGATGAGAAAAAATATTCATGTAGAGTGACATAAAGCCGACACTCAAGTCAACAATCCATGATCAAAAATTGTATATGAGATTGAGACAGTTTCCTTCTCCAATGAGGAAGACATCATTGTCATCTTTTGCTACTATGACAGTAGTACTTTATCATCTTTCTTGCGTTCAATTTAATCTGGCTTAATTTTTCAAATCTTCTGGTCTTTCTTGTAATACATTGACAATAAGATCTCTTATGATCTAGCTTGCCACAGTAATAACAAACTAGTTTAGGGCGAGATTTAAACCTGCCGCAGTTCTCACTTCTCCCACGATTGTCAACAAATTGGCTTCAGATTGTATTATGATGCATCTTTCTTTCCTCGTTTCTTGATTTAGGAGATTGTCAGTCACAGTATCCCTAATGAGTTTTCCTGTTGGGGCAGAGTTACTCAATGTAACTGCCAATGTGTCCCAATTCTTAGGAAATGAATTGAGAAACAGTAGTATCTGCAACTCATCATTGAGTTTCATTTCAATCTTTATTAATTAGTTTATAAGTCCCTTGAAATTGTTCAAGTGCTCAATTATATTTTGTCCATCACTATAGTGGAGTTTCACCAACCGCCTTATAAGGAGAGCTTTGTCACGTGCCATCTTCTTTTGGATCAAGGGATCAAGCTTTGTCCAAAGAAGATATGCATTGTCAAATGTTGACATATGGTCAAACAAACTTCGGTCTTATACTTCTGGATTTTCGCAACTTCTTTCCGATTTAATGACATCCATTCATTTTCATTTTTACCTTCTCGCATATCTTTATTCAAAGTAGGCTCAGAAAGGTGTATGCAAATGAGATGGTCCTCTATCACGACCTTCCAGTGGGAGTAATTATCAACAATGAGTTTGATCATGTCACTAACATAAGTGGCAACTCCCATAATCTTGATTACACAAGAATATGGTTGTTCTACCTGACATTGATACCATTGTTGGGATAAAGGTGGATTGATAATGTGAAATTGAATTATTTCCTTCTTTGTCCAGTTAAGATATGCAGTTACAGATAAAGAAATATTAAAGATGGGGGCACCCGAATTTTTACATGAAAAGCCCTCCAAAACGAAGGTAAAAATCACGAGACTACTAGTCCAAAAGATACTTCCACTATTTTATAGTAGGAATATAAATGATATCTCCTATAAATAATATAGAAGGTAACTCTTAATGCTTCCCCCGGTTAGGATGGGATACAAAAATAGCTCCCACGCAACATAGGTGGACGCCCACCAATTCTTGATGGTACACTCTCAAGTGTTTCTCCCATTTGGTGGTGTTTTTATGGTCTTTCTTGTAATGTTTGGTAAAGGTAGATAATGCCTTAAAGATCTTTTGGAAGAACTATTACTAAGGACAACATCTCTCCTAAAGAAAGATTTCACTCTTCTTTATTCTAACAATTAAGTTTTGAATAGTTCCCTAACGTTTCTCCCTATTTTCTTCTCCTTATTTCTCTCTGTTCTATTTGACTGTTTTTAGTCACGAGAATTCCTACCCATTAAGGAAGGAATCCCAACAATATGTAGGTGTGTATAAATTGAACTAAACTAAACTGAAATTATTAACACTGAAATATAAATTGAACTCATTTTGAAAAAGATAGTTGAAGAGAACATAGTCATGTACAATTACCAGCTTTACACCACTAATACTTTTCTCTCCTTAAAAGGTGACAGTAAACACACTATTGATTAAGTTTTCCATTAAAAATTTGTATCATTTTGATGGGACTAATATTTGAAACAAAGGTAAGATATTAATGCCACCAAATGTTGTTGATATAGAGGTGGACAAAACTTTAATTTTAGGTGATATAAACATGCTCCGTAAGGACACCACAAAGAGGAAGATCAAGCTAACATAAGATCGATCCAATCATAGTGAGGACAAGAGTAAAAAATCATAAAAATTTTAGTAGCTTCACCACAGTGTTTAAATTGTAGTGATTATTCAACCCAACAAGTTTATCAAAGCTAGCTATAAATAACAAGTCAGCCCTTTCTATGCTCAAGCGAGCCATTAGACATATAAACTCATTTACAAGTTAACAAATTCATGTTATCCTGATAAGGTATTGGGTGCCATCTTTTATTTTGGATGTATAAGTAACAAGCTCTTCTACCATGGCCTTTTCCCATTTCTTAGATTTACTAGCCTAAAAATAGTCGTGGGCTAAGACATGTCACGGCCTAGATACGACAAGGGCAGCAAGAGTGGACTAGGAGATAGAGAGGGTTGGTATGATGGAAACACCCCCTAGCCCAAATGGAAGACGAGGCAAAGTGGACTTGGTTTCTTGGCAAAGGAAGATAAGCTTGATTCTGGTAGATTCAGTCACTAAAGCAGGCTATGGAAAAGTTTATTCATGAAAGGAGACATGACGCCTCGTATAGATTCAAACTGTACTGAGATCAAGACACCGACAGCCTGACACTCATTTTTCCAATCATTAATTGGGTCAAACCTAAGAAAATAGAGATGCCATAGGCAAATACATGATAATTGCTAAAATCAAAACTTAGACTACACAACCACTTAAAAGTAGAAATGCTCCAAACGTCTACTAACTTTCATTGGACAAGCTATAGAAGTACTCTCAAAACACATCCACTTTTAGCAAGCAATGCACTGTAATAGTACCAATGACTACCTGAAGGAATATAATCTCATTCGTCAAAATACGTTATTTTTAGGCTCAAAACTGACTCTTCAGGCTTGCTTTTTCTTTTCAAGCTCTTTCCTTAGGCTCCATGTTATCCTCCTTATAGCAGAAGTGCCATCTCCAATGACAGAGATGCCAAGCTGCTTGTCCAACTCCAAGGCTTCTCAAGCAATCATTGTAGGCGTAGAAGAGTCTTGTTTAGCTTTCTCATGCTGCTTTTCTTGAATATCTACACATTTGTTCTTGGTGCACACCTTCTGCTTTGCCCTCTTTCTCAACTTAATGCTTTTGGTAGGCTGAATAACTTCTCCCTTTTCCAACTTGCATGATGGTTGCACAAGGAGTTTCTCGGCTCTATCACTTGACACACCCTCCTTTGTAGCTCGAGGATTGACAAACTCAATCTGACTATTTGCCTTATGGATTGTCCCAAACAAGGCATCCGATACTATTTTTCTCTCTAAGACAGCCCCATCGTTGTTGTTATCATCCTGAGAGTTCATTTGGTTTGTACCATCTAAAGTATGCTATTCAAGATTGCTCTGGCCGTGTTATACAATTGGTAATGAAGATTCTCCAACAAATTCCAAAGCATCAACCTCATGTGGGTTAGAAGTCCCCTTAGGTGCATTATCAACATTTTTGCTAGCCTCGATCTTCAAAAAGCCAAGACTATAGGAATGCTCGCATATTTTTATAGAGGTTTCATCTTGAACAATTGGATGGAGCCAATAGCTTCTAGCATGTTGATTCTACACCTCTTGACTCCAAGATAGAGTAAAAGTTCAACTTTGATTGGATCCAAAGAACAAGTTTTAACAATGATTTTGGCATATGCTAATGAAGATTTGCTCTTGCTAGCATAATCAAGGCCAAATCACCAACTTTAGAAGCAATCAACTCTACGTTCTCCTTACTCTGCCCATGGGATGGGTGGCCAAAGATCTCCACCTATGTCCTCCTAGTTTAGCAAACTTCATTCTCATTCAACAATTTGAATTCTTCAAACTAGTTGTGAAGGATACCTGCTTCATTCTTTTAACACATCCTCTGGTTCTTTGATATAACCAAAGCTTAAGATGAATTTATAAAGAACCATACCCCTAACTTTCGAAGGCATTAGAAGTTCATTTGTTGTGCACACTAGGCTTGCTCTCAACCATTCCAAGTTCCCTTCACAAACCTCCCCTGTGATTAAAGGAATGACCCTACTTTGCCCCTGACTTTCATCACTCAACCTAACTTCAAGAGATTGCTTCTACAAGTTGTTAGGCCTCTAAAATCGGTTGAATTCTAGACAATTTTCACCTCCACCTCTTTGATGATACCTACATTTTTCAAACATAGTCTATCCAACCTCTAAATGGTGGCCTCTAATTATATTTCCTGTCGAGTCTCGAATTGCACAGATAGCTTCTTCTCTTTGCTTGAAGTTAACAAAATCAAATTTCTTGTGGTACATCCTCCTTTTGTTGGGAATGTAGGCTTCTAAATTTCAAAAATAGTTTCGAAAGAGAGGAAGTATCACAATTATCTAGCAAGTTGTTGACAAATAATGATCAACTTAGGGTGTTTTCTACATTTCTGTATTTTTCCCTTCTCAGCGACTCACTGCTCCATTGAAATGGAAGAAATAGCTACCCAAATATTCTGATACTCTATAAAGGTCGTCAAATTAAAGAGTTTGTGAAGCAGATCTAAAAACCTAGCAATTTTCACCCGCTTAATCAAACTCCATGCGCTTGTGTGTCTTATGACTCCTTGACTTTCAAGCACAACTTCCGACATTGGTTTTAGTAATGGCGGTTTGAGGCCATAGTCGAGGCTGTCTCTGGCAATTTGCTTTGGTTAGACTGCGTTGGCGACCTCCTTTGGTCAAATTGTGCGTGCTAGACACTCTCCCTAACCCTTCTTCTGCACTTCTCACTCCCGTAGGCTGCCTGCTAGTATTGCCTTCTCCCTGGTTGTTGGCTCCCAGAGCTCCGCTCAGTAGGAGAGGGGGCGAGGATCCCTCCGATGACGAGGTATGACAAAGGTGGCTCTCAGCCTCTCACGCGCTGAAGATGGATGAAAATTGCTTCTTGTCTAGCCTTTTGCATAGCCAAGAAATGCAATTTCATCAAGTTGGTGCTTTGGAGTAAGAAGTGCGGGAAAACACTCACGCCAAAAAATTTTTAAAAAGAGTAATCTGAAGGTTCTGAAAAAGCTTTTAATTGCACGGAGAAAGACTATCAAGACTAGGATGGGCACACAATTCAGGGGCGGAGCTATAGTGGGGTTACGTAAGGTTAAGCGATCTCGCTTTAAAAAAAAAGGAAATATGTTGGTTAAGTTAAAAAAAACAATAAGCTATATATATAATTTGTGATGCATATGAAGGCAATAAAACAAGTTTGCTTTGGTGGCGGATGGTTGTAGAGCTGAGGCAAGTGCACTCCTCATTACTTGTGGGTTCAAGCCTTGCGTTTGACATTTACAGTCAAAGCTTTCCTTGGTGTTTTTTGCCCAAGTTTCGGATTAGAACCTGCGATTCTCCCCTTCCCCTCATGCTGCTCCCCCCACTGCCCACACCCACAGTCTTAGAAACTCATAATCAGAAACCCACCACTCCCAGGCCTAGTTGTTTGCCACTAGTGGCATTATCCGGCAGCCACCATCAACCCTCCAGGCAGTGCCCCTGCGCCACCAACAGTCCACCACCACCAAAACAAATTCGCAAGGTACAAACACTAAAACTCTAGATCCAAGTCTAAGGGTTTGTTTCTTTCGTGGGTAAATTGGGTGAATCAAAAGGGTGAAGTGGATTGAAGTTGGTTGAGGTGGGTTGAGATAGGTTGAAGTTGGTATTTTTTTTTTAGGTGGGTTGAAATAGGTTGAAGTAGGTTGAAGTGAATTGATGTTGATTCAAGTTGGTATATTTTTTATGTGGGGGGTTGAAATGGGTTAAAACAATGAGAATGTAATTAATGTGAGCTAATTTATGAAGTTATCCAAATTTTGTGAAATTTTTGTTTGTTATTTTTGATTTTTGATTTTTTTGATTTTTAATTTTTAATTTTTAGTTTTTCATTTTTC
>JACYFF010031954.1:10381157-10417700 GCA_017589665.1 Selenicereus undatus | reverse complement strand
AAAAAAAAAAAATACCAATTTCAACCTACCTTAATTCACCTCAACCTACTTCAACCTACTTCACCCTTTTACCCACCCAATTTACCCATGAAAACAACATGCCCTAAATCTCACATAATACTTTACAAATTATTAAAATTATGAAGGGGGGTGGGTTGAAGTTGGTTGAAGTGGGTTGAAGTAGGTTGAGATAGGTTGAAGTTGGTATTTTTTTTTCAAGTGGGTTGAAGTAGGTTGAAATAGGTTGAAGTAGGTTGAAGTAGGTTGAAGTAGGTAAAAATGGATTGACCCACGAAAAGAACAGGCCCTAAGTGTTTAGCTTTAATTTTCGCTTTTCTTCGTCAAATTTTTAATTGCTTACCCTTTAATTATTTAGATAGTCAAATTAATTTCAATTGTTGAAATCATTTGGTGAAATGGACTACAAATCATTTGTCAATCGTAATTGTATGTGTTGTTTACTGCTTGGATTCGTCTCTGATTAGTCAGAATTGTTGAATATCCTTTACTTGCCTAATTAATTTTTTTTTTGTCCAGTTGAAAATGCATAAATATTTCAAAAAGTTGGCTACTGAATCGTTTCCTTCAACTTGCACCTCTAAAAATCCTCCTTTAAATTAAGAAAATTGTGAACACAACACTCAAACTTGAACCCCAAATTTTGATGCAAATACTAATCCCTATTATTAAGAAAATGCCTTGATTACATTAGCTTTGTAATTTTGTTTTTATGCCTATTATTAAATTTACAATTTCAAATCAGATGTATGTTTGAGCCCCGACCCCACTTGAATTAATTCCTGGATTCGCCACTAACACAATTTGTAGCAAAAGTGGTTGCATAAGTGACATCACGCCGAAATTGATCCATAATTATGCTTTAGAAAGAAAAGTATAAACCATATTTGTAGTCTGAGATGTTCATGCCAGCCAGCTCACTCTATTTTGCTATCCTTAGGCACGATTTGGGCATATAAAGACTACCAAATGGGGGTTAAGTCCTTGTACTTGTACATGTTGGACTTAGGGCATGACACCCATAAGGGGTGCGAGCACAATAAGCATAATATCTCGACAGCTTAAGCCACCTCAGAAACCCTAGTTTCTCGACTGTCCATCTAATATAAAAAGGGACCAGTCTAAGAGAAAACATACATAAGAGAAACATTGAGGGTTTTCTAAGGTGAATTTTCTACACAAAACCCTAGGGCTCTTAGCATGTGGGATCACATGAAGGTTCTTCATATATTGAGTTCCATCCTCGACTAGTGATTCAAAGCAAAGGTTCAACCGTCTTCCGTTACAGGATTAAGGTAAATTTGCTTACGCTTAATTTGTTATATTAATTCCTTCAATATGAGGGTTAAAAACATATAAAAATTTCAACTTTCTCCTTAAATAATCAATAGATACTCTATAAGAGAAACAGAGGGGCAACTAGGACGGGTAGAATCTGATGAGAGAGAATGATTAAGTGAATCCCCGAGGAATCCACATCAACAACGAAGTAGGTGGAGTAAAAAAAATTCCTTGTATACTTCCCTAGATCCAAAAGAAAGGAAACAAAATCTTATTTTTCCACATTTTATTTCCTTCTAATTTCGTTTCCTTCCAAAACTCCTTTCTCTTGTATTTTGTTTAGTCCAAATACAACCTTATTCTTTCAAGGGTTCCCCCAGCCTTGGGTGTCTTCTATCTCATTCTTGACTCTGTTCCCATTTTGATTTGTTTTGCTTGTCCAATTCCATTACGCAATGTACACCTTAGCTCCTCGATGGTGTCTTTTTATCTTTTCAAGAAAAGCCAGCTACCCAAAACTAGAGCCACTTCTAAAAAATTGAACTCAATCAAACTACTTCCAAATGTAGTAGACCTATTATACCGCATTTAGCTCCAATAATGTTCCTTGAAAATCAACCAGATTGTCGGCTTAGACCTATTATACCCCTATTACCTGATAAGTGCTAGCAAAATTTTGTCTGACCCAATTATCTGATTTTGTCGAACCTGAAAAAAAAAATTAGTTACGGTTTTGAATTTTTCGTCCGATTTTGAAATCTGGACATAATTTTATTTTATTTTTTGTATTTCTATTATCTAAACCTGATTCCAACCCATATTTATGCTTCTCCAATTTATCCAATCCTGAAAAATAAGGTTTCCAACATCAATATGACGGTCGAATTTAGACATTGTCCGATTTATCTGATCCCATATTCGACTTGAACCCAAATTTTTTTTAACACCGCTTAATATATGAAAAACTATATGTTGAGAACTATATTTAGAATACCAAAATCATGAACATAATTCGTGCCTCTATTTCATAACTTATCGCATACTCCTTACGCCTCAAATAGATTGTCCATTTTTTAAATGAAAGTCTCCAAATAAAGCCCTTTCTTAATTTTTATAGCATTAAAAAAAATCTTGCTTTCTACTAAAATCAATTAAGAATAGGTGGGTGTTAACTAGCTTAGTTGGTAAAATGTCTATAAGTTGTTATTAGATTGAATTCAAATCTAACATATATCAACCTTTGCGCCTCATTTACACCGAAAAAAAAAATAACAACAATGCATGAAATGATTTCCCTTTAAAGACATCATGATTGATTAGCTGCAACAATCTTATTGGAACAGATGCAATAATATGCACTTTTATTTTGTTTAAGATATATATTACTATAATTTGATCCATGATATACACAAATTCCTTTAAATATTTATTTGAAAATGCTAGACATATATAGTTTTTATCTCTTTGTCTCTAGGTTTTCTTGTAAATTTCATATATGAGCCACGTACTAATTTTCCTGTAAGAGTTACTTATGTATTCTTTTTCATCAAAGATAAGCTCATCCACTTGCAAGAGGAGAATGGGTAAGCAAATCTTTGCAAGTGGCAGCGCTTGAACCCCTAACCTCCCATTTGAAAGATGAGTACGTAAACAGTTTGACACACACGTGCGCTACTGCGTGTGCGTACAAGTGTACATACATAAATGAGAATTCGTGTCCAAAAAAAATAAATTTCAACCTGTCCTCAATCGCACCCTATTGCAAAAGAAACAACCTTCGCCACTGCTTGCTCTCTTCTTCATAACCTGTTATGTGGGATCCGCTAATCCCGATATTTAACTGTCTCTACGATTGCGTTAGAGTTTGGCTTGGTTTTCTTTTTGGTGTTTTTTGTGTGTCTTTCTTTGTTGTTCTAGGATGAACTCTTCCAATGTATAAGATCTACCTTTCTGATGGTGCAATCCCCCACGAATAGTTTTCTGATGGTGCAATCCCCCACGAATAGTTTAACTACCGCTTTGTCTGGGTGTTTTATTGTTTTTTATTTATTTTGAAACTGGCTGTTAATTATATTTTTTTTGTAAAATCAGAAGTTAGAAAACTTATAGGGCTGGATCAAAAAACTAGTCTCATATCCTGATCTAGGAAATGACCAGTTCCAGGCTTGGATCAAGCACATCTGTCTAAACTTGATACCTATCGATGATTACTACCTGATCTAGGATTAGGTAGCCTGCTTGATCCAGGAACCCGACCGGTTCCTCGGCTAGAGCAGGGGCCAATTCCTGGTCCAGATAGTCTCACTGGCTTGGATCATAACCGTTTCGCTGAAAATAAAAATACGAAAGAAAGAATATGAGATAAGAAAATGATTAAAAAACAAAAGTAATTACAATTATACAATTAATAAAGTTGCTAGTGGGTTTTTAGGAAAACTTACAAACCATATCTCTTTTCAAAGCGAACTATACTGGTTGGACAAATTGATTCTGCTCGAAAAGGTTTTCAAAAAGACTCCCAAGCAATCCCTAGTGTGGGGATCAATTTTGACTGCTTGGGGAGCCCAATGAAGTGATTAATCCTTAATATTGGAGGGGAGACTCGAGACTTGACCACACTGGTAAAAATCTCCTCTCAATCTCTCAATTACTCTTGTTTTTTCTAATGTGCGAATGATCTCTCAAATCAACTTGATGCCCTCAACCCTTTGGGACACCCCTTTTTATATGTGATAATTAGACTGACTCAACATGAGAAAGGGATACCAACTCCTAATCCTATTAGACTTTATCTAAATAACTTTTACCAATTCTCTTCGGATTCTGTTTTAATTGGATGCGTCAGGTTAATTATTCCCAATTAAAAATTGACTAATCCACTTGGACATGGACTTAGGGGAGGAAAAAAAGAAGAAGAAGGAAATTGGCCCGCTTCCTCAAGTTGGCTGGCCAGCTTCCAGGCCCAGTAGGCCTTACTGGCTCATGTTGTTACTTCTAGTTGAACTCCTTTTTCTATTTTTATTAATTACTTCATTGGGCCTCCGGTTTTATAGTTGCGATAGTTTTCTTCATCATTGGCAATTAAAAATACAATTGCCATTTGTAGGCGTCCATAGTTATCCCCACTTTGATCGAGTCTGGGTAAGGCAGAGTTTAAAGTAAGTGCATAAAACTTTGCCTTGACTTGGACGCTTGAAGGACTTCGAGTCTTGGAGCCCACGCACTCTTGCCTGGATAGAGATGAATACTGAATTGTCTGAACCTTGATCGCTACTGTATCTGAAAGTCCGACGCCTTTCACTCTCATCAGGATAGAGATGAATGTTTGAAATGTCTGAACTTCGACCACTCCTAGATCTGAAAGTATGCATATGCATTCTAGTCGGGATAGAGACGAATGCTGAAATGTTTGAAATTTGATTGCTACTGGATCTAAAAGTCCAACGCCTACCCACTTTCGTTGAGATAGAGACAAATGTTGAAATGTCTAAGCTTTGATTGCTACTAGATTTGAAAGTCCGACGCCTATCCACTATCGTCAAGACAAAAGCGAACGTTAAAATGTCTAAACTTTGACCGCTACTGGATCTGAAAGTCTGATGCATATCCACTCTCGTTGAGATAGAAACGAATGTTGAATTTGATGATTTTATCCTTTTGCTAGATTAGTGGATTTCCTTACGTTGGAGTAGCGGACCTTTTGTCAGTCTGCAAGCTGATGATTCATGATCTTCTTAAAGACTCCTGTCTAATTATTTGTTGACATTCCGTCTACTTCTATTCTTATCTTTGTTGGCATGTGTTGATGAACCAATTGGATCTCCTCTCTCGCCACTTGTTTCCCTTGGTCTGCCACTTGTTTTGATGCATGGAAAAACAGTATTTGTGGCCTCAACTAGCTTAGAAAACCAACCAGGTCCCCCCTTGACAATCACTTTCTCTTTCTTCCTTATTTTTTGCTCTTTTGACTTGATAATGCATGTGAACGATTCCCTCTAGGGAGCCACTCGGGTCCCTAGGCCTTGTTTTTTGCTTTTTTCCATCTTGGATTCTTATCAATTGAATTCCCTAAAGCTATCATGCATGGGGAAGGGTACCGATCAAGTCCCCATACTAACAACTTTGATTTTGTTCTTTGTTTTTATGCTCATTGGATGCTTGAATTTTTGTAATCTTCCCCTTGACATAGATGTCGATCGGTTCCCCTAGGTGTGGCTCTTTTTTTTTTCTTTTGATTTCTTTCTCTTGCTTTTGAGTGTTTTGTTTGCATGCTCTTTGGCAAAGCACCTTCAAGTGGAACCCAGCCGGTTTCCACCTTCTTTTGCTTACCTTCTTTTGTAAACAACCCCCTTTGGCCTTGTATGAGTCACATAATCCTCCTTCGTTGCTTTCAAGTGCGTTCTTACTGTGTTCCACATTCTCATTTCACTCATAATTGTGTTTTTGAAAAATCATAAGAAGTGCTCATCCTCCCCATAGGGAAGAATTGAAAGTAAGGCTTCCTCAAGACTCTTTTATTGAAAGAGCATGGAGGCATAAATGCTGATCACCATGCATCTAGCCATGCTGTCATAAATGTTGTAAGTGTTCTTCTGACTAGTTGTTTCCTTATTTCCATCTAATGTGGATCTAATATGGTTTTTTTCGCCTTTTCCTTTTCAAGATGATTTAATTAGGTGTCAGTGCCCCTAGAAAGTTCGTGATAGAGCTAGGCCCTCGAGAGCTCAGATTCAGGCCATTGTGGAGAATGCAAGATTCGATGCCTTTTATGCCGCATTAATTGGAGTCGTGGACATACTGAAAAAACCTCTACCAGCACTAACACTACTAAAAAACTGCTTTTTTCCGGCGGATTTTCCGACTGAAAATGACGTTTTTTCCATCGAAAAATGTATTTTCTGGCGGAAAATCCGACGGACATGTTCCGTAGGAATAGGGTCCGTAGACCCACAACTTCCGACGGATAACGGATTCCGTCGGCCATGTCCCGACGGTCAGGGTGACGGCTTGCCGACGGATTTTCAGGTGTCCGGCGGACTCTGCCGTCGGGCATACCCGGTCAAAATGGCCACGAACGCCATTCCGTCGGTCAGTCCGGCGTAACTGTCCGACAGAAAGCCATAATTCCGTCGAAAATTTTGGGAAAAATAAAAAAAACTAATTTGAAAATGTAGTTCCCCAAATACAAATTTACAACCTGCATATACAAACTCAGGCCAACCATATGTTGACCGAACCAAAACAACCACACGTGGTACACAAATCGCAACAAACATAACCATCATACGTGGTACACAATTCGCAACAAACGTAACCACCACACATGGTTACTTTCATTCAATAAGTATAAATAAACAACCACACCAAACGGATTCTAATAGTAGGAAGTACAGTAATAAGAAACCAAAGCAAGCCAACAAATGCAAGAAAACGTAACTGTTCAAATGAGTATCGAGGAGGAAGGGGAGGATCGAGGGACATTCTAATTGAAATAATCCCTGTAGTCATGAAGGCGATCATCATACCCAAGGTTGGTGCTACCATCATCATCATCATCATCATCGTCATCGTCAAAGGGTTGCGGTTCAGGAGGAGGAAGTGGAGGAAGGACATAAGGAGCAGCGCGGCGGTGTTGTTGATGGCGCATAGAAGGGCGTGGGCGAGATCCATACCCAGATGCTTGTTGAGCTCTCATAAACTCACGGAATGTATATTTCAAACCAGATAATTCCAAAGTGAGTAAAGTCACTTTCTCTTCTAAGTGACGGTTTTTCTCCACCATCGTACTGAGCTCACTGTTCAGTTGGGTGACCGATGCTCGCACATCAGGGTCATGATCACGGTCCCGGGATGTCGCTGTGGGCTTCACTAGGTGCTTCAGTTTCACCCCTTCTGATCCTAGCCCATACACACGACATTTTTTGTTGTAGTTAGCTTGCACCCACAACTCGGTCTCGGATAGGACTTCAGTTGGTTCGGAGCCGGGATCGATGGAAGATTGCGAGTTTCGAATGTGGTCCCACTTTAATTGGTGCTCCGTTTACAAAATCTGATTCAAAAAATTACACATTCCAAACATAGCATTCAATCGTGAAGACACTGGGCTGATTTGTTAGGCAAGCAAGAAATCATGCAGGTGACTTACCTATCCTTTTTCAGATTTTTTGTCCACCCATTTGTTAGCCGCGTCTACATGAGTGTTCTTAAAAAGTTCGAGGTCCGTAACCTCCCTATTAAGCTTCTTCTCCTATACAATAACAGAATACGTTAATGTACATGAGGATGGCTCTAATAGGATAAGGCATTAGGAAAAATAAGTACAAGAAATAATGAACCACGCACTTACCATGCGTCTTCTGTGCTCGGTAAATGGGACCGAACCAGATCTATGCAAAGAAGAACCTAACCCGTCCTGTTCACTGTTCCGGTTCTTCTTTGCCTGGGAACTCATCTTCAAAAATTTCTCGGAAGCCCAATATTCCTGCAGCGACTTCCAAGTGCTGTCAGACAACCACAACGGTTGTTTCCTCCTCTTCCTCAACTCCCCGAATGTGTCCCTCAATCTACTTGCCCCTTTCTCCTCGAAATTCCTCCATATCTGGTTCTCATGCTCCGGAGCCCAATGGTAACGCTTCTGCATGAACACAATTACATGCCACAAAATGTAAATGATGCTAATAATATGAATATATATATATATGTATATGTAGATAAATGTACAAAAAATTGGAAAAACTCTTACCTTAAACTCACCAAACCACAAGTCCCGTTGTTATTTAGGCACTTTCCCCCATGTTGGCCATGGCTCAGGATATTTGCCCGTAAATATCCTTGTAATCTCTAACACAACATCGTATAGACAGAAACTTGCAAATTAAGAAAGAATGGATCCCCGTCAGAAATTGCTTACTCTTTGCCATCAGGTGTGATGAGTTGCTTGTTTGTGGTACTGCCATGGCTAGAAGCATGTTCACTTTGTTCCCGACTCCTTTCTACAGATTGTTTTGGAATAATAGGTGGGTTCGGATCATGTAGCTGCCAGACATTTGTACATGGGGGATGTTGGGTGTCATGTGCTGGCTAAAGTGTATGGATGGAATAGTGCGAGGGTCTGGGATAATGACGTGGGGAACCTCAGGGCTTTGATGTCCCTAATATTGCTCTTCTTGCTGACTAGTGGGGTCCTGTCGGTCTGCTCCCCGAGAACGCCCACGTCCGACCCCACGACCACGATGTGTACCTGACATCTTTGAGACAAATATACATAGCGTAGTGATCAAATAATATAATAGAAAAATAATTAATTACAGTTAAATTAACAGCAAATGTCGTGTGTGACCATAATTACAATGTCATAAGTGTCACGCATACAATGTCATAAGTATCTAAATTAACATAGAATACAATTTGGTTTTAGGTCACAATCTACTCATTTATCATTATCACTTTCATTCAGAGTTTTCAGTATCGTGGTCAATATCATCTCACTCCTCCTCTTCACTTCTCTCAGCTGGAATGTCTTCGTTTACCTCCTCAATTTCTTCCTCTTCATTTAACAAAGTTGCAGGGAGCATGTCAGTTACTGGTGTCATGTGGGACATTTGTTCCTCTTGAAATGCAACTGGTAAAGTGAATTCATTATTCACTTTGTGTCTAGATTTGTTTGGTACGACAACCCACGAGTTACCTTTATCTCTTATTCCATTTGGGTACCACACCACCTGGATTGCGGAAGCAGCAAATATGAATGGATCATATTTTTTGTATCTTCTTGTTGCATTAACCTCAATGAAGGGATATAGTTTGGGGCTACGTGTTCCTCGAGGGGTGTTATCAAACCAATTACACCTAAACAATGTACATTGTTTAAGTGGTTCTCCTAGATATTCAACACCAATAACTTCTTGAAGGATTCCATAATAATTATCCTCGAATCCACCTTCCCCGCTCCCTTTCACACAAACCCCACAATTGTAACTGTTTTTTCATTCACACCTTTTCTGTGTATGAAATAAAAATCCATTCACCCTAAATACAGACCAGGTGGTGACCTTCCTCAAAGGCAATTGAGCCAAATGGTACAGGTGTAGCTGACGTTCGTCATTGAACATTTGAACAATGTCAACCTACAAGTATTTATGTTTCAACTCATAAGGTCGGGACCATTTGCTACAACTAAGTTCTGATGAATTAGTACAGTAATTTCCAACGCGGATGGCAAAATTAAAAAATCTTACTGCTTTTTTGAACTACCAAATAAACTTTGACTCTATCAGTGCATCTAACTCCACATCTGTGGAATTTGGGTTTCCTTGTAATTTTTGTTGTTTGAATAGTTTGTACAAGTCATTATTCACTGATTACCACTATGTTTCAATTCATAAAATGCTATTCGTTATATGCATGTAATGGATGAAAGGGGTACTTTTTTTTGTAACTTACGCGATGTACGGTTTAACTTCATTACAATTCAACACAAGATGAAGCTGTGCAGCGTTCATTTCTTCATCAGTTAGGTACCTCTGTGTCCGACTTCCCATAACAGTACCTTTAGTTTCGAAAACTGATAAAATTGGCCCACCTTCTGGCTCCACATTGATTTCCTCATTTCGTCAACGTCATGTGCGCATTGAAGGCACATTAGCGCCGAAGTAGAACGAAGAAAACTGTGATATCTCGAACACCAAATATGCTTCAGCCACTAACCCCTCAAAGGATGTTTTATTTTTAATTTTCTTCTTCATCCACCCAAAGTACCTACATTAAAATTTTATAAGTGTTTGAAGCACACTTTAGTTTTACATTTACATGTGTGACGTAATTTTTCAAATGTATTTACCTTTCAAAAGGATACATCCATCGATATTGCACTGGACCCCTAAGGTATGCTTCTTCTGCCAAATGCACAGGTAAGTGCTCCATGACTTTGAAGAACCCAGGAGGGAAAACTCTCTCCAATTTGCAAAGGATGATGCGTATATTGCGTTGCATTTCTTATAACTTATCGACCCGTAACACTGTTGAGCAAATGTTTTTGAAGTACTCACTTAACTCAACAAGTGGTTCAAGTACATCGTCTGGTAGCGCACGAAATGCTATTGGCATTAGCGTCTGCAGGAACACATCACAGTCATGACTCTTCATGTTTTGAAACTTTGCAGCCTTCATATCTACTCAATTCCCAAAGTCGGAGCAATAAGCATTAGGCAGTGTAAGCTGTTGGGCCCACTCACATACCCCCTTCCTTTTATCCAAAGAAAGGACGTATGAAGCCTTTGGCTTCGGTGTCCTCCCGTTAACACCTCGTTCAACATTTAACTCGGGACGATCACATATGTCTGCCATGTCCAACCTCGCCTTCACATCATCTTTTGTTTTTCCCGGAACATCTATGACAGTGTTAATGATGTTGTCGCAGAAGTTTTTCTCTGTATGCATAACATCCAAGTCGTGATGTAACAACTGGTCTTTCCAATAAGGTAAATCCCAGAAGATGCTTCTCTTGGTCCAGTTGTGAACATTTTCCTTGAAACCCGGGATTAAAAAATCTCCATCGGTGGTTACTTTTGGAAGACCACGCACCGCATTCCACAGTTCCTCGCCAGTTATCCTGGATGGATGGCCCTCTTTCACCACTTTTCCCTTACAAAATGCAGTGTAGTTTTTTTGAAACGCATGATGTCGAGGCAAGAATCGACGGTGATAGTCAAACCATGATCCTTTGCCCCCATGTTTCAAATGTGTCGCCCTCAACTGATCCATACAAACAAAGCAACTCGAAACACCATGAGTGCTCCATCCAGATAACATTCCGAGCGCGGGGAAGTCATTCACTGTCCACATTAAGGTAACTCTCATCAAGAAGTTCTGCCTCATGGAAATGTCATAAGTCTGGCGACCATCCCACAAAGTTCGGAGCTCATCAATCAACGGTTGCAAGTACACATCTATTTTATTCTTTGGATTTGACGGCCCCGGTATAATGCAAGTCAAGAACATATATGGCGTTGTCACGCACATATCTAGAGGAAGGTTGTAAGGTGCCACAACCACAAGCCACATTGATTAAGAATGGATAGATTGTGAGAAAGGGCTAAACCCATCAGCACACAAACCAAGCCTCACATTAAGAGGCTCAGAAGCAAAATCTGCGTATTTATGATCAAAATGTTTCCACGCTTCCCTATCTGAAGGGTGACACAGAACACCATCCTCACGGCTATTGTTATAATGCCACCTCATGTGCTCAGTTGTGCTTCTTGAGGCATAAAGGTGTTGCAACCTTGGTATCAAAGGGAAGTAGAACATTTTTGCATATGATTTTAACTTCTTCCTATTATCACTTGACTTAATCGGCTTCCATGTTGGCAAATCACAAAACTTGTAATTTTCAAGGGCTGAATCTTCCTTAAAGTAAAGCATACATCCACCGCGGCAACAATCAATCCTGTGCACATCTAAACCCAAACTTCGGACCTTCTTTTTCAACTTTGAGTAACTTTGGGGCACACGATTATCTGGCGGGCAACTCTCATGTAGTAACTGCATTACCTCATTCATACAATTTTGCGGCATATTATAATCAAATTTGATACTTATCAACCTCACAGCATTAGACAACTCAGTTTAGTTTGAACATCCCTCCCACAAAGGCCTCTGAGCAGTTTGAAGCATATCATAAAATGCCTGAGCTTCTGCATTTGGTTGCTCACTAAATTCAACCTCATTAGTAACAATGACATCGTTCACCATTACTCCAACACGATCGACAAACGAGTTTGTGTTATCGAAATCCATAGGACTTGTTGGAGCCATGTTATCATACAAGTTTTGTTGGTTACTACTGCCAACATTTGCGTATTAAGTTGGTTCTATCTCCCCATGAGATTTCCGATACCAATACCCCTTAACAAAGCCGTTTTAGTACAAGTGTAATTTAACATCATCAGGTTCCCTATAAGCTCTGTTTCCACACTTGGCACAAGGACATCTATAATGCCCATTATTAATGAACTCTGTTTGACACCTTGCAAATTGATCAAACATTTCTACTTCTTCTAAGAACTCCTGCCTATAAGATTTTCTTCCTGAAAGAAATATTTTATACATCCACCTCCGATGGGGGTGGTCCACACATATTATCCACTGTTCATCATTGACAAAGTAAGCAGTACATTTGTGACTTTAATCATCGACGTATTTATTACATTTTAATTCGTATATAACTGAATGCATGATGGACTTATCATTAAACTATTTCATCATACGCTACGATTAACACGATACCAACGAAAGCACATATATATTACGACAATGAAGTCAGGATATAATCCTGTTTCAATGTCTGAAGTGAGAGCCAAAAGTTGTGACATGCACACCGACAATAATGACACTCACAGCAACAATAACGGATTTTTTCCCCTTTCGCAATACGTTTTTTCTTACGACCCATTTCCTTCATATTAATAATCCACAAAAATCGTTCTTATTAACACACAAATTAAAATAACACCGTTTCCTCAAATAGTACACAACAACATATATGTACAATTTTTTCACATTTAACGGAATAATATAACCTCATAGTTGCTTACTAATTGTTTTCTATCAATCCTCAACAATAAATACATTTCACAACTAATTATGTTCAATGTTTGTACAAACACATTCTTCACTTCACTATAATTAAGAACACCAACAAATTACTAATAATAGCACTTACCTAACAATTACATATTAATTTACACAAAAGTTCAACATACACAAACCATTATCAACAAATTAACACATATCACTTAATCAATCCACTTTAATTTACCAAACCGCTGTGACAATCCATACATTTTTAATTTTCCACAACAATCAATTTTCAAAAATCACTCAATATAAATCTACCAATCACTAATTACCACAAAACTATCAAAATTATCTCTTCAATTTCACAAATATACAAAATATTTAGGTTTAAATACTTACTTCAAGATAACGAAATTTATGGGCCACAAATAGCGGGATGTTGAGGTCGGCCTGTGGTGAACAGGCGGCGGCGACGGCGGTGGGAGGCACCGGAGTTGAGCGGCGGGGTCGGCGGTTGACGCTCACGACCAACGTAACGCCCACTGACAAGGCGGCCGAAGGGGGTGGTCAACGGGCGGGGGCGGGGCACACGACGGTGGCAACCGGCGGGGGAGGGGCGAACGCGGGGGGGGGTGACTTTGGAGGGGCGAAGGAGAGAGAGAGCCTGACTGGCGACAGCCAAGTCGGGCCTCTTTTAAAGGGGGTTCGATGGACATGTCCGCCGGACAGCCTGTTGGACATAAATGTCCGACGGATGGTTCGACGGACATGTCCGTCGGACCCTTCAGAAATGGTAAAAAAAAAGGGTGGCCAATTTTCAAAAATGGGCGTTCGACGGGTGTTTTGCCGGAATATCCGAATGTCCGCCGAACCCTTCAAAAATGGTAAAAAAAAAAGGCGAGCAATTTTCAAAAATGGGCGTCCGACGGGTGTGTCGCAGGAATATCCGTCGGCCCAGTCCGACAGATTGATGTTTGCCGGAATATTCTGCCGGAAAATGCCCGCTTTTTAGTAGTGTAAGCCACAGCAACCAAAAGATAACTATGTGGTCGACTCCCCGCGATCTAGGATCTTAATCCTATCCCGCCACAACTTCCTATCCTAAGCCATGTCCTCCGTCAAACCGACAACTTTCAAGCCCTCTCTAACCACCTCGTCCAAGCTCTTATTTGGTCGTCCCTTCCCACTTCTGCTTTCGGGGATGTGGATCCTCTCACATCTCCTCACTAAAGCGTCCACACTCCTCCTTATCACATGACCAAATCATTGGAGTCTTGTTTCTCTCATCTTATCTTCGATGGGAGCTACTCTAACTAAGTCCCCGATAACCCCATTCCTAATTCTGTCTATCCTCGTATAACCACACATCCACCTTATCATCCTCATCTCTGCTACCATCAACCTCTGAACTTGTGTCTTTTTTAGAAGTCAACATTCCGATCCATAAAGGACGGTCGGTCTAACTGCCATACGATAGACTTTGCCTTTCAAACCAAAAGGCACCCTCTTATCACACAGCACGCCTGAGGTATACTTTCATTTTTGCCAGCCTACTTTTATTCGGTGGTTAATATCTTCGTCAATATCCCCATTCTGTTGAATGATCGAGCCTAGATACTTAAACTTATCGACCTTAGGTATCGGCCTCCCATCCAAGGTGACTTCTCCCACTGCATCTACCCTTCCACTGAAACAATAATGCAAGTACCCCGTCTTCGATCTACTATTTCTAAAACCTCTAGATTCCAGAGTATGCCTCCATCGCTCCAACTTGTCATTTACTCCTTGTCTGCTCTCATCAATAAGAAAAATATCATCTGTAAAAAGCATACTCCAAGGTAACTCATCTTGAATCCCTCTTGTAAGTTCATCCATAACTAGAGTGAAAAGAAAAGGGCTCAATGCTGAACCCTGATGCAGGCCCATACCAATGAAGAAGTCATTTGTGACCCCTCCTGGCATCCTAACACTCGTCCTACCTCCCTCGTACATATTCTTAATAACTCGAATGTACAAGGGTAACACTCCTTTCTCCTCCAAGCATCTCCATAACACGTCATGCGGAACTCTATCATATGCTTTTTCCAGGTCAATGAACACCATGTGGAGGTCCACCTTTCTATCTCTATACAAACCCATGAGTTTTCTAAGGAGGTAAATCACGTCTATGGTCGACTTGCCTGGCATAAAACCAAATTGGTTCTCTGAGATTGAAACATCCTTCCGCAACCTTATCTTGATCACCCTTTCCCATAACTTCATAGTGTGACTGAGCAATTTTATACCCTTATAATTATTACAATCCTGAATATCCCCTTTGTTCTTTACAAAGGGATTACTGTACTAGACCTCCATTCTTCGGGCATCTTAGCGGTCCTAAAAATAACATTAAAAAGCTCCGTTAGCCACTCCAAACCTTCCTCACCCAAACACTTCCACACTTCCACCGGTATTTGATATGGACCCTCGGCCTTTCCATTGGGCATCTTCCTCAAGGCCTCTTTAATCTCGTCCGTGCTGTTATGACCACATTCTCACAGATCAATTCTCCTCTCATCACACTCTCGTTCCCTCCCTCGGGAATCTTCCATCCCTTCACCATTGAGGAGATTGGAAAAGTATCTTTGCCATCTCTCCTTGATCTCTGCATCCTCAAATAAAACCTTACCATTTTCATCCTTGATGCACCTCACAACCCCTATATCCCTTGTTCTTCTTTCCCTAGCCCTCGCCAGCTTGAAGACAACCTTCTCTCATTCCTTGGTCTCCAGTCTATGATATAACCTATCATAAGCCATGCTCTAAGCTACTGCAACAGCTTTCTTGACTGCCTTATATCTAGCTCTGCTAGCATCTCTCTCTCCATCCACCCTACTGTTCATGAAATCCGCATATGCCTCTTTTTTCTCCCTGACTTTCTCCTTAACCTCCTCGTTCCACCACCAAGCACCATTCATTTTGTTACCACCCCTTCTAGAAGTACCTAGGACTTCTTTAGCCAACTTTTGAATACAATCTGCCATTGCTTTCCACATTGTATCTGCATCCTCTACCCGCATCCAAGCTCCTTCTTTAGTAATCCTCTCTGATAATAACAAGGTGTTTTCCTTTGTGAGGGTCCACCACTTAACCCTAGGGTCCCCGACTCTCCTCTTCTTCCACTTAGAGCATTTGAACTCCACATCCAACACTAGCAACCTATGCTAAGTTCCTAGATACTCACTAGGAATCACCTTACAGTCCTTACAAAACCTCCGACTATCTGCCCTCATCAGGAAGTAATCAATCTGGGTCTTCAAAGAGCCACTCTTGAAGGTCACTAGGTGGTCCTCTTTCTTCTTGAAAAAGGAGTTTACCACCAATAATTCATAGGCCACTGCAAAGTCCAACACACAAACTTCTCCGTTATTTCTCTGCCCAAAACCGAAACCCCCGTGGGCCGTATCATACCCGATTGAGTTAACACCAATATAGCCATTAAAGTCTCCTCCTATAAAAAGTTTCTCGCTCCGAGGTATCTCCTAGATGACCAAATCCAACTCCTCCTAAAAAAGCTTTTTAATATCGTCCGGCAGACCTATTTGAGGTGTATAAACACTGACCGCATTTATGAATTCTGAATCCACCAAAACCTTAATGGCCATAATTCGGTCACTCTTACGCCTCACTTCAACAACAAAGTCTACCAACTGCTTCTCAACCAAAATGTCAACTCCATTCCTGGCCTTGATAGACCCCGAATACCACAATTTGTACCCATTAACTTCTCTAGCTTTAGCCCCCACCCACTTCGTCTCTTGAACACACGCTATATTAATCCTACACCTACGCAACGACTTAATTAATTCGAAAGACTTACCCGTAAACAACCCAATATTTCAAGATGCTAGGCGCACATTCCGAAACTCTCCACCCCTCCTACCCTCACTACCCCCCGGAGGACTGGCTGAAACTACTACACTGCTCGCCACTAACTAACAACACTAATGATAAAAAATACTAATAAAGACAATAGCCGAGAGTTCTAACAAAAATAATGCCCACAGTAGAAACAATACTAAGATTACCCACAAAGATAATACTAATAATAAAAATCAACCTCAGACCAACAAAGATAATGCCAACAGTAGACTTACTAGCAATAACTACCAGCGCACTCAAAAACCTTAGCTACTATACTTACAGAGACTAAAAGGCTATCACGCAAGGAGGTAGAAAAACGTGATCTTAAAAAAGGATTGAATCAAGAACTTTATTCTAAAAAACTTATCAAATCCTACTTAAAAAAAAAACTGAAACTAATCGCAACACTAATAAATAAAAAAAAATGCTAATATTGTCAGTGGCAGAGAATCCCAACACAATAATAACAATAGCAGAAAAACACTAATATAACCAACAAACTAATACCAATAATAAAAAATAAAATTGCCAAGAGACTTACCAAAAATGGTGAATATGAATGACAAAAAAACTAGCAACAAGGACACTAAATAAAAATGCTACAAGGGGTAGTGCAGTGGGGGAGAACTCAGCTGCAACAAGGGCACCAATCCGGAACCAGATACCAAAAACCTTCCAGGAAAATAATAAAAGAGCATGACCTATTTAGAAAAGGATGACTTAGAGCAAAATTTTAAAACACAAGCAGCCACCAAATTACAAAACCCTCCAGCTGCAACCCCAGTTTACACTACAAAATCACCGCCCACTGCAACTGATACTTGAACCAAGCAAATAATAGACAGAGACTAGAGATCGTGAAATAGTATTCGAACAAACCAGCATAAATAGACTAGCAATTAAAGCAGCAAAGGCAGAGCATAAGCAGAGAATATTATTCGAATAATAAAATTGCCAAGACTAAAGAGAGCCACCAGTATATCAGGAGGATTTCCACACTCCCCTGATGAATAGTCTTAGCTGATTCTTACTCTTCTTCTTGGCAAGACTATCTTTTCTGAGCTCGATAATCATTGTTACTTTCATTATTTAGTTAACTTGGTTAACCTAAATAGAGTAAGATACTTGAATTGGGGAATTCTTGCGTATTCCATCTTAATATGAATTGGGCACTTTCATGTGGCTATTAACGCTTTGGGCATGGTAACGCCATTTTTATATTATAAAATCACGCAAGGAGGAGTTTTTTCTAAACTCCGATTTTTGTAGGCCAACTTTCATCCATAAAGGAATCGTGTTCTCTTTGTTGAGGTTGAACCTGCTCAATCCTATCTCCAACGCAAGGTCCTTATAGAAGGACCTTTTAGCTGCACCTCATACTTGGCTGAGCAGGTCACTCCCCAAATTGTAAACCCAGGGGCGTAGCCAAGGGGGGGTCAGTGGGGTCACCCGACCCCCCTCTCAAGAAAAAAATATATATATGTAAGAAAATTAAAAAAATTTAAAGTTAAGTATATGTATTGTATTTTGTTGAAAATAAACATGAAATCTGCAATGGCTCAACGATTAGTGCCTATGTTTGGTGTGCTTGAGGTTGTGGGTTCAAACCTCCTACTTCCCTTATTTTTTCCCAACTTTTTTTTGGTTGTTTTTGTTTTTAAAACCAGTGACCTTTCGTGTTTGAGGTCGTGAGGCCAACTATCTCCTTCAACCTTCAATTTTTCTCCACTCCACTGCCCAGACCCAACTCACCCCACCGACCCACCTGCCACCCGCATTGCGTTGCCGACTCACCGTCCACCACCCACTGCCAACGGATTTGCTGTTTGCGCAGCGCAGCAAGCCCTCACGGCTTCACATCTCTATCCAAATTTGTGAGTTCTCAAATCTCAATTTGTAGGTTTTATTTCAATTGTAGGTTAAATTTGAATTTGTAGATTAGTTTGATACGTTGATTTTAATTCTCATGTTTGAGGCTTGAAGAAGACACCGTGGGTGGGTTTTGGGTTTGCTTTGCTTGATTCTACGGTTTTGCCATTTATTTCAATTGTTGGTTGCAATTGTTGGATTTCAATTGTTGGATGCAATTATAGTGGTTTTGGTCATTTATCTTGTGACTTGTATGCTAATTAATCATTGGTTATAGGTTAGGGGATCTCATAAATGTTTGATTTATATGTTTAACTCTAATTGTAGCAAAAAAATGCATAGATATTTCAAAAAGAGAGGTAAGGAATACTCGTCGTTACCTTCAAGTTCGAAATCTGAAAACTCGCCACTGAATGAAGAAGGTAGAAACGATGTTACTCAACCACAACCACCACCACCACCACCACCACCATCACCTTGTGATGTAAATATCAATTCCGTTCCGCCGTCTCAAAGAAGTCGGATTAATTCCGACCCCCCTCTCCTAATTTCCTGGCTTCGCCCCTTTGTAAACCACTGTCCTTTGTTTATTCCCCAGGACCCACCTTAGTTTATGTTCCATATGAGAACTCTTACCCTTGAAGGCATGGTGGAGAGGAAGAAGACATTTATTTCATTGACTATAAGGACCATAATGGCGATTGTGTAGCTTAAGCACCCTTTTTTGATGCCAATGTATGGAATTCCCAGTTTGCAGGTGATAGTTGCTCGGGCTCTTATACTAAGTTCGAACATTGGGGTGTCTAGAGAAGAAGATGAGGCAACTTTTGTAGAGATTCCGATGGTTCCTGAATCGGAGTGCCCATAACTTCTATTTCCTCATACTTTTATCGAGATAAGTGTGCTGCTTATCTTACTTGCCATAAGTTGATCTGCAACCCTCTAACTATTTCCTCCCCTTCAGTATAACTGCCAATAGTCTGGGTTAATAATGCGTCATTTCCACTTTTTACAGACGGAAGTTGTGAACCTTTTCTTCTATCATCATCCTCGGACTAATGTGGTGAGATTTCCTTCTGGCGTTGGGATTGTATTTTATTTCTTGCTCCTACTTGACTCCTCCTCATTTATGTCGTAGGGACTTGAAGAAGATGTTCAATCTTAGAGGTCTCGTGCTTCTCAATCTAGAAGATGTTCTTCTATCAGAGCGCGAGATGTCCCTGAGTCTTCTCATGCGCAAGAAGAGAGTCCACATCTAGAGTCGCCGTTAGAGGTATAACCGCTCCAAATTTACAATACTATGGATCCTTAAGCTCTATCTACTTCATTAAGAGAACCTTGTGTGCCTCGTATTTTGTACGATGATTCTTCTTCCAGAGTGATGCATGATTATCCTTCGCATCACTCTTGGGCCCTTGAGGGCAACCCTCATACTAATGTAGGTACTAGTCATGCTTCGATTGATTCTGAATATGCTTCTAGTTATGTTGACTACTTCTTTCTCAAAGCAACAATGGGTTCCCAGATAATCAGTAGGGGTAGTTTATTAGGTATATGTATAATACTTTGACTATGACTCTATAATTTCACTTTTCATGTGATACTAATGCAAAAATTTTATACATGCTTATAATGACTTTGATGCACATTAGCACTCACTCCTCTCAAAAATAAAAAGACGTAAAAGGGAAAAGGACATAATAAGTATTTAGAGAGCATTGTGGTCCTGAATAATAGTGCAAATGTTTATTGAATAATATCCAATGTTACAATCAACTAAAATCCTCAATTCAGGTTGGGGAGAATATCAAAACCAAAGCCCCAGTGGCCTAGTAGCAGACGTGGATACCAGCTAGTATCCTTGTACTGGGCCTCGTTGTTGAATCCTACTTGATCTTTGATGCTTCGCTAAGCCCAATTTGGATTTGGTCGTTGACCAAGCTGCAGGCCAGTACCAAGGCCGATTTCTACTTGGGTTTGGCTTGCTTCTCTAGCTATAAGTTAAGGTTGCATATGTTCCGAATTTTGATCAATTCACAGTGAGATTTTCCGAGCTGAAAAAGTAGCTACCATGTTATTTGAAAAGATGTTGAGTTTCCGACTCCTTTCCCTTGATAATGCAAACAAGCATGAAATTAAGAATTTCCTGAGTAGTTTTCTTGGCTTGCGCCAGGTTAAAATTTCCATAACCTCCTTAGAGCTCTTGCCACTTTCTGGGATCCTGAATTCTATGTCTTCCATTTTGGGAAGCGTGAACTATGCCCATTAGTGGAGGAGTTTAATGCTATCCTTGGCTTCCCCCTCTATTGCCCCCTTGTTTTACTAAACACTTCTAGGAGCTTTTCTTCTCTCTGTAGTTGTTTTTAGGTTTAGATGATGAGGATGTGGCTACCATATTGTTTAAAGATGAGGTAGACTTTGTTGCCTTACTTTCTTAGCTTCAAAAGAATGGTCGAGCTATTGATGATGTCTTTAGGCATTTGGGCTACCTTTATGTGTCTCCTAGGGGCGTTTCTATTCGTGGGTAGTACTGTGAATATAGGTCCCGTGAATTTGTTGGGTGTAGCTGAGGTCGTTTGTTGGGATCTAACTCTTGTGCCACTCATTATTGCTAATACTAACTTATGTATGGACCACATTCATCATCACCCGGATCAATATTTCTTAGGCAACCCACTACCACTGTAGGTAACATGTTAGGCCTAGGAGTAAGGCCAGTTTCTTTCCTGGGCTTTTTCCTCTCTTTTTTTTTTTGTTTCTTTTTTGTCTTGTTTATATTCTGTCTCTTTGTTCTTTTTCTTTTCTTAAAGAAAAGTAGGGACCCAGAAGATGTCTTCTTGCACCTCGCTGATTTGTCTTTTATCCCGTTAGTATGTAGATTTGGCTACTGGAGCACCTGAGACTAATAGAGATCCCAAGGAATGTAGACACATACCTAGCCTCACAATTTTGCCAAGGCGATAGTACAAAGATCAATATATGGTGAGCTGGACTAACTTCTAGGAGAAAGACTCTCCCTCTCATTGGGTCGTTCGATGGTGGCGCATGCGTCAATTTGTTTCTAACATAGAGACATTCGTCCATAGCTATCTCCTTGGCTTATTTGATGGGACCTATTATTTCCCAAACCTAGTGATACGATAATGTGGTCATAGGCAACGCATCCCTGCACTAGACTATGTTGTCCCCAAGACCTGCAAGAGTGAATACTCTCGTATCAAGTCTTGGAAGGACTATTGGCTGCGTCTTCCAATCATTGTGATGACATCTATCCCATACTCTGTGTGCGTCTTCAAGTAGCATCTTAAGTGGATGACTGGAATCTAATGCAAGGAAGGCTATTTATGTTAATCTAGTTTCTACTGAGAAAGGGATGATTGGGGATGACTCGTCTCAAAGAAGAAAGAAAAGTGTAAGTGATCCTACCCCGCAAAAGACAGGCCTTCTTAGTTATAAAGGACAAGAAATTAAAGAAAGGTGAAGAATTTCAGCTTTGCCTCTTATATGTTTTGTTTTTAGAATAAAGTTTAATGCTTTTTCATAGTAGTGTGCTATTAGTACTCGTGCTTCGAGTTATATGCTCTTAAAACTTTGAATGGTGATAAAGTATCAATTTCACTACCACTGCCATTAAAAGTCCCTGACACTCTTGAATGCATAGCCCTTTTCCTTTGGGTGTAGCCCAATATGCCATAAGAGTGACCCAACTTGCAGGGTACCCGGTCCGATTCTTTCAGTGGTGTACCGGTCAGTTTCCCTGCAATTAGGCTACTACGCTTACTCCCCTGTGCCTTGGCAATTTACTAGTGTTCTCATTTTTTCCTTTTTCTGCAAATGATATCCAATTAGGCTGGGCCATTAAGGCTTCCTACGTATCCGAAACATGGAATCAAGCCTTCATAGTTCATTACACATTTTTGTGTAGGCCTTGGATAGGCCTTGTGAACCTATTATGGGTTCAACTAATAGTCTCCTATGGAAATATGGTCTTGATAAAGTATGAACCTAATTAATCAAGCCTGAGTTTTCTTCTTGAATCCTGTATTAGTGGTCTTATCTCTTTCAAAACCAAGTCACCCTCTTGTAGATCCTTTTCTTTAACCTTCTTATTTGAAGCTCTTAAGATTTGGGCTTGGTAAATCTGACGCTGTGTAATGCCCTTAATCTCCTATCGCTTAGCATTACCAACTTTTCATATCGGGTGAAACAAATGTCCTATGCCCCCAAAGAGCGAATGGCAGTTTATTAGGTTAATCCTTATATTTTTCGACCATCTTTTCAATTATTTGTTGGAGGTTTTTATAGGTTGCCTTAATAGCTCAATTTACCTGAGGACGACACGGGACAACTTATGATGCTAAATTCTATACTTTTTAAGTAAGGTTGCTACTTCTGTCTTAACGTGGCTCCCCTGATCACTTATCAGTTAGCGTGGGACACCATACCTGCATATGATGTTGTTTAAGAGGAATTTAGACACATGTTTGGAAGTGATTTTTGCATAAGAAGTTGTTGATACCCATTTTGTGAAGTAATCGATTACTACAAGCACATAGTTATTCTCACCAGTTCCGTTTGGCATAGTTTTACTGATGATGTCGATTCCCTAAACTACCAGTGTAGTTTTTTTCAAGGCTGTATAATGAGTCTCACATTCGAGGAACTTTTTACTTATATAGTGTATGAACGTTTCTTCACCTTCTATTTTCTAAGCCAGCATGGCTCTGTTAGGCGATAATTTGTCATATTTTACGTGTCTCTTTTACCTAATTTTAGCTCATATAATAAGATAATCTTTAGGATTTTTACTTGTTTTATTTGCTTTTGTAAGTAATAATCTTCAATTGAGCAAATGTCGCGAAGATGGACAAGAAAAGCAAAAGACGACAAGAAAGGATACTGGGGTGACCGTGCCACTGTGCCAAAAAATCATGGCACGGCCTTGCCTTCCCAGCACGGGGTGGTCGTGCCGCCTGGCACGACCATGCCACCCCTCCCGCTTGCTCGTTGGCACGATTTTCTATTTAAACCCCTTTAGGGGTTTTTGTTTGGGAGCTCCCTAGGCTCTCCTTCTGCAACTTTTTGGGAGTCCTTAGCTTAGGTTTAGCCAATAAAAACCCCTTTTAGGGGGATTAGATTAGGTTAGTTTTGTGTGTGATTTGTAGAAGACGGATCGAATTCAAGATTTAATGCTAAGTTCTTCTTTTCTCTCTCTCTTTAATTTCATGTTTTTGAGTTTGTTTGCTAGTTCAATAGATTATTGTTTTGCTTTGGTTTCAATGTTTGTTTATGAATTAAAGCCTTGATCTTTGGTTATGATTTGTTCTTCAGATGATCGATTGATTCTTATTTAGGCCTTGACCTAACTTGTCTATGCTTGAATTTAGAGATTTCCCCCGTGCCCACCAAGTGTTCGATGAAATGCTCGAAAGAGCTTTCATCCGTGTTTTGGAGCAATTAACTTATGCTGAAAGGTGATGTCCATTTTTTAGTATGAGTGGAGAGAATGACTAGTATTTAGACATGAGAATAGTCCAATTCTATTTAGATCCAAGGTTGCTACTTTTGTAGTTTAATTGGGCTAATCCCATGAAAATAGGTGGTTAGAACAATTTAACTAGCCTTCGATCCTTGAGAGAGGGCTTAGGTGAGCTTTGATGGTGCAATCGATCATCCCTGAATCCTAACATAACTTGGAAAGGTTATGGTTTGAATTGATTAATTGGTTTGTCTTAGGTTCAAATATAATCAAAGTCTTTCGTTTGTTTTAGCAGTTTAGTTCTACTTTTCCTTCACCCTCTATATTGCCTAGCTTGATACGCTTTACTTAGTTATGGTACTTGGAAACCCAACTCCCTGCGGATGATACCCTAGGTACTCAACAATGCACCTTGCACTTAAGGTTTATAAATATTAAAACTTTTCCCTAATAAGTTTTTTAGCGCCATTGTCAGGGAATAGGCGTTTTCCCATATTGGAGCTTACTTGCGTATTCGAGACTAGGCTGCTATTTGGAAAAAAAAAAGAAATTATTTTTGAGAAAAAAAATCCTATTTTTCACTTTCCTCAGCATGAGCATGAATTATTTTGAAGATATTATGATAGATTACATGTTTTTCTTGCACATTGTGGTTACTGCTTGGATAAGTGGGAAATTTTGAGTATAGTCGATGAGGGTGTGAATTGTGAAACCCATGCTCTTTTGTTGCATTGGAATTTTTATGGTAAAAATGTTGATGAAGCATGGGATTTGCTTGATTGGTTGGCTGAGGATACTTATGAATTTTTTAGAGTAGTTGTGCTATTTCTTTCTCCCCATCCCCCTGTATCCCTAATTCTTATCCTTGTGGTATTTCTGTTGATGGTTTTACTAGACTTTCCAGAATGATTGAGACAATGAATGAGCAACAGCTTAAACTTCCTAATTTTATGTGGGAGCATGACCTATCACGTGAGACTGACCCTAGATTTCGTTATACTGAACCTGAAGTCAACTTGTGTGATGATTGTGAGTCTTTTCCTACTCTAGAGTCTGGACTAAAGGAAGTATTTGACCCTCCCTCAACCTCTTTGCCCCCTGTTGCTCTATCCTCACCTGACACCCTTAAGGACAACACTGCATCTATCACGACCTTTCCTAATTCACCTTACCTTTTAACTCAGTCGATGGGGTTTGGGGTGGGTGAGATGTTTAGTATTGATGTCAATGTTGATGAGGATGATTTCTGTTATAGGTCAGACAATATAACTATTGAGAAGCATGATCCTAATGAGACTCTTGTTAGGAGGCCTGGTGTGGATGTTGTGTTCACAGCTTTATGCAGTCTTGATCATGATGACCATATGTCCCCCAACCCCCTCGACATTTTTCATATTTCTCCTTTAGGTTCACTACCCTCCCATTCCCCTGAGTTTCACGATTGACCACTTGTTGATTCTCATATTGTGCTTGAGGGGAATAAGGTCGACTATTATGAGACTCTAGGTAGCTTTAGAAGGTGTAACCCCTTCCTTGATCCTTACAATCTGTACCTAGAACATTTACCTAGAAAAAATGTGTTGATTATTGCATTTGCCTATTCTACCGATTTTTTCAAGGCATTTGATAAGTTTAGGAGAGCACTCACTACCATTTTTGTATTCATATTTTTGTTCTCTTACTTACATCTATTTGAGTTGCATGCTCAGGTGTTCGATAAGCTCCTGTGAGCCTTGATCGCATTTGAGTTTCGACCTCGACTCTTGAGAGACTAGGAAGAGTAGCTGATGCTCCTCCAACCTCCCAGAGCACCACCTTAGTGAGACATAGTTTAGGTGCACATAGCACCAAACCTGCTATGATCGTTCTTATCCTTCTCTTTTCTCCTCTTGTCTTTTCTTTCTTTTCTTTTTATTTAGTTATGGATATTAGGATTGTGTTTTTGTTAGTGATCAACTTTGAGATGAAATTCGGGATGTTGTTGAGCCAACTAAGGGCTATGATCACCTTTTTGCTTTGTTTTCCTTTGTGTGTGTGTGTGTGTGTGTGTGTGTGTGTGTGTGTGTGTGTTTGTGTCTCGTGTGTGTGATTTTGTTTTTATTGTTTTTGTGTGTTTTTGTGGTGGTAGTGACTCCTCAGCTTCCAATGAGGACATTGTGAGATTCAGGTGTGGAGGCAAGAAGTCATATACCCTTTTGTGCATATTTTGTGAAATTTTTGGGCTTTTGTATAGTTTTTCTTGCTGGCTTTGGGGAAGCTTCGTACTATTCTGATTAGCTTAAATCCCCTGTGCTTTAACTATTAGCTTGTATGGGAACATGATGTGCATGATAGATCTTCGCCTTCAGTGTGTCATTCTAGGCTCTAATTCTAACCCCAATTGTTCATTATTGATGTGTAATCCAATCTTTATCTATACCATCACTATTAGCTTAGCTTAGTCATTCATGATTGGCTCTCCCACTTGTCTTGTACATGGGTACTTTAATCTTTGTTTGCTTCTAAAAAAAACCACAAAAATAAAAAATAAAAATTTGGAATGACAAGTATTCATTTGAGGTATGCGCTACTGGGGGTTACCCTTTGAGGCAATACCGCTACTGGGTGTTACCCTTTGAGGCAATACTGCCACTGAGAATGCTTGCTTTCTGTGTTAATAAGCCAATAATGTAGTTGTGTTAGTTAAGTGGGATTGAGTTTGATTCTGGTAGCCTAAGTCCTAGGATGATGATACACTAGCACACTAAGCACTGGGATGGATTCCAAATTTTGATGTACAGTGGGGTGAAAAGTTGGTGCTTTGATGTCATCAATGGGGATAGGGAGTCTTGATGTGTATATTTTGTTTATGTGCATGTTAATATCTTTGTTGCACGTGTGCATTGGTTAGTTAGAATATGTATAAAGTTCTCCCTTGTATATATTTGCGCTTTGTTTGTACATCCAAACTATTTTTCAAGTTTCCGTTTCTCTTTTCCTTTTTATTTTTCTTTTTCAAGATTTTGTAGGTATATCTTTTGCAAACCCTCACGAGACCTCACTCGTCCACCTGGAGGAACCAAGGGGTTTAAACGGCTTATTGTATACGCTAAATGTAACCGTGATTCCTATGAAAGTGAAGTTAGGTTCTTAGGTTAGTTTTTCCTTTGTTTTGCTCGAGGACGAGTAAAAGATGGGTGTGGGGGTATTTGTTAGGCGATAATTTGTCGTATTTTACATGCATCTTTTACCTAATTTTAGTTCGTATAATAATATAATCTTTAGGATTTTTACTTGTTTTATGTGCTTTTGTAGGTAATAAACTTCAATCGAGCAAATGTCGCGAAAAAGAGCGAAAAAGGACAAGAAAAACAAAAGACGACAAGAAAGGACACCGGGGTGGCTGTGCCACTATGCTAGAAAATTGGCACAGTCATGCCGCTGGCACGGCTGTGCCACCCCTCCCGCTTGCTCGCTCGCCCGATTTTCTATTTAAACGCCTTCTAGTGTTTTTGTTCGGGACCTCCCCGGGCTCTCCTTCTGCGACTTTAGCTTAGGTTTAGCCAATAAAAACCCCTTTTAGGAGGATTATATTAGGTTAGTTTTGTGTGTAATTTGTAGAAGACGGATCGAATTCAAGATTTAATGTTAAGTTCTTTTCTCTCTCTTTAATTTCATGTTTTTGAGTTTGTTTGCTAGTTCAATAGATTATTATTTTGCTTTGGTTTTAATGTTTGTTTATGAATTAAAGCCTTGATCTTTGGTTGTGATTTGTTCTTGAGATGGCCGATGGATTCTTGTTTAGGCCTTGACCTAACTTGTCTATGCTTGAATTTAGAGATTTTCCTCACGCCCACCAAGTGTTCGATGAAATGCTCGAAAGTGCTTTTATCCGTGTTTTGGGACAATTGACTTATGCTAAAATGTGAGGTCAATTGTCTAGTGTGGGTGGAGAGAATGGATAATATTTAGACATAAAAATAGTCCAATTCTAGTTAGACCCGGGGTTGCTACTTTTGTTGTTTAATTGGGCTAATCCTATGAAAATAGATTGTTAGAACAATTAAACTAGCATTCGACCCTTAAGAAAGGGCTTAGGTGAGCTTTGATGGTGCAATTGATCATCCTTGAATCCTAGCATAGCTTGGAAATGTTAGGGTTTGAATTGATTCATTGGTTTGTCTTCGGTTCAAATATAATCAAAGTATTTCGTTTGTTTTAGCAGTTTAGTTCTGCCTTTCCTTCACCCTCTATATTTCCTATCTTGATACGCTTTAGTTAGTTTTGGTACTTGGAAACCCAACTCCCTGCAGATGACACCCTGAGTACTCAACGATGCACCTTGCACTCTTAGGGTTTATAAATATTAAAGCTTTTTCTAGGCTCCCATAGTAGTAGTAGTTGTTATGAAGTATAAGATTAGAGGAATGCCTTATTGCAGGGGCAATAGAACTAGTGGATTGGACAGGTGTTCTTTGATCTTATGAAGTGCCTCCTAGCACTTTTGATCCCATTCAGTCTTCATTCCTTTCTTCAATCTTTCTTTAATTTCTTGAAGATAGACTCACACACCATTATTAACTTTGATATAAAGTAACTAATGTATTGCAGACGTCCAAGAAATCTTTGTATCTTTTTTTCCTATCTTGGACAGTGACATTTCTTGTATTGCTTGGATTTTCAAATGATTAACCTCGCTTCCATAGAGGTTGACAATGTGCCCTAGTAGCTTCCCTGAGGTTATAACAAATGCTCACTTTTGTGGATTCAAAACATTGTTGTAATTTTTAGGTTGGTGAAGAACTTTTGAAGAGTTGGAACATATCTATCCTTTTGCTTAGATTTTATGATCATGTCGTCCACATATACCTTAGCCTCTTTGTGCATTAAGTTGTGTAGCAAGGTGGTAGCTATCCTTTGGTAGGTAGCCCTAGCATTCTTTAACCCCAATGGCATCAAAATATAACAGTAGGTCCCCAATGGTATGATGAAGGTAGCCTTTGCCATGTCTTCTATTGCCATCTTGACTTGGTATTAACCAACATACCCATCCACAAAGGAAAGAAGAGCATCACCAGCTATGTTATCAACCAAAACATCTACATATGGTAGTGAGAAGTCATCTTTTGAACTTGCCTTATTGAGATCCCTTAAATCTACACACATTCTCACTCTTCTGTCCCTCTACAGGACTGGCATGGCATTTTCCACCCACTGAGCATACTGTGCAACCTTAATGAGCCCTACATCCAGTTATTTCTACACCTCCTTCTTTTTTCAAGGCCCATTCCGGTTTCAGCTTACGAAGCTCTTGCTTTATCAGTTTTGAGTCTGAATAGAGAGGAATTTTGTGCTCAGCAATATCTCAGTCAATACCCTACATGTCTTTGTAGGACCATGCGAAGACATCTATAAATTTATATAAGAGTGAAGTAAAACTTTCTTGCCCCTCGGGGGTTAGTGATTTTCCTATTTTAAGTTCTGGGGGCTCGTCACAAGTCCCTAGGTTGATTGATATTGTGTCCTCAATTATGAAAGTTCAGATTTCGTGATCTTCCATGGCTTTAATTAATTCTCTTGGTGTTATCTCTTCATTTTCATTATAAGAGGTAAAGCATCCAAAAGGGAAGGAATGAGATGAGTCATAAGCAAAAGAGTTCATCTTATCAAAATTGGAAACAAATACATCCAATGCAGAATTTGAAAGAATAGAAACTAATTAAAGACTTACTCTCAGACTTTACCCTCGACTCCCCTAAACTACCCCCTATGGCTATGGTGAACACTTTTCCTTCCTCTTCAACAGCCAAAGTTAATTGCTTGCATCCTTTAGTTTTAGCCTCGGTGATGAAATTGGCAAGATCGAATCCCTTGTTAGATATGGAGAGAGAGAAAATAGCAACAGGGCCTTCCTTCTTCCTATGTCCTTCACTAAACAGAATCCCAAAAATGTTACTTTCAGCTAGGTTAACCCAGTCTTGTTTGGACTAGTCTTCTTTCACAGTAGTAAACACTTCTTCCTCTAATAGATGGCAATCATTGAATAGTTGTAGTTGTCACACTAGGAGTTCCTTTTCAAGTTTTAGGAATATAAGGGGAAGTTGTCTTCTTTACGTAGGAACTGCCCATTGAGGGTGTGAGGATAAGGCCTGAAGGTGTAGTGCTTTGGGTACCTCTTCCTAGCAGCAACCTTCCATGCCTGGGCTTTCTGCCTAGCCTTGGTTACCTCTTCTGGAGTAGGGTGATATCCTCATCCAAACTTATAATCCTCCCTTTAAGCCAAGGAAAAGGTAATCCACCCTCATGCTCTCTATCCTATAGCCATTCTTGGGAAATAGCCCAATTTCTCTATGATAGCAGTTACATTTAGATTGGAATAAGGATCAAACTCTAAAGAAGCTTTGTCCTTTTTCGATACTACCACTATCTCAAAATTGTAGAGTTCCTCCTCATTATGACTGTGCTCTATTTCGAGTACTGGCCCCTTGTTTGTGATCGTAGCGCATAGATTGTCACCTTCAATGGTCATCACCTTTTTTTAAAACTAAAATCTTCACCCTCTGATATAAAGTGGAGGGATTGCTTGATGATCGTGACTCCATAGCCTTCATATGAGCAATTTGAAGGTAGCTGGTATAACGAGCACTTGAAATTCTACACTCCTTTTAACAGGGCCAACATTAATGGGAAGGAGAGTAGTGCCTAACACCAACCTCTTCCAATTGTCGTGTGCTCTTAAGTGGGTGGATGGTGCTAAGAGTTGTTCTTCCTTGATCCCTAGCCTTTTGGTCGTTCTCTAAGGATAGACATTGACTGCTAAACCATCGTCGACCAGGGCCAGAGATACATGCTTCTGCAGGCATAACACACTAAGGTAGAGAGCATTGTTGTGAGCTACGCCTCCTGAAGGGCAATCTTCACTGGTAAAGGTTATAGTGCCTTTGCCAGTTATAATTGAGGCTATAATTTCCTCCATCATAGCTTTAGGAGATACCTTAATTTTCCTTAGCAGCACTATCAGGAGTTGTCTATGTTTCTGAGAAGCTACTATGAATTGCCAGATACTTACATCTACTTTGAGTTTCTTCAGTTGCTTCATTACCGGATCCTTTTTCTTCGGGTAGTGTTACCTTCTCTTTTTCTCCGGGCCTATTGTGGCCCCCCCTTGGCTTGATTTCATCTGAATCTCGTAAGGTATTGGACTGTCGCTTGGTCCTCATGTCCCTAGGAATCTTCTTCTTCATGTTCCCCCCAGAAGTCATCATCACTAGCCTCGACAGGTAGACTACCTCCTTGGCTTCATAGACGTCATCTTCATTACTTTTCCATAGGCCAAACGCTTTCAAGTTTGGTATAGGTATGCTTACCGTTGGTTTTTGGCCATAAATGTTTTGTATGAACGCGGAGGGGTCCTATTCATATTCCATATTGTCAATAACAAAGATGTTCTCATGATTCTCGAGTGAATTTTTGTCATTGTTGGGCTTTTAGGCTGCTTTAGGTAGTGGGAGTTTCCCGGACTTGATCATCTTCTCCAACCTATTCTTGAAAGTCTAACGGTCTTCAGTATCACGCCCTCGTGACCAATGGTACTTGCAGTATTTTGTTGGATCAAAGTTTTTAGTATACGTAAGCAATTTGGTTTCTGCCGTAATTTTGGGAAGGTCTAGCTTTCCTTTGGCTGAGAGACGCTCCAGAGCTTACGTGCCAGTAGTTCCTATGGGGGTATATTCAGTAATACGATTCACCGTATGTACGTCCCTGGAGTTGCTAGCCTTCTTATCCTTGTTTTGGTAGTTGTTTTTTTAGTTGCTAATTGCCTTGGCAGGTGCCTCCTTAAATAATTTTTCTTCTATTAGCATGCCAACATTTGTTAATACAGTAACGTTCTCAAATGGCATGAACTACAAATGCTCTACCTGCATGAGGGCTGAAGGTTTCTAATAAATAGCCTTACTTGATCAACTTCAGATGATCGGTCAACCATGTGGGTAGTCTTTACCCTCTATCTAGCCAAGTAGTCAGTGAAACCTTCTTTCTCTTCTTGCTTAAGCAATTCCAGATCCCTTAGCGTGATTGGGAGATTGGTGTTATGTGAATATTGACATAAAAATTCTTTGCACAAATCATCCCATGCGACCTTTCATAGGTCAATGGTGTTGTACCATCTCATGACATCCTTGTCAAAGGTACAAGGGAATATGAGGTGGAAGATGTCCTTGTCTATCCCCTTTAAAGTCATGGCACTAATGAAATTCCTTATATGGTGATGTGGATTTTTGGTCCTAGTGAATTTGATGTCAGACATGGCGAGTTTCGAGGGTAACTTCCCTTTTGGGATTGAAGTGAACCTTCCATAATCTTTAATATAGTTATTAAATGTGGAAGATTCTTTAAGCAACTGTTGCATGCGATCTACATCATGTGGATCGGCTTGAGGGGTGTTCTTCTCTAACTTACTTTCCTTCCTAATCTCAACCTCTCCCAGATCTTCATCATTATGTCTTGCAGGGGAAGAGGTTGCTCACTATTTTCTATTTGGTAAGCTTTGGTGAGGTTGTAAAGTGCAATAGCTATTGATTCCAACATCTTATCATTCTCCTCCATGTTAGTTTGCATCTTCTCAATTAGCTTCATGGGTTGGGCAATCTCCTTGTTCCCTGCCATTGAAATAGGCGTGTGATTTCCCTTTGACTTAGACCTTGACCCTGACCTGACCGACAGAGTTTTTTTCTAACTACTCCTTAGATAGAAGTTCCCTAGTTATTGGACTTTGCTCATATACCTTCTTAGTCCTCCCTATCCTGATAAATATAGGAAAGTGCTCAGGACTAGCACACCTAAATACTTTCCCTAGGAAATAAAGACTCAAAATATGCTGACTCATGCACTATAAAAATCCTAGGACCGAGAACCCAATATGCTGACGGTATCTTGTCTCACACTGACATAGACTGAATTGAACGTAACTACAGCTACCACTCGGTATCCCTATTGGGCCCTGGCACTAACATGTTGGCTTTTAATCTTTCTGTCTTAAGTCTACCCCTAATCTAGTGCAACCAGACTCCTAAGACGTCGACTAAGTTTCTTATTTGGCTCCAGAAAATGGCTTACTGACTTATAATCTTTCTATTCCAAGTCCAAACCAACTAACTGCACGCATATGCCCTCTAGGACATTGGCTTATTTCATAGTTGGCCTAGGAGACTGGCTCCTATTTTTAATTCCAGACTGACAATAATCCTGGTCGAGTTTTTCTAAAACAATCCTAGACGTCCACTGGGATGCAAACTCTTTTTTTTTTTTGAACACCCAATCATGCTTATTTAAGCATGGCTATGTGTCCTTTTAAGACTATGATTCTCTAGACTATGGTTAGAGCCTAATCGGGTCTGAGGTCAAAAGCCCTTTGAAGATCAATTGGCCTTGAAGCTGACTTGGTCTATAACCCTAGCCAGCGAGTCCAACCTTTCATAACTCGCGGTCTCTAAGACCTAAAGCATCAATGCATAGACCGTTATGCTAAAAAGTTAAATCATATAATAATACATCAAAGCATAAATGAGTTCTAATCCTAAACCAAGGTAGTAAGTTACAGATGTTTCAGGTAGGGTTCAGAATACTCTTTTGGTGACCAAAACGCTTCGTAAGTCATCCATGGGGTGCACAATAAGACTAGGATGTTTCGGTTGCTTCCCTAAGTCAAGTGCATAGAAAAGTATGTCACGTGTGGTTGGATTAACTACAGGCTTAGTTGAGTCTAGTGGACCCACTCAGTAGCCGACTCATCTCCCTGAGGGCAATAATGGGATCGATTCCAAGAGGTGTCGTTATTTGCGTAAGTCAGCTCATTTTGATGCAAGATGCCTAATACAAGCTTAATGAAAACAATTTCCTATATTAAATTTCAAATGTCATCCACTTAAAGAAAATTGCCCCCAGTGAATTCGCCACTGTAAAGATCCAGATCCCTGAAGGAGTGATCCCCTATGAATGGTTCAACTAATGCTTTTGCAGGGGTATTTTATTTTATTTTATTTTTTAAATTTTGAAACTGACTATTTTTTAAATTTTTTCATAAAACCATAAGTAAGCAGACTTATAGGGGTGGATAAGGAAACTGGCCCAAGACCTTGATCCAGGAACCGACTGGCCGAGGGGCCAGGAACAGGCCTAGCTACTTGATCCAAATCCTTGGGAATGATTACTACTTGATCTAGGAACAGGAAGCCTACCTAATCTAGCAACCCGACCAGTTCCTGGATCAATAGCTCCCCATTCCTAGTCCAGATAGTCTCACTGTCCTAGATCAAAGTCATTCTACTGAAAATAAAAATAAGAAAGGAAGGAATAAGGATTAAAAAAAGGACAAAAAAAAGACAAAAGTAACTAGAATTATACAATTACTAGAGTCGCGAGTGCGTTTTTAGGAAAACTTGCAAACAGATCTCTTTTCAAAGGGAATCATAAAGAAGGGGCAACCAAAGGGAGAAATTGATTATGTTCTAAAAAGGTTTACGAAATCCCCGTTGCAATCCCTAGTGTGGGGATCAATCTTGACTCCTTAGTCTCAAATCGAGTTAGGGGTGAAGGCACGATGGGGTGATAGGATGCGTCATGTCACTGTCTGCCATCACTGACGACATCTACTATGCAATATGGGAAATCTAAAATTCTACTCACGCTATCACACAATCATGCAAAAGCATTATTATTATTTCATATCAAATCATGCAAAGTTAAAATTTTTAGTCTAACCATGGCAAAAATAAAATAAATAATTTACAGTGGACAAAAACTACCTAAATATTACATCTTTACCGATTATAAAAGTAAAATAAGAAGACACTATGTAGAAAAGGCAGAAAAGGTAAAAACTTTTCCCTCAGGACAACCCACCTGATTCCCTGGGAAGCCTAATAAAGTAATTACTCCTTAATACTAGAGGATAGACTTGAGACTTGACCACACTAGTAAAGATCTCGTCATGATCTCTAAAGTGATCTCTCAATTGCTTTTGTTTTTTTATAATGTGCAACTAATCTCTCAAATCAACTTGATGTGCTCAACCCTCTAGGGCACCCCCTTTTATAATTAATAATTAGATTGACTCAGCCTAAGAAAAGGATACCAACTCCTAATCCTATTAAACTTGATCTAAATAAATTTACCAATTCTAATTGGGGTATGTTTTAATTAGACACGTCAGATAATTATCCGCTAATTAAAAACTGACTGGCCAACTTGGACTTGGGGAGGAAAAAAAAAGGAAGAATGAAGTTGGCCGACTTCCAGCCAGTGGTCCTTTCTAACTCACGTCGTCTCCTATTTTTATTTTTATTAATCACTTCATTGGGCCTCTCAATTTATAGTTGGGATAGTTTTCTTCATCACTAGACAATTAAAAATATAATTGTCATTTTTAGGTGCCTACACAATGTGCTAATATGGTGGATCTACAATGGTTTCCAACAGTTCATGGCCAACCCTATATGTAAGTAGAACATCATCTGTAACAAAACTTTACTAGATCTACAGATCCAGTATAAAAAGACTACAATCAATCTGTAGATCCCTTTTCCATTCTATATTGACTGAAAACAGCAATTTAAGTGGGGATATGAGCAGTGAACTTGCAAGTTAGATTTTTTACAGTCAAGACTTCAATTTGACATTGAGGATTGTACTTCTTTAGACAGTTCTAATTGCACAGATGACTCGCGCACTAACTACAGCACATGCAATGTCATAATTATCATTTTTTAGCCATAAACATAAAAAAAAACATTTTCAGTAAATATTTAAATAAAAACAATTCACCTCTTGGGGTGGGCCCTTCTCCGGATCCTGTGTGGACGCGAGATACTTGTGCACCGAGCTGCCCTTTTTTTATTTAAATAAAAACAATATAGGCAAGAAATCATTTCATTCCCCACTGATTAACACCGCATGTGAGTTTCAACATGGAAACATACTAAAATAATACATTTTCAACAGAACTCAGGTGAAGAACAAAGTCCTACAATAAGGTGACCGCCTAGATCAATACCATTGTTGAGGCGATTGATTGATCCTTAGTGAATTTAGCTTTTGAGATCCATCAAATTTCTGGGAGCTTCACTAGATGAAAAACCCTTTTAAAAAATGGAGAAATGAGGGGCAGTGTCAATCCTACCAGGGAGGAAACTTGAATTTTGAGGCGAACATGGCGTAGATGGTGGTAAGAAACTTCGTTATGGACTATGATTTCATCCATCAAAGATCTACTCTATGTCAAAAAACTGGATTGAGGATCACCAATGAGTTTACGGCATACGGATCACCGGTTGATTGGGTCATCCATGGGAGAGACACAGAGAGAGATAGTGCATGTGTGTGTGGGGGGGCATATATTATATATGTGTGTGTGTGTGTATATTTATATATGTGTATGT
>JACYFF010031954.1:10331126-10356157 GCA_017589665.1 Selenicereus undatus | reverse complement strand
GACAAGAGCTTTGTTGAAGAAACTGATGTCCCAAAGCTCGAATTCTTCAAGGCAGTAGTTAAGGAAACTTTCCGATTACACCCTGCAGCGCCACTATTGGTTACCCATGAAGCTCTTCAAAAATGCACGATACAAGGATATGATGTTTTGCCTGAAACATCAGTTTTCATAAATGCATGGGCAATTGGTAGAGATCCCCTATCTTGGAGGGAGCCTGAATCATTTATGCCTGAGAGATTTTTGGGGAATTCAATTAACTTTACAGGGCAAGATTTCGAGTTTATTCCTTTTGGGGCAGGAAGAAGACTATGCCCTGGCATGCTTATGGGTATTGCCAGCTTAGAGCTTGCACTTGCCAATTTGTTGCACACTTTTGACTGGAAATTACCCACTGGTGTGAATAAGGAAGACATTGACTTTGATGTAATCCCTGGAATCGTTATGCATAAGAAGAATCCGCTTTGCCTGATGGCAACGAAAAGGACTCATGAGACATAGTGGTCATATATTTGCTGCATAGACAGCTCATGTGCTGTCAGTTTCTTGCCAGTGCAGTCACTAGGTTTAGAATGACTGTACCACAAATAATGTCACCTTCATACTCTAAAGGATATACTATGTACATGTAATTTGCATGACTTATTTGAAGGGACTCTATTATCGAAGTTATTTAACTTTGATTCGTAAGCTTCTTTCTGTTTTGCTTGGAAAATGCTTAGTAATAAGAACATTTAAGTAACCTTTCTGTTGGAGTATGAAAGTGGGTATTGTTTCACATTGATAAAACACAAAGAATATGAAAGTCGGTGTTGTTCCACATTGATAAAATTCAAGGGCTTGAGCATATATATAAGTTTGTGAGTTACTCCACCCATTGTCAATTGATTTTGATATGGAACCTCATTTGAACTTATATGCATGACTCTTTGTTAATTGCCACCATCCCCACTGGATTAAAATTGTGTGCACGTGTTGGGTCTTGCTAGTAGCCCACACATGAGGGGGCGTGTTGGAGTATAAAAGTGGATATTGTCCTACATTGATAAAATACTACACAAAGACTATGAAAATGGGTGTTGTCCCACATTTATAAAATTGAAAGGTTTGAGCATATATATAAATATGTGAGTTACTCCACCCATTACTAATTGGTTTTGGGATTGAACCTCATTTGAGTTTATATGCATAACTTTTTGTTAATTGTCAAATTGATATATAAAATTTAACACTTTCTCACAAGGGTTCTGCCAAAATAATCATCAACTAAAATAGTATGAAAAGGATGAACTCTACCATGAAAGAACATGAAAAGAAATGCTATGCCCCATATGTGCCAATATTTCAGCTGCTCTGTTAGCTTTCTGGTAGGTTTGATGAATCGTAACCCTTAAAACTTTGTGCATAAAAAACCTGATATCTTGTATCATTGTATGATGTTAGCAATGTGTCGTGGTGAGTGGATGCTGCCTCGAACAACATGAATGACGATGTTGTCGTCGACCCCAATTTGAACATTTTTATGTCAAGTTGCAGTTACCCCTTGTAACCCATTGTAATCACAAATTAAAAAGATTGAATTTTTGTAGATTCAATTGATTTGAAAGGGTTACAATATCTATAAATACAAAATCTTCTGATTCTTTCTCTCTCAAGAATGGATTTTCTAACCTCGAATAAAAAGGGGTATGGACCTATTTATAGGAAAATCTCCCCTTGAAAGTCAAGACAGGCCTTGATTTGAGTTTTGGGCTTTGACCTAGGTTTTGAGCCTTTTAGTCAACCTTTACCCTAGACTATTTTAACTTTCGTTTGTTCGACTTTGATTTTGACTTTGACTTTGACTTGGGAGTCTCCCAAGCTTGAGCAAAACATTGACTTGAAAGTCGCCTAGAGCTTTAACCGGACGTTGACTTGAGAGTCATTTTTTGATGTTTGACTTGTGAGTCGATTTTGACTTTGACCTTTGACTTTGACTTTGACTTTGACCGCGCCATCACTTGAACGTCGTTCGGGCTTTAGGTCGTTATTTGACTTGGCAGTCGTCTTGAGCCTCGATTTGGGCTTTGACTCGAATTTTAACTTAACCCGGACTTGGTAGCCATCTGGGCTTCATTTTGGGCTTGATCTGCAAGTCTTTAGGCTTGATTAAATTAATTAAAAGGGTTGACCCAATTAATTAATTAAATTTAATTTTAGTACAGCACGAACAAATTTTGAATGCCTACAAATTGCCCCCTCGAGAAAAGGTCACGTACGGACTTGTCGTTTGAGGGTGACCGATGTCTCGAATTTTTTTTTGAAACGTGCCATTTCAGTTGCCCATTTCGTAGACCTAGCACAGCGTACGTGATTCGTTCCCATTTTTTAGACGTGGGCCTGGCCCGATTTCCATCTAGCTTCACTCCTCCATTTTTAAACGTGGGCTTGGCCCGATTTTTTCACTCCCGAGCTGGGCTGAACCGACCATTACTTCATTTCTTCTTTTAAAACCCGAACCCAACTTCTCTTTTTTTTTTTTTGCACGGGCTGGGCCTGTCTCTCTTGTTTTTCATCATAACGCATCTCTCTTCTTTTGCTTCATTTAAAAGCACATGGAGATCACGTGACATCGCAACCCTCATTCTTCATCTTCTTCCTTCGACACCCAGCATGGCACAGCCACCTAGCCACCACACGCACACTCCTTCTTTGTCCCCCTTGCTGCTACTATTTAACGTGCAGCAACCTGTGGCTTTAAAGGTGGAACTTTCTCACTCGCATCCTTTCTTCACTGTTCCCTTTCCCAGTTGCAATAGAGACTTGATAAAAAAGAAGAACTCCATCTGGTGTTGTTGCTGTTGGGTTCACAGTGGGTACTCCCCCCTTCAAAGCTTGAACCTTGGAACACTATTTTTCGGTTCTTGTGGCTGTCGAAGGTGATAGGTTTCTCAACTCTCTTTCCTCTTTTTTTTTCCCGATTTTCTGGGCTGGGTGAAATGTCATACCCTGTTTGATTGACTTTCCTTCTTCTCTTTTTGAACCAGTGGAAGGAATAAGAATCCATTTCGTAACCAACAAACTGCATCTGTGCCTGCTTTGGAGGTAAAAGTCTCCCTCTTCCTTGCTCATATTTGTTGAGCAGATAAACGTGTATATCTAGAGCCGATTTTTGGGGCTTGTGGTGTTTTTTTTTTTTGAAGTATGGACTTGGGTTGAGGAGAGAGAAAAAGGATTGAAATGGGGATTTGTGGACTAGTTGATAATATTGCGTATGGCTCATGCTTGGTTTTGATGTTGCTTTTTTTTTGGTTCAATGGCTTGAACAAGCTGGGTATGTGTGATGAAGAGAGAAAGCGAGGAAGACGAAATGGAAATGGCTCTGTTCAACGGCTCTGTTCAAGCTTGGCATCTTCCTCTTTTTTTTCAATGGCTCTGCTCCTTCGTTCAGCTTGAGTGGAAATGGAAATTAAATGTCCAATTTCACCAGAGTGTTGGCTTTCTCTTTTATTTGCATATCGGCGCCTCTACTGCTATCTATTGTTATGGAGTCTTCGCGCCAATTTGCTCTGCGATTGCTTGGCAGGATTGACATGATCCGGATTAGGAAAGTGTTTGCATGTCTGCAGCCTGGCATGACTGGCATTTTCTATTTTTCCATGTTAGCTATTTTTTTTTTTTGAGACCCACTTGGTTTCTACCCACAAAAATGCCCACAATTTTTGAGAGAAGCTTTGTTCAATCGGACGCCTTCCCTTATGAGATTTTGCTTGACTTCCTTTAGCTGAATGTAGTGGCTCGATTTTTTTTGTAAGAGACCCCTTTTTTTCGTTGCGCTTGTATTGTTGCTTGTGCAGGTTGAGTAGTCATTTGAAGAACCACTTGCGACACGGTTCGCTGCTTGGCCATGGGCCTCGAACGAAACTGATACGCACGAAAGTGGTATGAAGATTTGAAGAACCACTTGCGACACGGTTCGCTGCTTGGCCATGGGTCTCGATGGAACTAATACGCATGAAAGTGGTATGAAGATTTGAAGAACCACTTGCGACACGGTTCGCTGCTTGGCCATGGGCCTCGAACGAAACCGATACGCACGAAAGTGGTATGAACACTTGAAGAACCACTTGCGACACAGTTTGCTGCTTGGCCAAGGGCCTCGAACGGAACTGATACGCACGAAAGTGGTATGGGGACTTGGAGAACCACTTGCGACACGGTTTGCTGTTTGGCCAAGAGCCTCGAACGGAACTGATACGCACGAAAGTGGTATGAAGACTTGAAGAACCACTTGCGACACGGTTCGCTGCTTTGCCATGGGCCTCGAACGGAACTAATACGCACAAGAGTGGTATGAAGACTTGAAAAACCACTTGCGACACGGCTCGCTGCTTGGCCATGGGCCTCGAACGGAACCGATGCGCACGAAAGTGGTGTGGGCAGCGAGGAGCAGTTAGCGCGGGCGTCAACCAACATTTTGACTGATTTCGCTCTACACTTCTCCCTTCTGTAGCATTTATCTTGTCTAGACGTCGCTTTGCTTACTGATTTCTTTCCTGAAAAAGAATTTAACTTTGTGTTTTCTTCTATTTCCAGGTGATTTATAATGGTGCAAGTCGCGAGCAGAAGCTTGGCGGCGGAAAGATGAAGTCTTTGATCTCTTCTCTTTCATGCCCCCTTTTTTTTCGTGTGTGATGTGTTTGACTGCACTTGGTGATTTGCTGGAGCTGCCTACGTACTAATGGGTACTTGTAATTTTCAATAAGATCAAGTTGTTACGTAGTTCAACAGAGAATCCTTTTTTCATTTGTTTTGCCATTCACAGTTTATACTCTTGCGGGCTAGGAGTAGTACAAAGATTTGGCTTGAGTGAATAGTTTATGCTCTTCCACGGGGCTAGCATTTTCTTGATGTATGTATAGTTTGGACTCTTGTTCAGGAGTCTTCTTTTTGAATGTGCGAACAATTTAGCCTCCTGTTCGGGAGTCTTCTTTTTTTAATGTGCGAACAGTTTAGCCTCTCGTTCAGGAGTCTTCTTTTTGAATGTGCGAATAGTTTAGGCTCTTGCCCATGAGCTATCTTTTTTTTTTAATGTGCGAACAGTTTAGCCTCCTATTCGGGAGTCTTCTTTTTTTGAATGTGCGAACAGTTTAGGCTCTTGCCCAGGAGCTATTTTTTTTTTTTTAAGGGAAGTCGTTGACATCCTGGCTTGCGTCACAACTGGAAGAAGCTTGCTCCTTAGTTCTTTTTTTTTTTTGAACTAGCCTTAGCCCCATGGCCAGTGAGAATTATGACGCGCCTCTTTACTTTCAGCGAGTCATCCACCTTCACATCCAAAGTGGCAACATGCTTCATGTGTGAAGGAATTGAACTTTGGACTTCATGTGTTTTGCCATGGCGGTTGAACACTGAATCCTTCTTTTGAAAAGGCGGTGAGCTTGACAATATTTTGCCTATCTTGATTCTGGTGAAGACCGAGGGTTTAAGTTGCTCATCCTTTTTCAACCTATGAAATACAGAGGGCATCAGGATTTTACCCTTTCCAATCCTTCTAAACAAAGAAGGGTGTTAAGCGATAATTTATCGCATTTTACATGCCCTTTTTACCTAATCTTAGCTCGTATAATAACGTAATTTTTAGAGTTTTTCTTGTTTTATTAAGTATTCTTTGAGATTTTTACTTGTTTTGTTTATTCTTGCAGGTAATAAGTTGAACCAAGTAAATATCGCGAAAAAGGATCAAAACAGGCGAAAAGGCGGAAAAACGGGAGCCAGCCGGGGCAGCCGACCAGCAAGGTAGCACGGCCACCCCGTGCCGGTCGTGCCCCCTTGTTTCCTTCGATTCTTTGCGGCCCGCCTTGTCTTCTATTTAATCCTCTTTTCCCGACCTTGTGTGGGGGCTTCTTCTTCCACTTCCTTAGGGTAGTTTAGTTTAGGTTTTTAGCCAATAAAAACCCCTTTGAAGGGATTAGATTAGGATTTTTAGTGGTATTGATTTGAGACTCAAGCTTGTGGATTCCAAGTTCGTTCATTCAATTCAAGCATAAGTCTTCTTCGCCCTCTCTTATTATTCAATTTTGTTCTTGTTTAATCTTATTAGTTTAGATTGTATTAGTTTAAGTGTTTAGTTTTGATTGTTAATTCATGTTTTATTTGGTTGTTAGATTTCATTCTCTTTCCTTCAATTCATGTTTATTATGTTCTTCGTTAGTTTAGGTTTAGGTTTAGGTCTTTGTATTGTGTTAATGATTAGTTGTTAGAATTTGTGGACTTGGGTTGTAATTAGCCTCTTGATGGCTAATTGATCTTGTACTAGGCCTAACCATACCCAATCTATGCTTAGAACCTAGAGTTTTTCCTCACGCCCGCTAAGTGTTTGATAAAATGCTTGAGAGAGTTTTCATCCATATTTTAGGGCAATTGACTTATGCTGAGAGGTGAGATCAATTAGCTAGTGTGGGAGAGGGAATAATCGAGTTCGGGACATGAAAATAGTATCCGAATTGAGTTAGGTCCGGGGTTGCTAATTTTGTGGTCTAATTGGGATAACCCCGTGAAAATAGGTGGTTAGGCTTATTAGACTAGCTCATGACCCTTGAGAGAGGGCTTGAGTGGTCTTTGATGGTGCAACCAACCATCTCTTATTCTCAGTGTGGTTTGGGTAGGCTAGGACTCGTCTTGATTAACTGGTTCATCACTTGGTGAAATCATAAACCCAAGTCCCTTTTTGTTTATTTGTTTTAGTAGTTTAGTCCTTCTTCCTTCACTCTCTCTCTGGCCTAGATTGATACGCTTGGGCAAGCTTTGGTACTTGAAACCCAACTCCCTGTAGAATACGACCCGTATTTGCCGTTGCTAACTACAATTGGCACCGTACACTTGTGGTATTTTTAACTCAAGAAAGGGCGTTGGTGCGACGTTGACGGCTGCAACCTATCAAACACCGTCGTGTTGGGGTTGATCTTGGCATTTTTGCCCTTATTATCATCAACCTCTTCAACTGTGATATATTGCGTGAGGGCTTGCTTGTCCTTACATCGTCCCGAAATCCACAAAGGTTGGGGCGGTGCGTAGCTAAGACCAACTTTGGGCGTTGCGGCGTTGTCCCCTTCACTTTGTATGACCCTTTGCACGATGTCAAGTATGTAGGGCTTAGCTTCGATCAACCTCAAAGATGTTGGCTGGCTGAAATGAGGGTTGGACCTCTTCATTAACTTGTGCGCACTAGGATCTCACCCATCGCTTATGCGTATCTTTGACATCTCACTTTCTTCTTGGAGCAAGCCTTTAGAAGAGGCAACAAAACCCGGGAGAGAAACCTTGATCAATTTATTTGGATTCGTCCTATGAACTGGAAGCACACTCTTTTCTTTAAGAACGCAACAGCTTGCTTCATTGAACTTGCGTTCAACCTTAGTTGCACTTTTAGGATTTGTACATTTGAAAACTGGCGCCACTGAATATTCCGCAACATTTGCTTGCTTGACGGACGAGACTGGAATTGTCATCTCATTCTTTTCTTTCCGTTGTTGTGGCTGGATGCTGCCATCACCACTTTCTTCATGAGGGACATTCTGTTCTTCATTTGTCTCATCATCGTCAATTTCAAAACATGAGGTTGTGTAGATAGCCACACTATTAAAGAAACTATTTATGAAGTATTCTCCTGAGCCCTCTAGCACTTTAGCATGATCCATTTCAGAATCTGACTCACCAGCCTCCTGCACTATGACGTGGCCAACTTCTGTTGTTTCATCCAAATCTAAAATGATTCTCCCCTCCTCATCCAGTCGCATGATGCGTTCCTTGAGTGTAACGCACTTTTCAAGAGGGTGACTAACGATTCTATGGTATCGACAGTATTTAGGGTCGGCAATCCTCCCAACTTCTTCTAGGCGCTTTGGCTCAGGCAATTCAATGACACCCTTCTCGAGTAAGTCATCTAGCATGCTTGATAAATCTGAGTCAGGAAATGGATACTTCTTTTCCTGAAGTTCTTTTAGTGTGGGACGCTTATTTGACACAACCTTGAACGACGGGCTCTTCTTGCCCCCAAGTTTTGCCTTTTCCAGAATGCGAATTAGCTGACTTGTAAAAGTGGACATCGCGTCTTTGGTCATGCCCTTAGAAAAGTTAACATTCTTCTCGAACTCAACTTTGTCCCTCTTTGATTCAGTAGAATAGAAGGAGTTGGCGCGACGACTAGCTATCGTCACCTCCATGTCATGCGCCTTGGTCGCCAATTCTTGAAAAGTCCTAGGTTTGCTCATTTGTAAGACATACAACGAGTCCCAGTGCATGCCTTGGGTGCACATTTCGACGGCAGACACTTCAGATAGCCGATCCTTGCACTCGAGGCTAAGTGCGCGTCAGCGGTTGATGTAGTCAAGAACTGGCTCGTCCTTCCACTGTTTTGTGTTTGTCAACTCTGTAATACTGACAACGCGCTGAGTGCTGTAGAACCTGTTGAGGAACTCTTGCTCCATTTGTTCTCAACTATCAATGGACTCAGGTTCTAAGTCGGTATACCAGTCAAAAGCAATGCCTTTCAATGTCCTGACGAACTGTTTCACCATAAGGTCGCCGTCAATCCCAGCATTGTTGCACGTCTCAATGAAGTGCGCGGCATGCTATTTTGGATTGCCTTTCCCATCGAATTGTTGGAACTTGGGGGGTTGGTAGTCGTGGGGCATGCGAAGAGCATCCACCCTCTTAGCGTAAGGTTTGGTGTATAGGTGAGTTTTGCACGAACCTTCACCTAGCTGTGCCTTAACAGCATTTGCTATCAAGTCTTGGATTTGCTCAATGGTCATTGATCCAGAGGACTTGACATGTTTAGGGGTGGTGCCTTTCTTTGACTACTTCTCGCTGTCAGAGGCTTCAATGTGGATCGACATTTTTTCTGAGTCCTCACTTTCTGAGTCCTTTGTGGAAGATTGAGCTGATCGTTTTTCTAACTTGCTGGTCAGTTTAGTAATCTTTTCTTCTTGAAGCTTAATGCGCGCTTCCTTTTCTTCGTTGTCCCTGGTGAGTTTTTCTAGGATAACTTTCATGTTAGCCATCTCCTCTTCCAGAGTGGTTGTACCTATCATCATGGCTGGCATGACAACAGTTTTGGTGGACTCAACTTCAGTGTCTGACATGCGTGCCCCCTTCGGTGAGAGCGAAGAAGAGTTACTGCTGTAGTAGTCTTCAACCTCGCAGACTGGAGATTGAAGCTGAACGTTTTAAATTTCACCCATCCAAGAGGACGTCTTTTGTTGCGTCTTCAAGTCTTGGAGTTTGGGTGGGGGCAGCGCAGTTTGCCCAGGAACGATCGGCGCAGCAGTTTTCGCCATACTTCTAGTCTTCATTATGCGCGCGCACTTGCTAGAAGTGACACTCGCTCCACATGATGTGCGCGAAAGAGATCTTGTGCTCTTCTTCTTCGAAGCTTGCGCTGCAGCGTTCTTTGTAGCCATGTCTTCGTTGTAGATGATGTTCTTGTGACTTGAAAGTCTTGATTTTTTCAGAGAAAGAGATGAGAGGTAGAGATGTCCCACTGGGCGTGCCAAATTTGTAATCACAAATTACAAAGATTGAATTTTTATATATTCAATTTATTTGAATGGGTTACAATCTCTATAGATATAAAATCCTCTTATTCTTTCTCTCTCAAGGATGGATTTTCCAACCTTGAATAAAGAGGGGTAGGGACCTATTTATAGGAAAGTCTCCCCTTGAAAGTCAAGGCAGACCTTGACTTGGATTTTGGGCTTTGACCTAGGTTTTGGGCCTTTTAGTCAGCCTTTACCCTAGACTATTTTGACTTTCGTTTGTTCGACTTTGATTTTGACTTTGACTTTGACTTGGGAGTCTCCTGGGCTTGAGCCGAGTATTGACTTGGAAATCGCCTCGAGCTTTAACCGGACGTTGATTTGAGAGTCGTTTTTTTATGTTTGACTTGTGAGTCGATGTTGACTTTGACCTTTGACTTTGACTTTGACTGCGCCATCACTTGAACGTCGTTTGGGCTTTAGGTTGTGATTTGACTTGGCAGTCGTCTTGAGCCTCGATTTGAGCTTTGACTCGAATTTTAACTGAACCCAGACTTGGTAGTCATCTGGGCTTCATTTTGGACTTGATCTGTAAGTCTTTGGGCTTGATTAAATTAATTAAAAGCGTTGGCCCAATTAATTAATTAAATTTAATTTTGGTATGGCACGAACAAATTTTGAGTGCCTACACCCATTCCTTTAAAATATTTTATATCAATTGAATCATAAACAAATAGTCATGCACATAAATTTAAATGAGATTTCAATCCAAAACCAATTGACCATGTGTGAAGTTATTCATAAGCTTATATATATATTGAAACCCTTTAATTTTATCAGTGTAGGACAAATCCCACTTTCACACTCGAACACGCCCCCTCGCATGTGGACTACTAACAAGGTACAACATATGCACATAATTTTAATCAAACAGGGATGGTGGAAAATCAAGATCGAACAATTCCCTCTGATACCATTTATATAAATTGGGTCATAAATAGAGAGGCATGTATATAAGCTCAAATAAGGTTCCAACCTAAAATCAATTAGCAATGAGTGGAGTAACCTATAAACTTGTACATATACAAACCCTTTAATTTAATTTAATTTTTTTTAAGAAAAGGGAGGGGGAGATTATATTAATGAAGTGCCACGATAGTTACACATCTCCCTACTAGTTAGATTGTGGATTGAATCTGGTGCCTCTTCCAACCATATTTTCTCTTGACAAACAATAGGTTAAAGGTACGCTAACTTATGGGCAACTAAATTACCTCCCCTTTTAACATGGGCAAAAGAGAGAAATTGAAACTGAGAACTAAGACAAATAATATCAGAAACAAAGAAACCTAACTCATTATTTGGGACACCCTTTTTCTGAAGCTTTGATACTAAAGATAAGCAGTCGCTTTCCACGATTAACCGGTCATGACCATGAATCGAGCCTGATGCATGGCAAATAAGCAAGCCCTAGCTTCTTCCAATTCAGCCTGTATGAAACTTTTACCTTGACTACACCCTGCCAATATTATGTCTCCCATGTGGTCTCTCAACACGAACCCCCATCCATATCGACCTTCCCCTAGATCACCGGCATCAACGTTGAGTTTCAGAACCCCAGACTTGGGTGGTCTCCATCCTCCGCCAGCTACTTCCTCTCGCATAACAGCTGGCCCCAGCCTCACCTCTCTGTAGCCACGCACAAAAGCTCTCGCACACTCCCTGGCATGAATCAGATCAGGACACCTATTGCCAAGCAGAAACTGATTGCTGGAATTCCAGCATTCCCATAGTATTGCCCACAAACTATCCAAGCTCATCACTATCAAGGACTTCCTTCGCCTGCCACACGCACTCTAAAACCCATGGAAAGGTGCCATAATTTCCTATCAAACTTGCTCGCTTCCCAAATGCTTGTCGCCATTGGACAGTTCAGTAGAATATGAGTGTCTGATTCCTCAATAGCCCCACAGATGGCGTAGCTCATGGTGAAATGTGGAACCCGAAGTCCTATGTTGGCCCTGGTTGGCAGCGCTGAGACCCCAACTCTCCACAAGAAAACTTTAATCCGGGGAGGCACATTCAGCTTCCAAATAAAATTTCAGATGGACTTCATACTATAAGAGCTGCTAGATGCTAAGTCCGCAAATTTTAGGGAATGGATAAAGTGGTAGGCCGAGCGCACAGAGAACGTACCATTAGCTGAATAGTGCCAAACGAGTATCAGGGGGCCATGATGTACATAATGGGATTTGAAGAACTAATTCCACATCAATCGGAAGAACACGCCTCACGAGCTCCTCACGGCAGACACCTGGAGCCACCAGCAAATCCGCTTCTATCGAATTACCCAACAATAAAGGCTGGAATGAGCTCGGCTGCAGCAACCACCTAGAAAGGTCGACATGGACTGACTCCCGTTACCGATCACCCACCTTGTCCCTTAGCGAATAACGTCAAAAACCCCATGTAGACTACGCCACGTGTATAGCTTGGTTTTACACCCAATCTAGCATCCAACAAATCCCATGAAGGGAAGTATCTAGCCCTCAACACTCGGAAGATCAGAGAGGAGTTATCATGCATTAGGCGCCAAACTTGCTTAGCAAGCTAGCAAGGCTTCATTAAAAGCAGCAACATCCCTGAAACCCAACCCCCCATCCTCCTTCCTTCTACATAGTCTTGCACTACTAATCCAGTGAATTTTCTTACTCTCCCCTCCATGATTCCACCAGAACTTGTTGATTGGTGCTTGGATGGAATGACAAATATCCTTAGGTAATTTTAAAATGCTCATTGCATAGGTCGGGATTGCTTGGGCCACTGCCTTTATTAGCACCTCCCTTCCCGCCCAGGATACTAGTTTATGCATCCACCCCGACAACCGGTTACCAATCCGATCGTTAATAGGAATGAATGCTCTCTTCTTGGACCTCCCAATATACGTGGGAAGCCCTAAATATTTGTCATGCGCTAGTACCTCTCGAATCCCCAATTCCTGAGTAATAGCATCATTCCGTTCCCGTTCTATTCCTTTAGCAAAGAAAACACTGGACTTCTCCAAATTTACTTGCTAACCTGAAGCTTGCTCATACAAACCAAAATCACTTTGATGGCTCGTGCATGTGATAAAGCAGCCTTGCAGAAAAAAACTGAGTCATCGACAAAAAACAGATGCGAGATCGGAGGGGCGTCGCGGCAAACTAAGTGTCCCTTGAGAGAACCATCGTCGACCTCCACCTTCCTTAGTAAATGAATAAGGCCCTCATTAACAAACAGGAATAAATAGGGCGAGATAGGATCACCTTGTCGCAACCCTCTGCCGGGTACCACATGCCCTTGAGGGCTCCCATTAAGCAAGCACAAAGGAGAAAGTTGCTGATTCCACACACCGCATAACAGTATCCACCCAAACAATACGAAATCCCAGCTTCAACATCACCGCTCGCAGGAATGACCATTCCACCCAATCATAAGCCTTACTCATGTCCAGTTTGATAGCCATCGAGTCATTCCTGCATGCCTGCATCTACATAGAATGATAAACCTCATAGGACACGAGGATATTATCAGTAATCAGTCTGCCAAGTGTAAAAGCACTCTGTGTCGGAGAGACAATCCGAGGCAAGACCCCCTTCAACTTGTTAGTTAGAACCTTCGTCACCAGTTTGTAGACCACGTTGCATAAGCTGATAGGCCAAAAGTCACAAATATTGGATGGGTTTGTCACTTTACGAATCAAAGCAACATTCGTATGGTTGAAGCTTGCTGGGACTTCGACTCCATTCAAAAAGTCAATCACTGCCCGGGAGACCTCCTTCCCCACAACATCCCAGTAGCTTTGGTAAAAAAGCGCATTAAATCCATCTGGTCCAAGTGCTTTGTTGGGGTGCATCATCCTGAGAGCCTCGGAGACCTCAACGTCAGAATATGGTGCACATAAAGCATTATTTGCTAGAAGAATAAGAAGAACAATGGCTGGAAAATCGACAGAATATACTGAGTCGTGGATAAACCATTGCCTTGAAAGCAATTACAGCTCGACTACGGTGCAAATTGATACAGCCGGTTGCTCCGCAAGGTTAACTCGGCACTCTTGAACGCATGCACTTCACGGCCAAGAGTTTGGAGTATACAGTACATAACCCAGAATGCAGAGAGTAAGAAGAAGAGAGGAGAGAAATGAGAGAGCTGGTGTGTTCAGCCCTGCTGGTAAAGCCTCTATTTATAGGGGGGAAATAGCCGTTACACAGCCATTAAAATGGTGTAAGATGGGGCAAAAAATCTGGCCATTAAGTGCATAGAATGAGGCAGAAGATCTGGCAGCATTCAAGGTGAGGAGAAAAATCAGGGACACTATAACGGTAGGGAGCGATTTACGGAGGATTTAGCGTAGTCTGTTTCTGTTACGAAATTATTTAAACAGATTTTTCCCAAAAAAATAGATTAGGCCCACAGCCAGCCCAATCAAGCAAGTAGTGCACATGTGATGGCCTTAAACACCCTCAACCCCATAAAACCTGGTCTCATGTTATTCAACATAGGCAAGGAGAATGGGATATATGAACCCCTCAAATCACCACCCAAAAGTTCCATGTGGGACCAGTGTGCAAGAGAGAGAGGGGAAGAAAAGTTTATCTTGTTGTCATTACTCTAACATTATTCATGTCATCAGTTACTATGGCCTCCAAGGATGCCACTATTGCTTTTGGGTGTAAGGGTCGTGAAGTAGCAAACAGGTTAGCAAAGTAATCGACTATCACCTGACTTCCTCTTTCTTGGTGGCCATTGATCCATCCTCACGCTCAATCTGGCAGATAGCATTTGTGGACCTCCTCATGCTCGCTCGGGCATGGAACCACCTCGTATTAGCATCCCCATATTTTAGAAAATCAGCTTTCGCACGTTGAGCCCAAAAAACTTCTTCCTTGGATCGCAGATTGCCGATCTCGCTCAGGATGTTGTTACATTCTGTGATGTCGCATACTCCCTCTAGCCGGGCAGACAACTGATGAATCTTGTTTTTTTGTCCCCAAACGTCTCAGCATGCCACTGACACAGGGCCTACCGACAAATTTGAAGCTTAGCCATAAGAACCGTCCCACTTCCACCACCTCCTTCTCCATTCCAAGCATGTTCCACCACTTCCCGACATCCGTCGTCAAGTGCCTACATGTTTTCGAACTTGAAATTCCCCTTGCCACGCGATTGTTCCCTACAAACGGCATGTAGCGTCACTTTGATCGGGAGATGATCTGATAATCTCTCATCTAAATGCCTTACTTCAGCGCTGGGAAACAACATGGACTAGTCGAGATTGGCACAGAACTGATCCAAGCGCTCCTCAACCGACTCCGGCCCTTTTCTCCTGTTCCACCAAGTGAACTCGTACCTTGAGAATCCCAAGTCATACAGTCCACTCTCATCCAAAGGATCACAAAACGCTTACAAAACGCTTTGACTCTTCATCGCCCGCCCCGTCTTCTCATAGCTGTAAAGGACTTCGTTTAGATCACCGCCTATGAGCCATGGGAGTGCTGAGTGGGTCTGCAGATTTTTCAACAACTCACAAGTTCTAGTCTTTGAATTTGCTTCGAGCCATCCATACACTCCTGTGAACCTCCACTTCTCCGTTTCCCCCCATCCTTCCGCCTCAACGTTAATGTGATTGGAAGAGTTGGACAACAAAGTGACAGAGATCGTCTTCTTCCACAGCAAAGCCAACCCTCGAGCTCTCCCTTGGGAATCACAATAAACTCCTTCATAGTCTCCAAGCCTCCGTTTTACAGCCACCATTTTTACCCCCACAAGCTTAGTCTCCGAAAGGAAACCAAGCACGGTGACTCTCTATGTAAAAATTTACGTAGAGTGTTAACACTACTAAAAAAGTTCATATTAACGACATAATTCAGCGACGGAAAAAATTAACGACAGAAAAAGAGTTTTACAAAAAAAGTCAAATTATGCGACAAATATGGTGACGGAAATTTTAATCCGTTGCCAGAATTGACAGTGGGCGACGGAAATTCCGTCACCATAATGAATTTTTTTTTTATAAAAAATGGGCGACGGAATTTACGTCGCCAAAAAAAAACCGAATTTTTTCTTAAAAAAAAAGGGGTTGGCGACAGAATTTCCGCCGCCACCTCTTTAAAATGAACTCAGAATCTCTGGTTTCAGTTTTGCAAAGCTTCGAAGAGAGGGAGAGAGGGAGTGGCGATCTTCACAAACCTCGCTCGCCGGCCGTCCCCCGCCCCCCCGCCGTCGTCTCTCACCCTTCCCCGCCGCCGCCTGTCGCCCCCTCATCGCTGATTTTTTGGAGTAATTTGAGGTATTTTTCTCAACTAAACTACTTGTAATTTTTACAAATTTTTGCATTACATTGTTAGAATTTCATAGTTAGTTCATATTGATGTTGAAATGTGGTGTTTGTGTGAGATTATTGCTTTAATTTGGTTCAAGATTGGGGTGAATGCGATTTAGGGTTTAGGTTTGGTAGTTTGAAGTTAAAGTTTGATATGTGGGTGGAATGAAATGGTTTAATTGATAATGTTCTTGAAATGTGCAATTTGTGTGAGGTTATTGTTATAATTCGTTACAAGAATTTGGTAAATGTGATTTAGGGTTGAGGTTTGGTAGTTTGAAGTTGAAATTTCTTATGTTGGTGGAATGAAATGTTTTAATTGATAATGTTATCGAAATTTGGTTGGAGATTTTGCTCAATACAATTTAGAGTTTAGGTTTGGTGATGTGAACTTGAAAGTTGATATGTTGGTTGATTGAGATGCTTTAGTTTATAATTTTGTTCAAATGTGATGTTTGTATGAAATTGTAGCTCATATTTGTTTAAAGATTTCGCCCAATATAATGTACACTTAGATTTGATAATTTTAAGTTCAAATTTGATATGTTGATTGAATAAAGTGGTCAACTATGTATGAATTATTAGTTTTGTGATATTCACGAGAATGTAAGTATATTTGTCGAAAATTATAAGTTTTATTTTTAGGTGCATGTCGAAATTTTAAAGTAAACATATATAATATATAATTGCATAATTTATTTAATTGTTTTACTTTTGATTAAAATTAATTCTTATCAAATAACTTATGTGGTTATTGTTATTTAAGCAGAATATGAATGGTCATCCACATCGTAGATAGATGTATAAGAGATTACTGCATGATCGTAGTGGTTATATGCAAGAATTTATAGATGAAGTAAACCAATTCGATCAATTTGCACGTACACAGACAGAGTTTCTGAATAGGGGAACGTATAAATGTTCTTGTGCAAAATGCAAAAATAGGGTGTACTTGACACCTGATGAGGTCAAGATGCACCTTATGTATAAGGGTGTGCAAGGATATTGGTTTTGGATAAGTTATGGGGAAATATAACCTCAGCAATATGATTCTGGGTATTCAAATAGTAAAATTTCCAAACTTGGAGGTTCAAGTCATATTAATAATGACCACTCTGAATCCTATGTAGATCGGATGGAGGACATGGTTGATGATGCTATAATAGCAAATCAAACTGCAAGGGAAGAGGGGGCCAAACACTTGCTGAGAACCATTTTATAATATGGTTCAAGCTGCTCAACAACCCTTATATGATGGTTGCTCCACCCACAGTGAGTTATCTGCGGCGGTGACACTGTTGAGTATTAAATCTGATTATAATATGTCTCAAAATTGTTTCAATGAAATTGTTCAATTTATGAAGGAGATGTGTCCCCCTAATAACCCCGTGCCAAACAACTATGGGCAAACGAAGAAGGTTGTTAAAGATCTCGGCAACGATGTGGTCCAAATTGATTGTTACCGGAAAGGTTGCATGCTATTTTATAAGGAGAATGCAAACCTAGATGCGTGCAAGTTTTGTGGGCATTCAAGATGGAAGATGCAAAGGTCACATCAAAGAAATCAGAATCTATTGGCATACTTGAGGATGCATTACTTGCCGTTAAAACCTCGACTGCAGAGGTTGTACGCATCAAGAAGTAGTGCAGAGCACATGAGATGGCATTATGAACATCGACGTGAGGACGGTGTTTTATGTCATCCATCAGATGGGGCAGCATGGAAACATTTCAATACCAAGTACCCTGAATTTGCGGCAGAGCCTCGGAATGTGAGGCTTGGCTTATGTGCTGATGGATTTAATCCTTACACATTATCTTCAAGATCATACTCCATTTGGCCAGTGTTCGTTACACCTTATAACCTCCCCCCTGAAATGTGTATGACCACACCGTTTATGTTCTTGACTTGTGTAATCCCCAGGCCAAAAATCCCAAAAACAAGATAGATGTATATTTACAAACACTTGTTGATGAGTTGAAAGAGTTGTGGAATGTTGGAGTTGAGACTTATGACATTTCTACGGGCATACATTTCATATGAAGACTGCACTTACGTGGACCATCAATGATTTTTCCGCATATGGAATATTATATGGGTGGAATACTAATGGCCAATCAGCATGTCCCGTATGTACGAAACAGCAGAAGGTTTTGAGATTGAGAAATAGAGGTAAATTCTCATGGTTTGACTGTAATCGGTGTTTTTTGCCAAGGAATCATGCGTTCAGAAGAAATAGAACAGTATTTAGGAAAGGCAGAACTGTTACAGGGGGTCCTCCTCGCCAACTATTTGGGGAAGAACTTTATACCGAGGTGGAAGATTACCCAATGGTAATTACAAATGGTGACTTTGTCATACCAAGATTTAAGAAAAATGAGCACAACTAGACGAAGAATAGCATATTCTGGGAGTTGCCTTATTGGCAACACCAACTGCTCCGCCATAATTTGGATGTGATGCACATTGAAAAGAACTTATTCGAGAACATTATCAACACTGTTACGGATTTTCATGGGAAAACAAAGGACAATGCCAAATCAAGAATGGATGTTGCAGAAATATATGATAGACCAGAATTACATTTACATTCAGGCCCAAGTGGTAAGCCGGTTAAACCAAAAGCGAAGTTCATACTTCCTGAGGATAAACGAAGAGAGTTGTGTGAATGGGTGAAGGAGTTTCAAGTGCCTGATTGATATTGCTCTAATTTGAGGAATATCGTGGACCCTAATGAGGCTAAGTTCAACAACATGAAAATTCATGATTGTCATGTGTTCATGGAGACTCCTTTACCAATTGCATTTGGTGCGCTCCCAGATGATGTGTTGAAACCTCTTATTGACATATGTCCGTTCTTCAAGAACTTAAGCTCAACAACATTGCGGGAAGATATGCTTAAGGAACTGCATCGCAACATTGTCATCACTTTGTGTACGTTGGAGATCATTTTTCCTCCTGACTTTTTCAATGCAATGGAGCACGTGCCAGTGCATTTGGCAGAATAAGCTCAACTAGGTGGTCCAGTACAATACCGATGGATATATCCATTTGAGAGGTAAATTATACTACAATCGATGAAACCTTATATGAATTCTTGTATGTGGAATCACTTAGAAGTGAATGCAACTGTGAATTTGGTAGATTCTTTGGCCAATTAAAGAAAAAGATAAAGCAACAAGCATGTCCTGAGGGTTCAATCACAGAAGCATACCTAGAGGCAGAGAGAACATTCTTCGCCTCCTATTACTTCGGCTCTAATGTGCCCTCCATGTGCACTAGGTGCAGGAGAAGTGAGGATGACGATGAACATATTAATCATTTTCGAACTCTTTTCGTGTTTGCACCGCAAAGGACTACTATTGGTAGGGAAAGATCAAGGTATCTCACAGATGCCGAATAACCCATCTTCACATGCTATTAAATTGTGATGAAGTTAAATCTTATATAGGGTGAGTGGTATTTTCACTTCTAATTGAGTTTATCATTCAGAGCGCAAGTATATTAATAGGCTTCATAAAATGTGATAGAATTTTCACAAAACAAGTCAAAACTGCACTTCCCAATGTCAGTGACGCAGATGTCGACACCATCATCGAAACTCATTTCGCAAATTGGTTTAGTGAGAATGTAAGTATTATAACTCATTTATTCATAATTTTAACATAACAGTTAATTAGGTGCATTGTATTAATTAAAACCACATGTTATGTCACCTTAGGTGCATTATATTCAACTATTCAAGACCGACAAACATTGCTACTTGAGCCAATTGGCTATAAAGCCAAAGCGGTATGTGTCGACATGGACGACATGTAGAGTAAATGGATTCAAATTCCACATAGAAGCTCGAAGCGTCGGGAAGAGAACATATAATTACGGTGTTGGTGTTTGTAGCACTGGGGAAGGCGATATTGAAAATGACTATTATGGTGTACTGAAGGATATTGTCCAAATTGAGTACGTAGGTGAACCACTTAAACGATGTGTGCTCTTCAGTTGTAAGTGGTTCGACCCCACATTGAATCGTGGGACACGATCTCATAAACTAAGCAACTTTATTGAGGTCTACCGTACAAGAAGGTACTGAAAGTACAACCCATTTATCTTCTCAAACACCGCAACACAAGTATACTTCATGCCACATGCAGATCGCTCAAGGGATAGGGTCAATTGGCTTGTTGTCATACCAACCAAACCAAGGGCGAGAGTGGATCAACAGTACACTCTACCTACTGCGTACCAACAAACGGACATGACGACTATCGTCGAACCTGTGAATGACGCCATCCCTACATCATTAGTGGATAAAAGTGCACCACCAGAAGAGCTTAATGATGAAATAGGGTTTTTATTCATTCAGGGTAATGACGAGATAGATAAGGTAGAGAATGATAAGGGTGATGAAGAGGGGGAGTGGGATGATGGTAATGAAACAGATGAAGCTGAAGAAAATTTGCATTTGTATGATGATGATGACGATGACATTGATGATGATGAGGATGCAGATGATTGAGTGGTTATGAATTCTTATGTATTTGAGTACTTTGCATGTCAAACAATTGGTTGTGACTTTACTTATATTGTATGAATGAGCTTTGCAAAATATGTGTAACCTACATACCTATTATGATGTATGAGGAAAATGGTTTATATATGCCATCATTATATATTTGTACTTGGCTTTGTTGTCACCTATTTCAGGTATGGATTCAAGTTCTCGTCGAGGTAAGTCTTCCCATCGAGGTAGAGAACGAGGGCATAGGAGCTATGTCGTAGATCCAACCGCAATGGACATTGATCCATCTTCCCCCCAGATATCTCATATACCAGTTCAGCCAGGAGCTATAATGGCTACTTACATATCAGGTATTTCAGGACCACTGTCTCCCTCATTTAGGGCTTTCCATCATCAGACCTCATACATTCCCGACCAAAGCACCATGTACGGCTAATTTGCCTACAACATTCCTCTGAACCCCCATGTTGTTCTCACTGTGCAGCCTACTCTCCAACCCGCTCATCCTAACACAAACCAGTCCTAGGAGAACATTGCAAGTGGTGAAAGTGAAGCACAATCCAGTCATGGAAGCACTCGAGCTAAGACCTAGAGTGAGCCAAATGGCAACGGGTAAATCTTCATTTGTTATATCTTATGAAGTACTACATGAATTTTGCATGACAAGTAATCAATTTGATGTGTTATGTTCAATTAGGTTTTTCCCCAGTGATGGTGCTGTTAGTAGGATTTCGTTCATATTTCAAAGCAAATTTGACAGCGCTTGGCCTAGTTGGAGCAAAGTGCCCAAACCAGTACGAGATTTGTAGTTTGGAAAGTTCAAGGTAACTACAGTGACTCCGTATTAACAGTTTCTGTGAACGTGATAAATTACTATTGTATTATTTGATGTGTTTTTTGTTTTCATACTTGCAGAAATGGTTTACTTGGGATCCGGTCCATAAGGGTCGTATAAGGAATTTTGAAAATCGAGACAATGCACGCTTGAGAGACTTCTTTGGCAAAGCAAGGAAGCATAACAAGAAGCTTGTTTGGCTCGGTGATGCTCAATGGGGGGGACTCCAACAGCACTAAGCAAATGAACATTACAAGAAATTGCATAAAACAGCCCAGAAGAACCAACTGGGAACTCCAGAAAGTGGTGACCCATCTCTCCACACCTGTCGCTCGATCCCTATGTATGAGCATAGGCGACGTCTGGTAAATGAATTAATGTTTGCTATGTATTTGTTTAAGTTTAATATTGTATTTTGTATTGTGCTTGGCATCATTCTTTCTAGAACGTATATAGAGTGAACAACTTAGGACGAAGCCCACCATTGTTGAATTATTCAGTCGCGCTCACAAACTCCATGGCAAAGAAGATGCCCCTTGGGTTGACAAGAAATCACAACAAATATATGTAAGCAATTAGCTATTCTCAATCTTCATTGGTACTTCAACATAAACTTGTGAACTTTATTTTAAGTAATTGTAGTATGCATGATTTTGTGCGCATGTTGTGGTATTGTAGGAATCCTTTGAGCGTGATTTTCAAAATGTTATCAACTCTCAAGGGACTGGGGATGGCACTTCTCAAGATCCAAACCAGCCATTTCCAAACTCAAATGAGTTGTGGGCGAAGATGTTCAAGAACAAGAAATGTCGTATTTATGGCATTGGTGACGAGGCTGTCAACATGAGGGAATCTGGTTACTTCAGCCCCACTCAAATATTCGGTACAGTTTTCATATTAAAGTTTCAACGACCATAGCTATACATTGAATTTACTTAATTGCAATACTAATGCGTACTTCACTGAAATGCCTATCAGCAGGTACCGATTCTACGCCATCGCAACAAGAGCTCAATGACTTAAGGGGTGTAGTAACCAACTTGGGGGTGAGCTAACTTCACAAGCTGAAAGCTACCGGTTAGTTATGGAGAAATGTAAGCAACTACAGGAATCCAACAAATTGCTCACCCAAAAGGGACCAACAACTGAGCCAACAAATGATGATCATCAATCAGCGCCTCCAAGCTTTCTTTCAAATACAACAGGCGTCTGGCTCAAAATCTCAGCCACCATTTACTCATCACTCGCAACATAATGAGGAAGAGGATGAGGCAGAGGAAGAGGATGAGGGTGATCTTCACCTTGGTGATTGAGTTGGTTGCAGTTTTCCTTCAGCTGGTGGTTCTTCTGCTTGGTTCTTTACGAAGTACAACTCTTGCTACTTGCTTCCCCTCCCCTTTCTGCTTCTTTCACTCCCCTTCCCCCGGTGCTTATTTCACTCCCCTCCCATTTGGCGCTTACTTCTCCTTCTTCTGCAAACATATATATAACTCTATTCTCAATTACTGGCAACTTCTTGTTTGTTTGGATTTGTGGTTTGTGATATGTAGAGACTTTGTTTGGAACTTGTAATTTGTGATATGTAGAGACTTTGTTTGGAACTTGTGGTTTGTGAATTGAAAACCCTTGGTTGGAAGTGTTGCGTTGGATGTGATATTCCACCTTTGTGTGACTTGAAATTGTTGAGAACGCTTCGAATGAAATCATATTCGAAGCCATTAGATGTTGATTGAGTGCGAAGATCTTGTAAATTTCTTGAAGTGATTGAAATGTATGTACGCAATTTCTGTCACTGAATCCGTCGCCAATGATGATCAAATTTCAAAATTCTCCGTCGCCAATGATGATGGAATTTCAAAATTCCGTCGTTGGGTACTCAACGACGAGCGAAAATCCGACAACTGTATTCCATCGTCAATTCCGTCGTTGATGTTAAAATTCTGTTGCTGATTAACCGTGCTCCGTCGCTAATTCCGTCTTTATTTGGTCTTTTTCTTGTAGTGTAACTGCCTGGGGTTCACCGAGCCCCTAACAGTTCAAGCGTATTAGACTCATTGGACTGGGCAGGGCTGCTTCGCAACCTCCGCCAAACTCTGTGGGTGAATCTCCCGTTCGGACTCCTTCTCCAATACCCTCACCTTCTCATGATGGGCTTCAACTAGAGCCCTTCCAATCTTCCTTTTTACAGCATCACTTGGAGGTACCACTACCCCCTCATCGATATGACATTTATCTTCTCCACAGAAGCTCCAGTGCTATTGTGAGTTCTTTGTGCAGAACCTACTAGCCTGCTGACGGCATGATCAAAAACCAGTCTAGTTCGAGCCCCCTTGTTCTCCCTACCCCTACAAAAGGCCCCCAATAGCTTTTGTTCCTCATGTAACTCTAACTCCACATTACGTCGCTTTGATTTCAATGGCGATGCTCGAAGTTGGGGACCATATTGTAGCTCAGCCTCCAGGGTAGCTCCATTATAGATCTCGTACCCTTTGTAAGTATGCCCTAGACGCCCACACACATAACAAAAGTCAGCTAGCTTGACATATTTGAAGGTGATCCAGATCGATTTGTCTCGTGATTTGACATAGATTCCCCTCCTCAATAGTTTTGCAACTTGGAAATTTCTTGAGCGATCTACACCCACTAATGAAGCTTCATCACATCTAACGAACTCCCCCACCTTGTCCCCCAAGAATTTTGCAAAAGCCTGCGTCTGCTTGAGTCCTGTAACATCATATGCCTTAACCTAGTACTGAGCTATCTCGAACTTGATTTGCGAAAGTTGTTCCATCCCTTGTATTTGCTTTAGAAGGAGGGTGCTGCCATCAAATGCCCAAGGCCCTTCATCTAAAGCGAACTCCATATCTGCCTTGGAAAAGAATTGGAAGCTGAATAAGTTCCGTTCAATGCCCTTAATCACAACACCCTTCGTCGGCTTCCATACGCTTTTCAAGACATTTTTCGGCGCTTCAGCGTTGAAAAAAGACTCCATATACAGCTTGCCCATCAAGCAGAGAGATGCTTGCTCTATTCTCTCATCCGGCATCTCTTCCACGTACTCCACCTCCTTCGCCTCCTCCTCCGTTAATCTAAAACCCTTCCATGCCTCCTTTAATCCTGTCGCCATGATTATCTCCTGGAAACTTCTCCCGCAAGAAAACACCCGCTCAAAGAATAACAACCAATCCCAACCACGCCTTTCACAATCTTTAATGCACCACGATCAGATCAACCAAGTGATTGAGCGAAGCCTACAATGAGGTGATCCAAGTTGTCCACAAGCCCTATGCACACAGCAAAGGCAATGAACTCTACACGAAAACTAGGGTTTCAGTCGCCTAGTTTTCGGAGAGGAAAACCACTATCGGCCCTAACAATTACTAAAATCAAACCCTTTAATTTTATCAATGTGGAAGAAACCCTGTATTCGCACTTGAACAATCTGGCTTCAACAATAATAACATGACCATTTCCAAATTAAAGGCTCCCACTGGAAAATGTCTACCCCTCTTTGATATGTGAATCTATGCGCAGCATCAATAGCTAAAACTGCACAATGAACATTTAACATTTGGATGATTATACAGAATTCAATTTTCAGGTATTATTCCCATAAGCTTCACGTAAAATGACTTTGTAACCCTTATATTTTGAAAATAGTTGTTGTTTACTTCACCTTGGTGTGAAACAATTTTAAGCCCTCAAATCTGGAAAAACTCCTTCATCATCATAGATTTAAGATATACATAAGCAACTTATGATGAAAATCCACAAAATAGGAAAAAGGCAGTGGACAACAA
>JACYFF010031954.1:10286246-10321126 GCA_017589665.1 Selenicereus undatus | reverse complement strand
TAGGCTAAAAACTATGTAAACAACCAACCTATAACTTAAAAACCACCTAAGAAAAGAGCGAACCACCCACAAGCAGATCCATATTGGGCATAACAATGTTATTAGAAGCCCTTAGCTGAAAAAGAAAATCAAAGTTTTGGATAAAAATCCTTCAAAGTCCTAACATGAACACTCATAAAAATTAAATGATATTAATAAATTATACGAAATTCAAAAGTGGACACCACTATACAAACTTCTGAGTTCGCCAATAAACAACCTAGAAAACAACTATCGATGGAGCAACCAACACCTACTTATCATAAAAAAGTAAACGAATAGCCTCCACCCTAGGACACTAGTAAGGGCGGACCTACGTGTGGCTTAGAAGTGTCCAAAGACACCCCTTGCATCACGCTAATTAGCATAAGTAGACACCCATAAAAAAGGCATAAAAAGCTTGGACACCCCTTGCATCACGCTAATTAGTGGACCCAAGGACCACTACCAACATCTTTTTAAAAAAAAAATGAAAACTGTGGACTATAGTTGTAACAAGCACTAAACTTAGACAAAAATAATAAAATTAAATTTATTTAGTCTCTCTCCTCTTCTCACAGTCTCATGCCACCAGCAAAGCAGAAGCAAATCCCCAAACTAATTTTTTTTCTTCCCCCCCCCCCGCCATGTCTGTCTCTCTCTTTCTCTGTCTATCACACTTTTTGTCTCTTTTTCAATTCTTGCAGCAAGACATTTTAGAGGGAAGGTGGAAGGTGACATCTCCATTGTCGAAGTTTAAAGACTCGAAGTCGACTGTTGACCACCAAATTCCATCCACAGAGCACCACCCACGACCACGACCATTGGCCACAATTTTGTCCCTTGAATACCTCTATTTCTTCCCATCTTTCCTGGCTTTGGATCCATTGCCCATTTTCCCCAGTAGCCTTCTTGTCACACCATACTGCCCAAAAACAAAATGCATCACTATGTGAAGAAATTGACGATGACACATCAAAGAAATGAGATGAGAATGGGACCAGTTTGGTTAAATGTGCCGTTCATTTATATATTTATTTTCTTTTAAATAAAACAACTTACAAGTAGTCTGATGAGAATGAATTGAGTAATTTATTTATTTTGTTTTTTGTGCATATAGTGACGAACGTTAATCTAATCTAAATGCCTAATTCCGCTACTGGAGAGCAACAACTGGCGCCACGATTGACGTGAGCAAGACTGAGCAATTGTCACTACTTGTCAGCTTGATTGCATGATGAAACCTAATCATGTTTGGCTAGATTGTTGACGACAATTGAGTCCTTTCGATTCGTCAAGAGATAGAGAGAGGCATGTACTAGGTTTTGTCATCTTTGTGACTGATATGCCTTATAATTTATGAATATCACTGGCCGTATGAATGGTGTTATCTTGCCATCTGGCAGTTCTCTCTTGTATCTGGTTCGCATTAGCTTCACAGTGTAAAACGGTAATTTACATTACAAGGTTGAATTGTGTATTTTTATTTGTCACATATATATATATATATATATATATATATATATATATTTTTAATGTGTATTTATTATATAGATAATTTTTATTATGTGGCACCGGCGTGTATGTTTTATAGGAGTATATATGTATTAGTAGGAGTATGATATAGGCATTGAAAACGGTAGAACTATTTGCTTAAGCTTAAATTTTTTATGTTCATTAATTATTATATGCTTAATACATTGTATTTCATAATACATGTGATTTATCAGCCCTAAATATTAAGGTTATGTTGGACATATATCATTGGTACATAAGTATATATCATTACAGAATATTTAACACTATATTACATTAATAAGGTATGATAAAATGAAACTCTCTTTACTCTCAAGAATATTCATTTTTATAGTCCTATAATATTATCAAAACTTGTTTTCCAAAGATGTAACAGTACATTCATTAGATAAAAAGATCATTTTGACAATATGAATTCCATCTACTATTCGTTTTGATGTATTCCTAAAATTTGATTGTAATTTGTGAATATGGGCTGATGGAACCAAAAAAGTAATCACTCCCATTATAAAAAACATTAAATTACTACTTTGATATTGTACATTTTTGGCCTTTAGTATCTATTATTTGGATCTCAAATAAAATATAATGTTACATAAGAAATGTTGGTTGGCCTATTTAATTTGGCCCAACGGCCACCAATGCCGCCTAGGGTGACAACCCTAACTGCCCCCTTAATCTATATAAGCAGGCTTAGGCGGGTTAGCCTAAAGATACATTGAAAATGAGAAATCTCATAATCTCCTCTCCCCCCCCCCCACGGCTTCCCAACCATTACCAGTGGCGGGTCTAGGATGTGGAAACCCTGAGGTGACTCTAGTAGCCACTTAGTGTCCGTACCGACGTGGGCTATTCCTGACAGAGAATTATGCATCTAGGTTAGTCCTAATTGTTTATCAGTGGCATCAGAGCCTATAAAAGCAAGTTTGCCTATACGATTCAATTGCTGAATTTTCGTATTTATGCAACCCTATTGTGTTAATAGCATGCTTTTGTAATTGTGATGACCAAAACCAACTAAAGATTGCATCTTTAGTAGAATTATTTCATGAATGTTTTGTTTCATGTGATTAGTGTGCCCAGAAAGTTATCTATTATCAAAAAGGACCAAACTTTTAATTGATAATTCATGATTCAAACTAATTATGCGATTAAATTCATGCCTAACATTCTACAAGCACGATTTTTGAAGTACAAAGTATGAATATGCTTTATGCGAATGTGTTCGATAGAACCATTAAACTTAACCCAGAATTTATTAAATTCTTGTAATTATGTTGTTTAATCAATCAAAACATGTTTTGTGCTGCAAATCGTGAAAAACATGGTTGAGTGTAAAAGCCCCAACCCCACTTAGCTGTTGAACCCCAAAGAAACCACCTTTTATCAAAATAAATAAAAAAAAGGGAAGCGTAATTTCGAGAAAAGAGTAGAAGAGACTCAGATTTAAGCCATACCCATAAGAACCTCCGTGGAGGAGTGACATGTGTATGTCACGCGCCGCCGATGAAGGATATTTTAGTTCTTTCTTCTTCCAAGCGCACCCTTGACCGTCAATTTATCCAAATCCTGCAAAGAAACTGCGAAAACCATCAGATGGGAGGTACGTGTGAGTCACGCGCCACCACGTGAGAGGTGCATTCGGTACGCAGCAAGCGTTTTCTGGCTCGGTTACATCCGATCTACGAGCTAGTGGGTTCCTTTTTTTGGTTTTCGACAGCAGGAGGGGGTTTCCTCATATGGGTCATTCGGCCAAGGTTCGTCGTCCTTGACACAAATTGAGGGTGGCGACATGGGCTGTGAAAGGAGGGGGAGCTGTAAAACTAGTCTCAAATTTAAAAGGGACAGAGAAGACTGGATTGGTGTTGGTGGAGCTCGGTGCTTTACCCCTATGGCCATAGAGTGGAAAGAAAGAGGGAGAAACACAGCCTTCCCACTTCGAGGTTGAGCGGGGCAAACAGTTACAGTAGAGTGAGTGAGTAAGAGTTAGGGTTAGAGTTAAAAATAACTGAGGGTCACTCATTTATAGTTCGATGTTTGGGCCTCCATAATGGGGCATCTTTCTTTGGGCCGTTTTTTTAAATTTTCAGTTGGCTCTTGTTTTCTGTCTCAGGCCGACTAAAATGTCCCATTTTTTATTTTCTCAATCATATAAATGTGTTTTAGATGATTGAATTTTTCACTATAAGTTTTTCGTATATTTTGCATGCAATTTTTTTTATGTTTATATCATATAATGATTATTTTTTATTATTGTTTATGTCGTGATAATATAAATCTTAAAGGCGTGATGTATAACTATGTGTTATATATCAAGAAAATAAAGTTGTTTTAATGATATGTTTATATGAATTAATTTCTTATAATACAAGATTGTGTAAATATGCTTTACATAATTAAAAGTGAATATCTATGTGATAGTTACTAATTAATATGTTACTTAGTTTAGCTAAACTTTGATGAATTATATAATAATTGAATTTAAAGATGCTCCTAATTCATATCTGATAAGTGCTTAAAGTGTATATAATTTTAGGGTCATTTTGATGCATCTTTAGTGAGAATTGTGTGCTTTATGACATAATTTGTACTCTTATTCTCATTTTATACTTGGGTATGGTTCTTTGACGATATTTGCAGGATTTTAGACCAATTGATCTGGCATTTGACACTCATTTGAATGTATGTCCACCCCTCATAGATGCCCCTGAGTTGTCACGCCCGTGAAGCAAGAGAAAAGTAGAAGAATTCGGTTCCAAACAAGACCACGGTCCAACCATGGATGCCACGGACCACGGTAAGCCTGTAACTAATAGCCTCTTCATCTTCCTTCATTGTGCGGCTGAGGATGCTCCATTTGCTGCTTAAAAGGCATGTTCCAACTGAAAGGAGAGAGCTTTTAGAGGAACCATTGTTATTTTCACTAATTCTCTCACATGTTTCTTTTAGTTTAGTTTAGCTTTGAGGTTTGAAAGGAAAAGCTTTGTTTTTGGAGGCTTGAAGATTGTTGCAAAATTCAAGGTTTGCCATAGTTGTAAAGTTTTCCTTCCTTCTTCTGAATTTGTTCTTAAACTCTTATTTTTGTTGAATTAGAAATATAAATGAGTAGTTTTATCTAATCTAGGGATTTGTTAGCCATAGTATTGCGGTTGGATCGTTTATCTTTCAAATCTTGTCCTTATTTCATGTTTGGAATCATTCATGTCTATCTTGAAATTGGAATGTTGTGAGTGAAATTTGCCCAATTTTGTTTGCTTATGTAAGATAGTTTAGTGAAGTAATGAAAGGTGAAGCTCACTACTCAATCGTCTTGATATAACATGATTTAGCGAAACTCAAGAGAGAGTTGGTTGTTAAGAAGAGACTTAGCATTCATAGATCTTAAACCTAGACTAAATCAAAGACATTTGAGAGAGTGTTAGTTAAATTTGTTTAGGCAATTTAGTTCATTTCGAAAGAAATCATTAAATTCAATTCGATTGTAATTTCTTGATTCGTTCAATCCATGAGAATGCATGCTTAACTCTATGATCCAACTCTTTACTTGGTGAATCAAATTCCTAGATGCTTTACCTTGATTAAATTCCCAAATAGTTAATTAGTTTATTTAACCCGATTCATTCAAAGAACTGCTCAGCAATTTTAATAGGTCATTGATCCGATAGATTACTTTGATCCCTGAGGATGATCTTTTAATCTATACTATGACACATGTGCTTTGCGGACGTGTTAAGTTTTTAGCGTCATTGCTGGGGACCAAATTGTTAACTATTGAGTTAGTCTTACGAAATTAACAAAGTGTTTTACTTTATTTTTGTTTCCCTTTTCTTTTTGATTGTGTTGGTTGTGTTGGTGATTGTACTTGTAGGAACATTCCGCATTTATGCGAAGTCAATTTCTATACAAATCCAATCCTGAGATTGAGAAGACTTTCCGTTTAAGGAGCAAGAAGCAAAAACTTGAGGAACAAGGACGCAAAGAACCTCACCAAATATGGCGAGAGGAGGAGGTGACTAAAGAAGGACGCTTAGGGATTTTGTTACCCCCAGGAGTCCAAGGCATCACCTCAAGCATCGCTCATCCTAACGTAGAGGTAAATAATTTTGAGCTTAAGCCGGCTCTTATTTCCATGGTGCAACAATCCTAGTTTGGAGGCACCCCGTTGGAAGACCCGAACTTACATCTTTCGATCTTTTTAGAGGTGTGTAATACATTGAAGCTTAACAGAGTCTCCACTGATGTCATTCGACTGCGGCTATTTCCCTTCTCACTTCAGGATAAGGCAAGAGCATGGCTGCACTCTTTGCCTTATTAGAGCTTACTAGAACTTTCCTTGGCAAATTCTTTCCACCAAGTAAAACGGCAAGTTTGAGGAATCAAATCACCAACTTTACCCAAAGGAATGATGAGACACTCTATGAGGCTTGGGAGCTATTCAAGGATTTGTTGCGGTTGTGCCCTTATGGCTTTCAACGATGGATGATTGTTCAACCTTTCTACAATGGAGTGACCCAACCTGTAAGGTCCACTATTAATGCGGCTGCAGGAGGAACCTTGATGAATAAGACTAAAGATGAGACCTACTATTTGATTGAGGCGATAACACTCAACAATTTTCAATTGTCCAATGAACGAGGCCAACCCAAGCAGGTTGAAGGTAAGCTCGAAATTGATGCACTTACTTTACGTTATGCTAAGGTAGATGCTATGACTCAAAGGTTGGAACGATTGAATGTGAATGTTGTGAATTCTAGTACCCCTCTCCCATTATATGAAATATGTGGTTCCATTGACCATTTGACTAATAATTATCAAGTTGGGAGTCCTTTTGCCCAAAACACTAGCGACCAAAGTCAATTATATGAATAATTTCAACCCAAGACTGACCAATGACCCATGTTCAAACACTTACAATTCGAGTTGGAGGAACCATCCAAATTTCTCATATAGGCTTAACCCTTCCACAATGCCCCAAATGAATGTTAGGAAACCTCTCGGATTTCAAACACCTCCCTTTCCCCAACAAACTCCTCAAAAGTCTAACCTAGAGGCCATGATGGAGAGTATGCTTTTGGCGCAACAAAAGCAAGATGAGTATATAAAGCAATTAGCCTCCAAAGTTGATGTGCTTATAACTCATAACAAGATGTTGGAAATCCAAATTGCACAACAAGCTAGCTCTTCATCTATACCCCAACGTAGATTCCCAAATAAGCCAGAGTTGAATCCTAGGGAGCAATGTAACGCCATGATCTTAAGAGGGGGTAAACAACTTGAGGGACCTAATGGGGTAAGCAATGATGAGACTTTGCAGGATAAGCATGATGATAATGTTGAGATTGTTAAGAAAGAGATACCTATTCCCCCTATTGATTTGCATAAAGATGATGTTGTGAAGGATGCTAATGTGGTTCCTAAAGACTCTAAGCAAACTTTCCGCAAACCTTACACTCCGTCTTTACCATTCCCTCAAAGAATGGCTAAGGGTAAACTTCATTGCAATTTGGAAAGTTTTTAGAGGTTTCGAAGAAACTATACATTAATATCCCATTTACCGATACCTGATCCCAAATGCCGTCTTATGCAAAATTTTGGAAAGAAATTTTGTCTAATAAAAGAAAGTTAGAAGAGCATGAGATTGTTGCCTTGACTAAACAGTGTAGTGTTGTGATCCAAAACAAGCTTTGCGCTAAGCTTAAGGATCTCGGTAGCTTCTCAATTCCTTGTCTGTTAGGAAATATGTCTATTGAACGGGCTTTGTGTGATTTGGGGTTAAGTATAGATTTGATGCCCCTTTCTTTGTGTAAAAAGCTGGATTTAGGAGAAATGAGACCCACTACCATTTTCCTACAATTAGCTGATCGTTTTGTAAAATACCCAGTGGGTATTTTAGAGGATGTCACAATTAAAGTAGGAGATTTATATGTTCCAGTGGACTTTGTGATACTTGAGATGAAGGAGAATACACGCACCCCCATCATTCTTGGGAGGCCTCTCTTGGCCACCGCCAGGTGCCATATCGATGTCAAAAATGGTAAGTTACCTTTTGACGTGGGCGATGATCATGTGGAGTTCAACTTGTTTAAGGCTTCTAAATTTTTTTCCATTTCTGATGAATGCCATATATTTGATGTGGTTGATAGTTTGGTACGAGAAACCATTTCTAACCATGAATCTGATGACCCTCTTGAGCATTGTATTATTTGAAAATCGTATTTGGGTAAATGGATAATTAAGTGATGGAACTCAACTTATTTATCTTAAAAGGGTTCAATGGGTCAACCTTTTTAAAAATTAAATGGTTACATATCAACATTTTCGAACCATTTAATAAATCAATTAGGTTCAAGTCGAGAAATTCTTAACCACTTAAGCTCAACACGAACACAAACTCATCCTGACATGACCTATTTTTCATCTCTACTAGATGGTGGGTCTGGTAGCAATGGGCATGTTAATTACTGATCCCCCCAAAAAGAAGAAAAAAGAATTGAATTATTATCATATGATCCTGACACTTAAGATAAAGCTTATTTTTAATCCTCTATTTTTGACATTATTATTTAACTTACTCCCTTTCTATCTTAAAAATTGTTATCATAGACATGAGAATTATTATTATTTACCCCCTCACCTACAAATTTTTAATTGAAAAATGAGGCCGCATATATGATAACAATCTTTAAAATAAAAGGGATTAAATAGCTTTCTAAACTAAAAAACGAAATACAAATTACACATATATCGAGGGGACGTATGTAATAATTCTTAACTGTATATAGAAATCAGACCACACCAAGCAATAACACAATCCCACAAGCTATGTTGATGCTGCTTATCCTCATTGCTCTCTTTCTCCTCATTCTCATTCTTCCAAACCTCAGAAAGCATGAAAAGTATAATCTTCCTCCAGGCCCCAGAGGCCTCCCCCTCATCGGAAACCTACACCAGTTCGACCCCTTCACCCCCCACCTCTATTTGTCCAAGCTGGCCAAGGTCTATGGCCCAATCTTGTCCCTGAGATTTGGGCAAAGACCAGTGGTGGTGATTCAATCAGCTGGTCTGGCAAAGGAAGTCCTGAAAACACAGGATTACAACTTCTGTACTAGGCCAAGCTTAGTTGGGCAGCAAAGGCTATCTTACAATAGGATAGACGTCCTTTTTGCACCATATAATGAGTGTTTCAGAGAGCTTAAGAAACTGTGTGTTGTTCATTTGTTTAGCTCCAAGAAGGTCCAGTATTTCTACTCCATTCGACGAGAAGAAGTCTCCAAAATGATCGAGAAGATCTCTTCTCTCTCTTCTGCTTCCGAAGTTGTTAACTTGAGCGAGTTGCTCATGGCTCTTACAAGCTCTATCACCTGTCGAGTTGCTCTTGGCAAGAGGTGCCTTTTTCTTCAACAAAATGATAACTGATAAATGTCATTTCATTCCTGTTCACATAGCCGACAAATACTATCACTTAAACTTTGATAATTAATTATAATTATTAAAAATTTGGTGATGTTAGACGGGGCTAATGAGATTAGGCCGGACGGCCACTTAAGTCGCCTAGGGCGACAACCCTTGCTACCCCCTAACCTATATAAAGAGGCTTAAGGGGTTTAGCCTAGTGAGACGCTATGACGCGAATATTATATCTCCCATATTCTCCTACTTCTCTCTCATGGCTGAACCACCATCTATCGAGTTCTCGGGTTTAGGACATGAAACCCTAATGCGACTCTAGTAGCCGCTTGGTATTCTGATTGGCGAATACTGGTATTCTTATTATTGTGGACAATTACCGACAGTATACTTCCGCATCCAGGTTAGTCCTAATTCTTCCTACAGGTGATTTAAATGATTATATTAACTTAGGTTAAAAGTCTCTTCTCATAAGACATCATAACCCCTTCTTTAACAAGTGATTAACCTTTGTATGTTAGTTCAATCAGTCTGGTACATGTTTCCCATAAAGAAGATCTGGAGTTCGATCAAGTCTTGTAAATGGAGAATACCTGCACTAAAACCACATCAATTAATGAATGGTCAAAGACAAAACTAGAACTAATTAATTGTATAGAGGTGATCCTCAGGCGATTGATTTCCTCATATTTGCAGGTACGAGGAAGAAGGTGTTGGAAGGAGCAAATTTCACGACCTCCTAAATGAAGTTCAAGCCATGTTTGCAGTCTTCTTTTTCTCAGATTATTTTCCTTATGTAGGTTGTTGGATCGATAAGTTAACTGGACTATCCTCCAGGCTTGAGAGAATATTCAAAGAAATGGATGAATTTTACGATGAAATTATAAGTGATCATCTTGACCCAAACAAGCCTAAATATGAGCATGAGGATTTTGTGGATGTTGTTCTCCAACTGAAGAAGGAACGTTGCTTCTCATTTGATGTCACGTTGCATCATATCAAAGCTGTATTAATGGTAACTTCTTCAGATTCTTAATCCAATTAAACCATCTAATCCATGACCTTTTATTTTTTAAAGTAGAATCATCATTTTTAGAAATGAGAAATATGTCTATTTTTTTAGATGGGCAAATTTTACACGCGCACACAATTTGGCGGGATTGAACTTCGATCTTCTTTGTGAAAATCAAGCATCCCACCACTAGAATATATACCCAGAAGGGCAAAGAGTATATGCATTATTGAATAGAAAAGGTTTATTAGACTTATTCCTAACCTAATTATCAAAATATTCATGCAAGAGTGCTCTGAAATGATATCCTATGATAAGGGGTGAGTAATGGATTGGATCAGGTCAGAATAAAGTCGGTCCATTTATAAAGTGGACTGGGCTGAGTCATGGTAAGCTCCCTAATGATTTGGGCCAAGTTGGGCCCTTTATGTAAGTAAATGAGTTGGGTTGGGTCTGCCCATGGGCGAACCGTTTTTGGCTCATTTTCAAATAGAATAAACTTACACAAAAAAACTTTGTATAATAATAATTATTATATATAAAGCATTGGCTATTGTTTAACTAATTGTTAACATGTAAATTAGCATGACAAATAGGTTGAAAAAGTAACGGGTCATTAAACGAACCATTAATGGACCGACCCGATCCGACCAGTTAATATGCTTTAATTGGCCGACCTACTATTGACCCAGTTCGTTATTGACCTGATCCTTTATTGCCCCTATTTTAAAGAAGCCCACTTGTTTGATCCAATAGGCACCCGATCCGTTGCCCACCCCTAATTACAATGTTCCAATATGTGTTGGTTATTTGTTGCTGTGGGAGTTATTTCCGTGAATCTTGTGGTCTTTTTTTGTAATCTGTGTGTACGTCACATATAAATTGGGCTTTTTATAAAGAAACTTTTGCACACTGTTGAAAATTTAGGTAATGATAAGATTTCAAGTCACGAAATTTTATTTGATGTGCTAAATTTTTGTGGTATGAATTTTTTTTCCTGCTATTAACAAAAATGAAAAACAAAGATAGAATGACATTCCACTGTCTACAGAATATAATTGTAGGAGGAACTGATACAAGTGCAGCCATGGTAGTTTGGGCAATGACGGAGTTGATAAAAAATCCCAGTATAATGAAGAAACTACAAGATGAGCTGAGATCTGTACTTAAGGACAAGAGCTTTGTTGAAGAAACTGATGTCCCAAAGCTCGAATTCTTCAAGGCAGCAGTTAAGGAAACTTTCCGATTACACCCTGCAGCGCCACTATTGGTTGCCCATGAAGCTCTTCAAAAATGCACGATACAAGGATATGATGTTTTGCCTGAAACATCGGTTTTCATAAATGCATGGGCAATTGGTAGAGATCCCCTATCTTGGAGGGAGCCTGAATCATTTATGCCTGAGAGATTTTTGGGGAATTCAATTAACTTTACAGGGCAAGATTTCGAATTTATTCCTTTCGGGGCAGGAAGAAGAATATGCCCTGGCATGCTTATGGGTATTGCCAGCTTAGAGCTTGCACTTGCCAATTTGTTGCACACTTTTGACTGGAAATTACCCACTGGTGTGAATGAGGAAGACATTGATTATGATGTAATCCCAGGACTTACTATGCATAAGAAGAATCCACTTTGCCTGGTGGCAACGAAAAGGACTCATGACACATAGTGGTCATGTATTTGCTACATAAACAGTTCATCTGCTTTCATTTTCTTGCCAGTGCAATCACTAGGTTTAGAATGATTGTGCCCACAAAAAATAACATTTTCACAGTACCATGTACACGTAATTTGCATACAACTTATTTGAAGGGACTTTGTTGCCAAAGTTATTTAACTTTGATTCGTAAGCTTCTTTCTTTTTGCTTGGAAAATGCTTAGCAACAAGAACACTTAAGTAACCCTTCTCACAAGGGTTCTATCTAAATAATCATCAACCAGAATAGGAGAAAAGGAAGAGGATGAACTCTGCAATGAAAGAACATGAAAAGAAATGCTATGCGCCATATGTGCCAATATTTATGCTGCTCTGTTAGCTTTCTGGTAGGTTTGATGAATCGTAACCCTCAAACTTTGTGCGTAAAAATCCTGATATCTTGTATCATTGTATGATGTTAGCAATTTTATAGTGAGTGGATGCTGCCTCGAACAACATGAATGACGATGTTGTCCTCGACCCCAATTTCAACATTTTTATGTCCAGTTGCGGTTAACCCCTTGTAACCCATTCCCATTAAAGTTTTTCATATCAATTGAATCATAAACAAAGAGCCACACATATAAGTTTAAATGAGGTTTCAACCTAAAACCAGTTGACAATGTGTGAAATTATTCATAAGCTTATACACATGTTGAAACCCTTTAATTTTATCAGTGCGGAGCAAATCTCACTTTCACACTCAAACACGTCCTTCACTTGTGGGCTACTAATAAGATCCAACACATGCACATAATTTTAATCAAACGGGGATGGTAGAAAATCAAGATCGAACAATCCCCTCTGATACCATTTATATCAATTGGGTTGTAAATAAAGAGGCGTGTATATAAACTCAAATAAAGTTCCAACCCAAAATCAATTAGCGATGAATAGAGTAACCTACAAACTTATATACATGCGAATCCTTTAATTTTATAAATGTAGAAGAAACCTTGTGTTCACACTTGAACAATCTGGCTTCAACAATAATAACATAACCATTTCCAAATCAAAGGTCCCCCTGGAAAATGTCTACCCCTCTTTGATATGCCAATCTATGCGCAGCATCAATAGCTAAAACTGCACATTTAACATTTAACATTTGGATGATTATACAGAATTCAATTTTCAGGTATTCCCATAAGCTTTAAACCTTATATTTTGAAAATAATTCTTGTTTACTTCACCTTGGTGTGAAACAATTTTAAGCCCTCAAATCTGGAAAAACTCCTTTATCACCACAGATTTAAGATATAAATAAGGGAAAATTTACTCCCATGTCCATCGAGACTTGGGCTAGTATTTTTCTGACTCGGTAATTTTGGAAAAATATTTCTAAGTCCATCCAAGTTTGGGCAAATATTATTCTTGATGGCTAATTGATCTTGTTTAGGCCTTTACCCACCTTGTCCATGCTTGATTTTAGCGTTTTCTTTTGTGTCAGCCAAGTGTTCCATGAAATGCTTGAAAGAGCTTTCTTCCGTGTTTTGGGGCATTCGACTTATGATGAGATGTGAGGTTGATTGTCTAGTGTGGGTAGAGAGAATAGCTAGGATTCAGACATAAAAATAGTCGCGGTCGCTAGTTAGTTCAAGGTTAGAATAATTAGACTGGCTCATAACCCTTGAGAAAGGGCTTAGGTGGTCTTTAATGATGCAAATGATCATTTCTGAATAATAACATAACTTGGAAATGTTAAGGTTTAACTTGATTTGTTAGTTTATCTCAGGTTTAATCATAATCGAAGTCTTTGTTTTTGTTTTAGTAATTTAGTTATATTTTCTATCCCCCTTGCATCCCTAACTATGCCCCTCCTGTGCACGAGCATTGTAATCGTTCTGATCATGACAGTGATTCTTGTCCTTATTATATTTCTGTTGATGGTTTTGCTAAACTGTCCAGCATGATTGAGACAATGAATGAGCAACAACTCAAGCTCACTAATTTTATGTGGGAGTATGACCTATCACATGAGACTGACCCTAGGTTTCTCTCCCGTGAACCTAATGTCCACTTGTGTGATGATGGTGAGTCTTTTCCTACTCTAGAGTCCGGACTAAAGGAAGTATTTGACCTTCCCTTGACAACTTTGTCCCATGTTGCTCCATCCTCACCTAACACCCTCAAGGACAATACTGCATCTCTCATGACCTTTCCTGGTCCACCTTCCCCTTTAACTCAGTCGACAAAGTTTAGGGTAAGTCAGATTTTTAGTGTTGATGTCAGTATTGATGAGGATGATTCCTATTATGGGTCAGATGATATAGCTATTGAGGAGCATGATCCTAATGATACTGTTGTTGGGAGGCCTGGTGTGGATGTTGTGTTTACAGTTTTACCTAGTCCTAATCATGATGACCATGTGTCCCCCAATCCCCTCTGTATTTTTCATGCTTCTCCTTCATGTTCACTATCCTCCCACTCCCCTGAGTGTCATGATTGTCCACTCATTGATTCTCATGTTGTGCTTGAGGGGAATAAGGTCGACTATTCTGAGACTCCAGGTACCTTTAGAGGATATAACCCCTCCCTTAATCCCTAGAATCTGTACTTAGAGCAATTGCCTAGAAAAATCGTGTTGTTTATTACCTTCGACTATTCTACTGATTCTTCCAAGGCATTTGATAAGTTTAGGAGGGCACTCATTATCGTTTTCGGATTCATGTTTTTGTGCTCTTACTTACATCCAGCGGAGTTGCATGCTCAAGTGTTCGATAAGCTCCTACAAGCTTTGACAGCATCTAAATTGGTAGCCTGTATCTTGAGAAGATGAGGAGTGACTAATGCTTCTCAAGCCTCCCATCGCACCATTCTAGAAGGGCTTAGTTTGGGCACAATCGGTACCCAACCTGGTATAATCGTTCTAACTCTTCTCCTTTCTTTTTATCTTCATTCTTTTTCTTTTTGTTTAGTTGTGGATATTAGGTTGTGTTTTTGTTGGTGATAAATATTGAGGAGAAACTTGGGATGTTGTTGAGCCAACATATCACTATGACCACCTTTTCACTTTGTTTTCTTTTTTGTGTGTTTTGTTTTGTATGTCTTATGCGTGTGATTTTGTTTTCTTTGTTTTTGTGTATTTTTATGGTGGTAGTGACTCATCGGCTCCCAGTGACGACATTGTGAGATTTAGGTGCGGTGGGAGGAAGTCATATACCCTTTTGTGCATATTTTTGTGAAAATTTTTCACTTCTGCATAGGGTTTTTTTTTTGGTTTTGGGGAAGCTTCGTACTATTCTGATTAGCTTAAATCCCCTGCGCCTTCACTATTGTATATAATCACGATGTACATGATAGATCTCCGTCCTCACTGGGTCATTTTAGGCCGTAATTCTAACCCCAATTGTTCTTTATCAATGTGTAATCCAATTCTTATTCATACCAGCATTATTATTTTAGGGTCTTAGTCCTCCATGATTGGCTCTCCCACTTGTCTTGTGCATGGTTACTATGGTTGTTGTTTGTATTTCAAAAAAAAGAGGGAAAAAGAGAAAAATAAAAAAATAAAGTTCGGAATGACAAGCATCCTTTTGAGGCATGCGCTACTGGGCGTTACCCTTTGATGCAAAATACTGCTACTGGGTGTTACCCTTTACGGCAATACTGTTATTAGGAAAGCTTGTTTTCTATGTTAATAAGTCAATAATGTAGCTTGTGTCAGCCAAGTGGGATTGAGTTTGATTCTGGTAAACCTAAATCCTAGGATGATGATGCACTTGTACACAAGCACAGGGATGGATTCAAAGTTTAGATGTACGGTGGGGTGAAAAGTTAGTGCTTTGATGTCATCCATTGGGTAGAGAGCCTTGATGAGTACATTCTGTTTGTATGCAGCCCGATATCTTTGTTCTATGGGTGATTTGGTTAGTTAGAATATATACAGTCTTTTCCCTTGTATATTTATGTGCTTTGGCTGTAAATCCAAACTGTTTTTCTGTTTCTGTTTCTCTTTTCCTTTTTCTTTTTCTTTTTCTTTTTCTAGATTTTGTGGGTATATTTTCTGCAAATCCTCATGAGACCTCACTCATCCACTTGGAGGAACCAAGGGATTTAAAAGGCTTGTTGCATACGCTAAATGCAATCGTGATTCCAACGAAAGTGAGTTAGGTTCTTAAGTTAGTTTTTCCTTTGCTTTGCTCGAGGACAAGCAAAAGATAGGTGTGACGGTACTTGTTAGGTGATAATTTGTCGTGTTTTACTTGCCTCTGTTACCTAATTTTAGCTCGTATAATAATATAATCTTTAGGATTTTCACATGTTTTATTTGATTTTGTAAATGATAAACTTCAATCGAGCAAACGTAGCCAAAAGGAGCGAAGACAGATAAGAAATGCTAAAGACGACAAGAAAGGACGACGGGTATCCGTGCCACCGTGCCAGAAAATTGGCATAGTGGCGTCGTGCCACCCCAGTACGGTTCGCTCGCTCGCCCGATTTTCTATTTAAACCCCTTCAGGCGTCTTTGTTCGGGGTCCACCTAGCTCTCCTTCTGCGACTTTTTGGGAGTTCTTAGCATAGGTTTACCCAATAAAAACCCCACTTAAGGGGATTAGATTAGGTTAGTTTTGTGTATAATTTGTAGAAGACAGATGGATTTCAAGATTCAATGCTAAGTTCTTCTTTTCTCTCTCTCTTTAATTTCATGTTTTTGAGTTTGTTTGCTAATTCAATAGAATATTGTTTTGCTTTGGTGTCAATGTTTGTTTATGAATTAAGGCCTTGATCTTTGGTTGTGATTTTTTCTTGATGGCTAATTGATCTTGTTTAGGCCTTTACCCACCTTATTCATGCTTGAATTTAGTGTTTTCTTTCATGCCCGCTTAGTGTTTGATGAAATGCTTGAAAGAGTTTTCATCCGTGTTTTGGGGCATTCGACTTATGATGAGAGGTGATGTCAATTGTCTACTGTGGGTAGAGAGAATAGTTGGGATTCGAACACAAAGTAGTCTCGGTCGCTAGTTACGTCAAGGGTTGTCAATATTTAGTTTCATTGAGCTAATCCTATGAAAATAGGAAGTTAGAATAATTAGACTAGCTCATGACCCTTGAGAGATGGCTTAGGTGGTCTTTAATGATACAACCGATCTTCTCTAAATACTAGCATAACTTGGAAAGGTTAAGGTTTGACTTGATACATTGATTTATCTCAGTTTTAATCATAATCGAAGTCTTTGTTTTTCTTTTAGTAGTTTAGTTCTATTTTCTATCCCCTTTTTTGTTTTGGCCAGCTTGAGACGCTTTAGTTAGTTTTGGTGCTTGCAAACCTAACTCTCTGCGGACGACACCCCGAATACTCAACGATGCACCTCGCACTTGGGGTTTATAAATGTTATAACTTTCCTATCAAAAACCATAGAGTAGCATAAATATGATGTCTTAGCCGTCACCCAAAGATGCGTTGATCATGGTATCATACTTAGAAAAAGCATGTGCATTTATGCTGAACAAGAAATTGAGTTCTTAGGTCTAAAGATAAAAGCTGGACAAATCATTATGCAAAAACACATTCTTGAAAAAAAATAGAAAATTTTCCTGAAAAAATTGAGATATGAAGCAGCTGGAAAAGTTTCTTGGATGTCTTACTTCTGCTTCAGATTTTATTAAAGATCGATTTAGCTAAACCAAGAAAGCCATTGCAATAAAAACAAAAGAAAGAAGTAAGTTGTACATGGACCACTAATGATACAAAAATTGTTCAAAATTTCAAAAAGATATGTAAAAATCTCCCTGTTCTTAATCTGTCTAATGAAGGAGATGACTTAGTTCTTGAGACAGATACTAGCAACAAGCAATGGAGCGCAGTGCTCAAAATTAACAAGGGCGAAAAACTCTACAAATATTGTAGTGGAGTTTTAATAAGACAGAATGCAACTATTCAACAATGGAAAAAGAAATTCTTGTAGTCATAAGGGGAATTGAAAAGTTCTTAATCTTTTTAGCCCCAAAACATTTTCTTATTTAAACTGATTGCAAAGAAATACTTGCTTTGTGAAAAAGAATTTATCAAATATGAAAGCGCAAAGGCAACTCCTACGTTGGCAATTATGGCTTAACCAGTTTTCCTTATCTATTAAACATATACAGGGATTGAAGAACTCTATGGCAGATAGTTTAACTCAAGAACTCGCCAATGGTGACCATCAAAACAGACCTTCTACCAGAAAAGGAGGAAATTCATAGCGAAATGCCATTGCTACTAGAATGGGTTTCACCTTCTAGTAAAGTCGTTATTGATAATTTTAAATTCTATACAAAAAGTAGATCACGCTTTGGTCTACTATCTTCTGCCTATCTAATAGCCTAAAGATTTTCTCTTTTAGACTTACAAGTTAATTACCTTATGTGTCCTTACAATATCCAAGAAAAAATAAGCTCTCATGTTCAAGAGAAATAATTCAATGAGTGATATGCAGCCTCCATCGATTATTATCATAACTATTCTTATGATATTTGGGCATCTTGGAGTACAATGATCTATTTTCCTCATAAGTCTGGAGTTGGTGGTGTTAGTTTTCCAGCCAACTCAATCTCTCCAAATGACCCTCTCATTAAACTCAATCTTAACCCTAACCAAATTCCAACAATGCATGTTCAAGAAGATCCATTGGATTCTCACATCTCCTGATGGACCAACAAAAATTACATATGGCAGAGCCATATATTTGGAGGCACATTGTACACTAATCGAATATAAAAATTAAAAGCCAAATCATCCCATTATCTGTTTCAGATCGTTGATTACGACAATCCCTACGATCAATGACAAGAATGGTTTCCAGAATGAGGAGAATTTGTTACTGATCCTGCTTTAGCAAGAACCATTGGTTTTTACAATATTTATCATCAAAGTTAGGCATTAATTAAACAGGAAAAAAATGTTAATACATTGTGGAAATACTACTTTCGCTTATGACAATGAGTTTAAAGAATACATGAAGGTGGAATGAGCCGTCTCAGAAGATATCTTTAATTATCTCTTTTATATTGGAGTTGAAAAATTCTTATCAGAAAAAGGAAAGAAATATCTTCTTGAATTATTTGAGAAACAGAACCCAAAGCATCTTTAATTAGATGAAGATTTTAATGATTATCCAGACGATGATGGTCTGTAAAGTATAATTGGATATGAAGGCCTGCAGAATCTCAATAATGATAATTAGTCTTGTCATCATTAAAAGCTCTGAAAAGCGGTTGCTCCATTATTATATAAGTGTCAGGTCTGTAAAATAAAGCAATGTACTGTAGTCTGCAATGTGTATTGTAGCCATGTGAAAAGCCTTTATGTACTGAAGCCATGTGAAAAATCAGTATGTGTAGCTATTAGGGCGTCCCATGTACCCGCAACCCTCTATAAAAAGAGAGGTCGAGTACTGAGAATGGACACGGTCATTTGAGCATTCTTGAGCAAAAGAGAAGTCGGGATTCTCCATTTCTCTGTGAGTGAACATCTCTAATGATCTTAGTTTAAGTCCCTCTTCAAAGCTTTCCATTTTAATATTTCCACCTTTAAGTTTTCAATAAAAGAAGTTTCTCAGTAGGAAATGTTATTCAATTAATCTTATGCTTTAAATATTATCATTTATTGATTAAAGTTCCACTATCCTTGAAAAAGATTAAAAACTTGGTTAGTGACTATGATTCGAGGTAGGAAACGAAACGGATCTGGTGCTGTGCCTGATCAAAGGAATGTGGGGTTGAAATTAGCAATCTTTGTAAACCGAAAGCTAGAGGAGCGCTGGAGTCTAGCATCGACTAAGTTCAAGTAATGGTCAAAACTCTCTAATTAAGTTTTAATTATTTTGCTAGATATATAGTGGACCATTAATCACAGAAAATATAATATTTGAGATATAAGCAGTAAATTGTGATAACTAGTACAAGTAAAGTCATTATAAGAAGTCCAAACAAAAGTACAAGCTTAGTTTTTCAAAAAAAAAAAAAACCCAATAACTTTGAATATTTGCAAGAAAGCCTAAAAAAGAATAGTAACCCAAACAGTAGTACTCCAAACATTATTACCCAAACCTAAGTGGATCCAAAAATATCTATCCAAAATTAATAGACCAAATAAATATTTACCCATACCACAGTAGACCCAAGAGTTAATTGTTCAATAAATAAGCAACTTATGATGAAAATCCACAAAATAAGAAAAAGGCAATGGACAACAATAATTCAGAAAATAAATTTTTCTCAGTTTTAAACTAATCATATTAGATTACACATTTGTTTTAAATTTATTTTTGTAATTAATATTTCTTTAAAAATTATTTAATTTAATTACATTTGTGTTTAATATTCTTACTGTTTGCCTTCTTTTTTTTAATAGTACATGTAAATACCACTTTCAATTTTCATCTTAAAGTTGCAAAATCAATTATTGCAATAGCATAATTTCATAAGTAGTCATTTGATTGCTATTTTGAACGAACTTAGAATAACATTTACTTATACAAAAATCCATGTTTGGTTTTTTTGTTTTTCCATTAGTAAGGTACGCACGCAGGCAACGAAGGGGGAACGCTAACTAAATTATAGAGGTGATCAAAACCGGTTAATCGGAAATTTGGTTAATTAAAAATCAGTTAATTGAAAACTCTATTTGCTAAAATTGGGAACCGAAAATCGAATTGAAACTTTTGGTTAACCGCTTTTCAGTCAACCAAATTCTTTGGTTCGGCAAATATATGAACCATAACTCAACTGAAAGACGACTCAGTTGACCGATTTTTCGGTTCGATTATCAGTTATCGGTTATCCATTGATTTAAATTGTTAATTTTCAATTTTCACTCTTTTTTTTTAATATAATTTAGCTATTTATGGAACTAAATATTAATTTACACATTATTGTATCTTTCGTCTTATCTTTTTATAATTGTAAACTCTACATTTGACTAATATAAAATTAAGTAGTTTTTTTAATTGAAAAAATTAAAATTTTAGTTTTGGTTAACCGTACGGTTACCGATTTGCAAATGGCCGAACCAAAACAGAAACCGAAACTGTAAAATTTTTTCGGTTCGATTAACTGAACCAATTTTTTGAAAGAATTGATCCGATTTACCGATTTTTCAATTCGATTTTTCGGTTTTACCATTCGGCTTTTCAATTTCGGATATTTTTGGTCACCTCTACTAGATTACGGTCAATAGATATGCAACCCACAAGGTACTAACTCAACTAAAAAATTTACGGATCACGAGACTTAAATCCTTAATACTAATATTGTAACCTTAAGTAATTCCTAAGCTTTCACTCTGTTAAACACTTTGATATTAATCTATTCATCAATAATTGTACATCTACGTTTTCACTCTGTTAGAGTATATGCAATGGTGATCTATAATTTTGGATCAAAAGTAGGGGTCCACACCCTCAACATCATCCCACAAGCTAATCTCATTTCTCTTCTCTACATCTTACGGATCCCCAACTTGAATCATCAAATAAAATAATATTTTATGGACCCTACCACTAACATATTATTGGGTTTTAGACTTTTAAAGGCTTAGCTGACAAAAAAACAAAAAGAAAGAGAAAATGTGTGGGGGTTGGATTACGGCCATGAGGTGAACCGTGGGACGGGCAAAGCGAATCACTAATGCATAGTATTGTTGGTACCATGAGCCAAATTTTTAGCCTATAAACCTTGCATTGTAGGTGCTCTTGAATACACTTTAATCTATTCATCAATAATTGTACATCTTCTACTCTTCTAGGCTAAAAACTATGTAAACAACCAACCTATAACTTAAAAACCACCTAAGAAAAGAGCGTACCACCCACAAGCAGATCCATATTGGGCATAACAATGTTATTAGAAGCCCTTAGCTGAAAAAGAAAATCAAAGTTTTGGATAAAAATCCTTCAAAGTCCTAACATGAACACTCATAAAAATTAAATGATATTAATAAATTATACGAAATTCAAAAGTTGACACCACTATACAAACTTTTGAGTTCGCCAATAAACAACCTAGAAAACAACTATCGATGGAGCAACCAACACCTACTTATCATAAAAAAGTAAACGAATAGCCTTCACCCTAAGACACTAGTAAGGACGGACCTACGTGTGGCTTAGCAGTGTCCAAAGACACCCCTTGCATCACGCTAATTAGCATAAGTAGACACCCATAAAAAAAGGCATAAAAACCGTGGACACCCCTTGCATCACGCTAATTAGTGGACCCAAGGACCACTACCAACATCTTTAAAAAAAAAAAAAAATGAAAACTGTGGACTATAGCTGTAACAAGCATTAAACTTAGATAAAAATAATAAAATTAAATTTATTTAGTCTCTCTCCTCCTCTCACAGTCTCATGCCACCAGCAAAGCAGAAGCAAAACCCCAAACTAATTTTTTTTCTCCTCCCCCCCCCCCCCCCCCGCCATGTCTGTCTCTCTCTTTCTCTGTCTATCACACTTTTTGTCTCTTTTTCAATTCTTGCAGCAAGACATTTTAGAGGGAAGGTGGAAGGTGACATCTCCATTGTCGAAGTTTAAAGACTCGAAGTCGACTGTTGACCACCAAATTCCATCCACAGAGCACCACCCACGACGACGACCATTGGCCACAATTTTGTCCCTTGAATACCTCTATTTCTTCCCATCTTTCCTGGCTTTGGATCCATTGCCCATTTTCCCCAGTAGCCTGCTTGTCACACCATACTGCCCAAAAACAAAATGCATCACTATGTGAAGAAATTGACGATGACACATCAAAGAAATGAGATGAGAATGGGACCAGTTTGGTTAAATGTGGCTTTTCATTTATATATTTATTTTCTTTTAAATAAAACAACTTACAAGTAGTCTGATGAGAATGAATTGAGTAATTTATTTATTTTGTTTTTTGTGCATATAGTGACGAACGTTAATCTAATCTAAATGCCTAATTCCGCTATTGGAGAGCAACAACTGGCGCCACGATTGACGTGAGCAAGACTGAGCAATTGTCACTACTTGTCAGCTTGATTGCATGATGAAACCTAATCATGTTTGGCTAGATTGTTGACGACAATTGAGTCCTTTCGATTCGTCAAGAGATAGAGAGAGGCATGTACTAGGTTTTGTCATCTTTGTGACTGATATGCCTTATAATTTATGAATATCACTGGCCGTATGAATGGTGTTATCTTGCCATCTGGCAGTTCTCTCTTGTATCTGGTTCGCATTAGCTTCACAGTGTAAAACGGTAATTTACATTACAAGGTTGAATTGTGTATTTTTATTTGTCACATATATATATATATATATATATATATATATATATATTTTTAATGTGTATTTATTATATAGATAATTTTTATTATGTGGCACCGGCGTGTATGTTTTATAGGAGTATATATGTATTAGTAGGAGTATGATATAGGCATTGAAAACGGTAGAACTATTTGCTTAAGCTTAAATTTTTTATGTTCATTAATTATTATATGCTTAATACATTGTATTTCATAATACATGTGATTTATCAGCCCTAAATATTAAGGTTATGTTGGACATATATCATTGGTACATAAGTATATATCATTACAGAATATTTAACACTATATTACATTAATAAGGTATGATAAAATGAAACTCTCTTTACTCTCAAGAATATTCATTTTTATAGTCCTATAATATTATCAAAACTTGTTTTCCAAAGATGTAACAGTACATTCATTAGATAAAAAGATCATTTTGACAATATGAATTCCATCTACTATTCGTTTTGATGTATTCCTAAAATTTGATTGTAATTTGTGAATATGGGCTGATGGAACCAAAAAAGTAATCACTCCCATTATAAAAAACATTAAATTACTACTTTGATATTGTACATTTTTGGCCTTTAGTATCTATTATTTGGATCTCAAATAAAATATAATGTTACATAAGAAATGTTGGTTGGCCTATTTAATTTGGCCCAACGGCCACCAATGCCGCCTAGGGTGACAACCCTAACTGCCCCCTTAATCTATATAAGCAGGCTTAGGCGGGTTAGCCTAAAGATACATTGAAAATGAGAAATCTCATAATCTCCTCTCCCCCCCCCCCACGGCTTCCCAACCATTACCAGTGGCGGGTCTAGGATGTGGAAACCCTGAGGTGACTCTAGTAGCCACTTAGTGTCCGTACCGACGTGGGCTATTCCTGACAGAGAATTATGCATCTAGGTTAGTCCTAATTGTTTATCAGTGGCATCAGAGCCTATAAAAGCAAGTTTGCCTATACGATTCAATTGCTGAATTTTCGTATTTATGCAACCCTATTGTGTTAATAGCATGCTTTTGTAATTGTGATGACCAAAACCAACTAAAGATTGCATCTTTAGTAGAATTATTTCATGAATGTTTTGTTTCATGTGATTAGTGTGCCCAAAAAGTTATCTATTATCAAAAAGGACCAAACTTTTGATTGATAACTCATTATTCAAACTTATTATGCGATTAAATTCATGCCTATAATTCTACAAGCATGATTTTTGAAGTAAAGAGTACGAACATGCTTTATACGATTGTTTTCGATAGAACCATTAAACTTAACCCAGACTTTATTAAATTCTTGCAATTATGCTGTTTAATCAATCACAGCATGTTTTGTGCGCTAAATTGTGAAAAACATGGTTAAGTGAAAAAGCCCTAACCCCATTCAACTGTTGAACCTCAAAGAAACCACCTTTTATCCAAATTTTAAAAAAAAGGGGGTCATTTCGAGAAAAGAGTAGAAGAGACTCAGATCTAGGCCGTACCCATAAGAACCGCCACCAAGGGGTGGCGCGTGTATGTCACGCGCCGTCGACGAAGTAGATTTTGGCTCTCTCTCTTCCTCCAACCGCACCCTTGTCCGCCGACCTACCCAAATTCGTCAAAGAAACCGTGAAAACCACCATATGGGAGGCGCGTGTGAGTCACGCGCCACTGTATGAGAGGCGCATTCGGTACTCAGCAAGCGTTTTCTGGCTCGATTATAGCCGATCTGCACGCTAGTGGGTTCCTTTTTTTGGTTTTCGACGGCGGGTGGGGGTTTCCTCATCTGGGTTATTCGGCCAAGGTTCGCCGTCCTTGATAGAAATTGAAGGTGGCGACATGGGCCGTGAAAGGTGGAGTCGCAAAATTTGTCTCAAATTTAAAAGGGACAGAGAAGATTGGGTGTTGATGGAGCTCGGTGCTCCACACCTATGGCCATGGGATCGAAAGAAAAAGCGAGAAAGAGAGCCTTCCTACATTGCGGTTGAGAGGGGCAGACGGTTAGAGTAGAGTGAGTGAGTGACAGTTAGGGTTAGAATTAAAAATAACTGAGGGTCACTCATTTATACTTGGGGGTTTGGGCCTCCATAATGGGGCATCTTTCTTTGGGCCCTTTTTTTATTTTATTTTCAGCCAGCTCTTGTTTTATGTCTCGGGCCAACTAACATGTCCCATTTTTTATTTTCACAATCATATAAATGTGTTTTATATGATTGGATTTTTCATTATAAGTTTTTCCTATATTTGTATGCAATTTTTTTTATGTTTATATCATATAATGATTATTTTGTATTATTGTTTATGTAATGATAATATAAATCTTAAAGGCGTGATGTATAACTATGTGTTATATATCGAGAAGATAAAGTTGTTTCAGTGATATGTTTATATGAATTAGTTTCTTATAATACAGGACTATGTAAATGTGCTTTACATAATTAAAAGTGAATATCTGTTTGATAGTCACTAATTAATATGTTAATTAGTTTAACTAAACTTTTATAAATTATACAATAATTGAATTTAAAGAAGCTCCTAATTCATATCAGATAAGTGCTTAAAGTCTATATCAATTTAGGGCCATTTTGCTGCATCTTTAGAGAGAATTGTGTGCTTTATAACATAATTAATACTCATATTCTTGTTTTATACTTGGGTATGGTTCTTTGATGGTGTTTGCAGGATTTTAGATCATTTGGCCTGGTATTTGACCCCCATTTGAGTGTGTGTTGACCCCTCATGGATGCCCCTGAGTTGTCATGCCCGTGGATAAAGAGAATAGCAGAAGAATTCAGTTCTGACCGAGACCACGGTCCAAGCATGGTGGATGCCACGGACCGTCGTAAACCTATAACTGCTAGCCTCTTCATCTTCTTCATTGTGCAGCTGAGGATATAAGCTCCATTTGCTGCTTAAAATGCATGTTCCAAGGTTGAAATGAGAGAGTTTTTAGAGCAACCATAGTCATTTTCACTAATTCTCTCACATCTTTCTTTTAGTTTAGTTTAGTTTTAGTTTACCTTTGAGGTTTGAAAGGAGAAGCTTTGTTCTAGGAGGCTTGAAGATTGTTGCACAATTCAAGGCTGCCATACTTGTAAAGTTTTCCTTTCTTCCTCTGAATTTGTTCTTAAACTCTTGTTTTTGTTGAATTAGTAACATAAACGAGTAGTTTTATCTAATCTAGGGATTTGTTATCCATAATATTGTAGTTGGATCCCTTATCTTTGAAATTTTGTGCTTATTTCATGTTTAGAATGATTCAGGTCTATCTTAAAATTGGAATGTTGTAAGTGGAATTTGGCCAATTTGGCTTGCTTGTGTTAGGTAGTTGAGTGAAGTACTGAAAGGTAAAACTCACTACTCAATCGTCTTGATAGAACTTGATTTAGCAAAACTCGAGGGAGAATTGCTTGTTAAGAGGAGACTTAGCATCCATAGATCTTTGACCTGAACTAAATCAAAAATACTTGAGAGAAAGTTAGTTGCATTTGTTTAGGCTTTTTGTTCATTTCGAAAGAAAGGATTAAATTCAATTTGATTGCAATTTCTTCAATCGTTCAATCTATGATAAGTGCCTGCTTAACTCTATGACCCAACTCTTTACTTGGTGAATCAAAATCCTAGATACTTTACGCTGATTGAATCTTCAAATAGTTAATTAGTTTATTTAACCCGAATCATTGAAAGAATTGATTGCTTAACAATTTCAATAGGTCATTGACTCGATAGATTGCTTTAGTCCCTGAGGACGATCTTTTAATCTATACTGTGACATCTTTACGCTTGCGGACGTGTCAAGTTTTTGGCACCATTGCCGAGGACCAAATTGTTAACTCTTGAGTTAGTTTTACGAAATTAACTAAGTGTTTTACTTTATTTTTGTTTACCTTTTCTTTTTAACTGCATTGGTGGTGTTAGAGATTATACTTGTAGGAATCTTTCCTCGTTTATGCGAAATTCATTTCTATGCGAACCCAATCCTGAGCTTAAGAGGACTTTCTGTTTAAGGAGGAAGAAGCAAAAACTTGAGGAAGAAGGATGCAAGACTAGAGAACCTCGCCAAATATGGCGGGAGGAAGAGGTGACCAAAGAAGGACGCTTAGCGATTTTGTTACCCCAGGAGTCCAAGGCATCGCCTCAAGCATCGCTCGTTTTAACGTTGAGGCAAATAATTTTGAGCTCAAGCCGACTCTTATTTCCATGGAGCAACAATCACAGTTTGAAGGCACCCCGTTGGAAGACCCGAACTTACACCTTTCGATCTTTTAATAGAGGTGTAACACATTGAAGCTTAACGAAGTCTCCACCGATGCCATTCGACTGCGGCTATTTCCGTTCTCACTTCAGGATAAGGCAAGAGCATGGCTGCATTCTTTGCCTTATTAGAGTTTACTAGAGCTTTCCTTGCCAAATTCTTCCCACCAAGTAAAACGGCAAATTTGAGGAATCAAATCACCAACTTTACCCAACTGGATGATGAGACACTCTCTGAGGCTTGGAAGCGGTTCAAGGATTTCTTGCAGTTGTGCCTTCTCCATGGTCTTCAACGATGGATGATTGTTCAAGCTTTCTACAATGGAGTGACCCAACCTGTAAGGTCCACCATTGATGCGGCGGCAGGAGGAACCTTGATGAATAAGACTGAAGATGAGGCCTACAATTTGATTGAGGAGATGGCACTCAATAATTTTCAATTGTCCAATGAACAAGGCCAACCCAAGCGGGTTAGAGGTAAGCTCAAAGTCAATGCACTTACTTCACTTAATGATAAGGTAGATGCTAAGACTCAAAGGTTGGAACGATTGAATGTGAATGCTGTGAATTCTAGTGCCCCTCTCCCATCATGTGAAATATGTGGTTCCATTGACCATTGGACTAATAATTGCCAAGTTGGGACTCCTTTTGTCCAAGACACTAGCGACCAAGTCAATTATGTCAATAATTTTAACCCAAGACCTACCAATGACCACTATTCAAACACTTACAATCTGGGTTAGAAGAACCATCCACATTTCTCATATAGGCCTAACCCTTCCACAATGCCCCAAATGAATGCTAGGCAACCTCCAGGATTTCAAAGACCTCTCTTTCCCCAACAAGCTCCTCAAAAGTCCAACCTAGAGGCCATCATGGATAGTATGCTTTTGGCGCAACAAAAGCAAGATGAGTATTTAAATCAATTAGCTTCTAAAGTTGATGTGCTTACAACTCATTACAAGATGTTAGAAGTCCAAATTGCAAAACAAGCTAGCTCTTCATTTATACCCCAACGTAGATTCCCAAATAAGCCAGTGCCAAATCCTAGGGAGCAATGTAACGCCATGATCTTAAAAAGGGGTAAACAACTTGAGGGACCTAAAAGGGTAAGCAATGATGAGACTTTGCAAGATAAGCATGATGATAATGTTGAGATTTTTGAGAAAAAGGTGCCTATTCCCCTTACTGATTTGCATAAAGATAATGTTGTGAAGGATGCTAATGTGGTTCCTAAAGACTCTAAGCAAACTTTCCCCAAACCTTATACTCTTCCTTTACCATTCCCTCAAAGAATGGCTAAGGCTGAACTTGATTTGCGGATTGGAAAGTCAGGTTTTGAAGAAACTACACTTTAATATCCCATTTACCGATGCCTTATCTCAAATGCCCTCTTATGCAAAATTTTTGAAAGAAATTTTGTCTACTAAAAGAAAGCTAGAAGAGCATGAGACTGTTGTCTTGACTGAAGAGTGTAGTGTCACGAACCAAAACAAGCTTCCCGCTAAGCATAAGGGTCCTGGCAGCTTCTCAATACCTTGTATGTTAGGAAATGTGTCTATTGAACGTGCTTTGTGTGATTTGGGGTCAAGTGTAGGTTTGATGCCCCTTTCTTTGTGTGAAGAGCTGGATTTAGGGAAATGAGACCCACCGCCATTTCCCTACAATTAGCGGATCGTTCTGTGAAATACCCAGTGGGTATTTTAGAGGATGTCCCAATTAAAGTATGGGATTTATATGTTCCAATAGACTTTGTGATACTTGAGATGGAGGAGAATACACGCACCCCCATCATTCTTGGGAGACTTTTCTTGGCCACCGCTAGGTGTCGTAGCGATATAAAAAATGGTAAGTTGTCTTTTGACGTGGCTAATGATCATGTGGAGTTCAACATGTTTAAGGCTTCTAAATTTCCTTCCATTTCTGATGAATGTCATGTGATTGATGTGATTGATATTTCAACGTGGTACCCCAGATAGAACTGAAACCTCTTCCTTCGTCTTTGAGGTATGAGTTTCTTGGGCCCAATTCTACTTATAATATGATTGTTAATGCGAATCTAAGTGCGTCTCAAATTGACTCTTTGTTTAGAATACTTAGGATGCATCGTAAGGCCATGGGATATACTCTCGAAGATCTAAAAGGAATTCACACGTCTGTGTGCATGCATTGTGTTTTGATAGAAGATGACCATAAGCCCTCGATTGAACACCAAAGAAGGTTGAATCCTAATATGCAAGAGGTAGTTAAGAAGGAAATTTTGAAACCACTTAAAGCTGGCATTATCTACCCTATATTTGATAGTAAGTAGGTAAGCTCGGTCCACGTAGTACCTAAGAAGGGGGGAATGACGGTCATCATAAATGAGAACAATGAGCTAATTCCTACTAGGACTATCACATGATGGTGTATATGTATTGATTATCGAAAATTGAATAAAATCACCCAAAAGGACCATTTTTCCCTTCCCTTTATACACCGAATGCTTGAAAGATTGGCCATAAATTCATATTTTTGTTACTTAGATGGGTATCCGGGTTTCTTTCAAATCCCTATTTATCCTAGTGACCAAGAAAAGACCATATTTACTTGTTCTTATGGTACGTTTGCTTATAGGAGAATGTCATTTGGGCTATGTAATGCCCCCGCTACTTTCCAACGTTGTATGATGGCTATTTTCTCTGATTTTATTTAGGACATTATGGAAGTCTTTATGGATGAATTTTTAGTGTATGGTACAACATTTGACCATTGCTTGAATAATTTGGCCAAGGTTTTGCAAAGGTATGAAGATACAAATATTGTCTTAAATTGGGAAAAGTGTCACTTTATGGTACGGAAGGTGGTTGTCTTAGGTCATATTATCTCTAATAAAGGCATTGAGGTTGACAAAGCAAAGATGGAAGTGATTCAAAAACTAGCCCCACGAACTTCTGTAAAGGGTGTGAGGAGTTTCCTTAGACATGCCGATTTTTACTAACAGTTCATAAAAGATTTTTCAAAAATTGCAAAACCACTCACCCATTTGCTTCTCAAGGATGTGCCTATTGATTTTAATGAAGAATGTTTGTGTGCTTTTCTCAAGTTAAAAGAGGCATTAATTACAGCTTCAGCGATGCAAGCCCTAGATTAGGGGATCCCTTTTAAGGTGATGTGTGATGCGAACGATTATTGACCAACACTGCCGCAAGCACATGGGTGTTCGTACTATAGATAAAAGATATCATTCCTCAAGGACTAAAGTAATCTATCGAGTCTAGTCTTGTCAGAATATGCTAAGCAAAACTCAATTTCAAGTGGATTTGTTTAACTACTACAAATAAACGTGTCTAAATCAATAAGAGAAAAACATCCAGGAATTTTCGCAGTTATGTAAGAGAATTGGATCAAAATGAATAAACATGTGTCATTCTCTAATTGGTTAATTCCGAGGAATCGTAATCTTGTCAAGAAACTTGATCTATTCTTTCGAAATCAATCAAATTTGCCTAAACTAAGCAAACGTCGTTCATTCAAACTAATTTGACTTAATCCAAGTTTAATATATTCGATTACTTACTAGCCCTCCTAACATATAAATCTCTCTTTCAAGAAGAAGTTATGCTATGTCTATTTGAGTGGTCCAACAACCAAATGCCGTCTTTCGAATCTTCACTCGATTGTTTCAAATGTGTAAGTACATTTTTGGCTAAAAATCAACTCACAACATATCAAACACTTGATTGAACAGAATCAAACCAATCATGAAAATAAGCACAATTCTTTAAATCAAGACATGATCCAATAACAATTCCACAAACTACTAAATTCCTAGACTAAGAAAACTACTTAGACAAGCTAAAAGATAAACTAACCAAAAAGATCAGCGAAATCTTGAGCAGAAGGGATTCGACTGAGATGGTCTTCACCAAGGGCTTCGGAACAGCCTCAGGATCAAAACTCTTACACTCAAAACTAAACAAAGAACAAAAATTGAGAGAAACTAAACTAAACTTCTCTAATCGTACTTGCTTGCTTTGGGTTGCATTGAGATGCTCTTCCTTCACTGCAGAACGTCCCTATTTATAGAAAACTTCGATTGATCTCAGCCACACAGTCGAGGAAAAACAAAGAGGCAACAGTTACAGGCATACCACTTTCCGTGGGGTTCACCACGGTCTGACTGTGGTCTGCGCTGAATCCGAATTTTTGCTCTTTCTTTGCTCTACAGTCGTGGCATAACATGGATGACCGTGGGGGGTCAAAATATAGCCATTGAAGGGCAAATGTTGGGTAAAAAGACTAAAAATCCTACAAAACACATAAAACAACTACACCAAAGCATAAATAGAGAATAGGAGAGTAAATAACATCATTAAGCACAAAATTCTCCTAAAAACAAAGCAAAATAGCCCTAAAAAGATGTACATATTAAGCACTTATCAAACTCCACCATGCTTAAACTGTTGCTTGTCCTCAAGCAATGCAAGGATTAAAGACATACGCAGCCTCCTCAGGATAGACATAGGTAACTTTCAAATGGCAAGGATGATCCAAAGGTAGCCCAAAAAGATGCAAAAATATAGTTAACAAATAGAATAGGGAATGAAATTTCAAAAACTTTTTATAGACCATGATGCAAAATTTGAACCAATCGTCCTCCAAATTGTCAAATACAATCATTCTAGCATATGAAACGAGTAAGACTAGCAAGGCCGGTAGAACCATACTATAGTTATGTGACACTCAGCACTCATGTGCTTGACAATGTGTATATATATGAAGGTTCTCTCAATTCTCATTCCTTGGACACAAATCTACCATAGGCTTAACAAGATTATCAAATTCGCCACCACTAAGATGCAAATACACTAAACAATCATGAGGACTTTCATAGGGATGTAACGGGGCTTTCATATATATACATTGTCAAACACATCCTTCTCAAACCTTATCAACTCATCAACAAAATAAATCCCAAATGAAAAGAGATAGACTCGAAAATCACTAATACCATTCATTCCCACCAAGGCTACTCACTTTCTTCAAAAAAAAAAAATCTTTTTCTTTTTTTCCTTTGTTCAATTCTTCTTTTTTTTCATGATTTCTTTTTCTTTTCTTTTTTTTGGTGATTTCTCTTCATTTCTTTTTTTTATTTCTCTTATTTTCAAAGACGAATAGCCAAGGGAATTCCATAACGAACTTTAAAATCAAATTCTTCTCTAAACTTTACACAATAAAACAAGGGATTAATCAAATGTTTGCATCCCTGCACCAAACAGCCAAAATTCACTAAAGAGAATAACAATCTACCTTGCTAACGCCCTATCAAACTTGATGCAAAAGAATGTAACGCTCCTATAGCCTTGCCTTAAGGGTAAGACAAGTATTTGGTCATGGGCTAAAAGTAGGAGGTTCAAATCAAGAAAAACGGTTATATGCTCAAAGGGGCTAACAAGGGATACAATACACAACCAGGGTGGCTATTTGGCTGTGGGTTTCAAATAGATCAAAGAAAGAAAAAATAAAATGCCTCAATCATATTGCCTAAATGCATATGCGAAATGTGATCTTGAATGAGAATCAAGGCAAATTCTAGAGAAATGACGTCAAGGAAGAGTCACACATGAAAGAAAATATGAGACTAATAATGATAAGTAGTTTCTAAAGGCTCAAAGTCTCACGAAACATCTACCACAGTCAAAACTAGCTCACTAGCACACATGACAAAATTTCATGTAAAGACTCATGGGAAAAATCGATTTGCATTCAGCATGTGGTCAAAACGTGGAATTTAGTTCAAAAATTCATTCACAAACTTTTATGCACAATCTGGGCAAATCAAATGATCAAACTAACCAAAGAAAACTACCAAATCTATTAAGATCATCATCGGAGGATTTTTTTTTTCCGTTTATTTGTTTTTTATCGTTTTTTGGTTTTTTTTTTTGTGTGTGATCCTACAAACAATGCAAAGTAAACTGCAAAAGAATCTAACAAAAGACAGAAACTAAAATGCAACCTAGAAGAAAAATAAATGCACTACTAAAACTAAAACTAAAACAAAAACTACAAAAACCACCACTAAAAATATATACAAAGGAAAAACACACCAAACAGAAACAGGCATCAAACGCCAAATATAATAACTAACTCCCCAATGCTTGAATCACACATTGCCCTCAATGTGGGCACATCATAATAAAAAGGGGAAGAGGAGTTGTAAAAATCAAAATCAGAGATGAGGAAGTGGAGAAGGATGGGGTGGTTGTCCATAAGAGATATGCCAATCTTGTCGGGTCTCTAGACATGCCCTATAGTCTTGAAAATATTGGGTCTGGGAAGCAAGCAACCCGCAAAACTCATCGTGGCGCTCTTGGACACAGTCCCAAAGAGCGGCGCTTTCTGAAGCTACAAAGGCTCGAAGGGAAATTTGTTCCTCTTAAATGGACCTAAGGGTGTGTTGGATATCAGAATAGTCAGATGGGGGCGGTTGAGAGGAAGAACTGGGTCCTATTTGACTAGAGTAAGGGGCGGGTTGGTGGGTTCGGGTTGAACAACCTCGTCATCACCAGGCACCCAGTAAAGGTTACCTCAGTGAAGCAAAGTAGTACGATCGACATTGGGAAGCGGCAAAAGCCAGTCCCCAGGGTAAATCAACACAAACGGGTAGCCTTAACTTTGCATAAATTCATAATCTCAAAAGCAGCTTGATCAAGCCGCTCAAATCTAGAAACTCTATTCTCATGATTGGGCTCGACACCCAAGAATCTAGCAATAGTAGTTACTACTTCATCAATGACTATCCTAGCTTTAATGCTAACAGCAGCACTCTGCAATTACCTAGCTAAGAATGAACCAGGATCAAGTTGAACACCATCAAGCATACAGGACAGAAAGTACAACTTAAAAAGTCTCGGGACATTCAGACTATCGTCCCGAGCAAACAGAGAACGAGCAAGGATACACTAAGCTATTCTAATGCAAGGGTTCCTAATATGCGTACATTTCAATGAACTGGTATTGTACCTAAACTCCCCGAAAGTTCACCCCAAAATGCATTCGGGTTGAATTCGTGGGGGACTTGGCGGTGCGATAAGTCCATGCTAGAGGGAAATCCAAAAATACTGTTCAAGGTACCTAAGTTCAGTTTATACAACGCAACAAATAAAACGATATATATCTAGCTTAATATTAAGGTCCCCTAGTGACCTTGACATGGAGTGTACTTAAAAAGTCTAAGGTCATGTCCCTATATGTATGCTCTTTGAGTTCTAAAAAGTGGCCCATACCACCTCTAGCAAACAACCAATGAATATCATCCAATATTCCCAATCGGGCTAACAAATCCTCATCATAGTATCTAGTTGTTACTACTGCATGTTCATTCAAACAATTATACCTAGCAACATGAACAGGATGAGTCAAACCAAGAGGGTGAAGAATGTTACCTCTAGCACACGCATTGGTTGATGTTCTGGAAGTCCTTTGAGGTTGGGGTGGTGCTTGACTTGATGAACCAACCTCCTTGGTACTCCTTTGCCTTTTGGTTGGTGCCATGGTTATAAAACCTAACCAAAACCAAAAATAAGAACTAAAACCTAGAAAATTGAAGAAAATAAGTAAAAATGTAAAGAATTATATAGAGAAAAGGATGGTTATGGTGGATGAATGAGGGTGAGATGAATTTGGAAGAAGAAGAAGAAGAAGAAGAAGAAGAAGAAGAAGAAGAAGAAGAA
>JACYFF010031954.1:10269022-10286236 GCA_017589665.1 Selenicereus undatus | reverse complement strand
AAGAAGAAGAAGAAGAAGAAGAAGAAGAAGAAGAAGAAGAAGAAGAAAAGATATGAGATTTTGTGAATGAAATGGGGAGATGAAGAGAAATGGAGGAATTTGGTGTGAAAATGAAGAAAAACGGGGAAGATTTGAGGGAGATTGAAGGTGTTGGTTATGGAGGTTTTAGAGAGAAAGAAGGGAGGAAGAGAGAGAAAGTGTCGAGTGAAGAAGATGAAGTGAGGGGAAACGGAAACGGCACCACGGTCAAAAACCTAGACCGCGACCCGTAGCAACCCACCACGGACTGTGGCGTTCACCACGAACGGTCCGTGGTGGCTACTACTAGGTTTTTTCAAAAAATTTTCAGTGTTGGCTCCCCACAGTCGTAATGTTGGTTTTCCTGACCGTGGTGCCAACATTTTTATTCATATATGAATATATTTTTTCTCTTCTTTTTTGTTTTTCTTTCTTCTTTTTTTTTTCTTTTTATAACAACTAAAATTAATAAAAAATTAAAACTATAAAAAGGAAAAAGAAAGAAAGCTTGGGTTATGTAACGCCCCAAACGTACATCAATCACTGATTGCATTTCTTTCACTAGTTTTCCCCAAATAGGAATTATAACCCAAATGATTAGGCATTACCGTCATCCAAACAAGGACAAGGCTTTACTTGTACATGATAAACTAAGCCATAATAATCAATGTTTACAATCAGAGGCATTCACACCATCACAGCCTATCAAACCATTTCGATAAATATAGAAACTGCTCTAACATCAAAACCATACAAACATGTCAAGGATTAAACCAAAATATAGAATTCTGATAAAATACACAGTCTCAACACCAAAATATATTCCACAATACGGAGTTATAATATCTCAACGACAATACACCCCCATTCCATAAAGATTTCCCAGCTCACTTATCATCTTCAGCCGTTCTGCCTGCCTGAGGCGATTCACTGAACACTTTCCTTAAACAAAACATGAAAACATTTTGAAATGTGAGTCGAAGCTCAGTACATGCATTCCTGTATTGTTAAACATTCATGGAACAAAAACTAGTGGGGCCCGTAATGCAATTCATTTTTAATTAAACACAGGGAATAAGATGAATATGAAACTGCATTGTCAATTATTATCTGATAGTGAACCTTTGGTAACTGATACTGATGGGAACACTAATTATGTGATAAATCACTGATTAAACTGATTCATTGATGTGCTTGCCAAAACATTATAATTTTGGTAAATATGTGTTGATTTCTAAAGATACAAGCAACGAACGTACCTGGAATTTTTAAATGTAAGCTCACGGAATACTATTATGCACAAAAGTGGAAGGAGTGATAGATTAGGCTCGGATTCTATACAAAATTACTATTGTAGGAACATATGGTTAGCAAAATATTTATTTCATAGCTAATAATTTAAAAAAAGCAAAGTAAGCATAACAGAGGCTTAGGAAGAATGACGCATAACTTAATCATCTGACCTCGGATTGAAACTCAAAACCCCAATATAGAAGGCTTAGGAAGTCCCAAAAATCTTTCATTCACAACACCAAGCTTGATTCCCCCAATAGGATTCCCAAAATGAGTCTAGAACCACATAATGTCAGTTTTGGTCCATTCTGCATACTTTTGGTAAAATGATCATAACTTTTTCTACATACCTCGGATTTAGGCAATTCAAGATCCTTTTGAAAGATGAAAAATTGAACTATCGACCCACCAAAAATCATAATTTTTGGCTTAGTCGTGCATTACCAATTTATTGACAAAGTCTGCCATGTTTTCTTAAAAATTCCAACCCTCACTGTTTTAGCTTTTCTCTCTCTTTTTCACACAAATTCTCAACTTAAACCATTCTTTAAAAGCATGTGAGCAAGCTTTGGTCCATCCCAACAGCATACAAAATCACCACACTCAAACTCACTTCATAATCATATCCAAAAGAGATCACTTTTCCATCAAACACCCACATAACAAAAACTTAAGGCTAAATTAATCCAAACCATGCATTATTAGCCAAAACCCTAGTTTATGGCCAACTTGGACTCTCTCCAACTCATGTGAAATCACTAAAAACATCAACATAAACATCAATAGATTAGAAGATGACCAAATCAAAGGTAGAACAATCAAAATCCAACACTTTAACATTAAGCTTGCATGATCAAAGATTAACCCTAACCTAGCATGATCCAACTTCAACACCACCATGTTCAACATCAAAATAACTCTTATTTCTTATCAACACATCATGATCAACACTCAAAAACATCAAAACAAGAATCAAAACTAAGACAGAAATCAAAACCAACAAAAACAAATTTCAAGATTACTCACTTTGAGTGCAAACAAGTTGAGATGGAGATGGGGTTTAGGGGTTTTGATGATAGAGGATGGTAGGTTGAGGTACTAGGATGTCGAGAAGGGTCGAAAACCACCAAGGCTGGCCAGAAAATTGGCCGGAAAACACCCAAAAGGGCTGCCCGAGTTTGCTGGCTGTGAGGAGGAGAGAGAAGATGATTTGTGGATAGCTTTGAGCTTTGTTGACTAATCTCCACTTGGCTGAGTTTTTATCTAGCAATTGCCACCTTTTAAACTAACCATGGTTAAGTTAACCATGGTAATTAGTGTAAAATCATATGCAAACCTATTGGGCTTCAATACGGCCAAAATAAATTGGGTTCGGGAATAAAACACTTCGTAACAATAACGTTTTTTTTTTACGAAACTCAAAATGAAAGTTTTATAAGGTTATGGAAAGCAAAAAAAATTACTTAGATTAAACTCGTTAGAACCTACTATCAATCCTCCCAAAGTTTTTGTTAATCGATTAAATAAACAATTAAAATCCGAATTGCCAAGTGAGGGCCCAAATAAAATTTTTTTCCACCGGGGTGAATAAATGAAATAAATAAAATGAGAGAAGAAAAATTATGAACATGAAGTAATTAAATAAATGAACATAATTAAATAATTTTAGGGTTGGGCTATTACAGGTTGCCTCCCAAGAAGCGCTCTTTTAAGGTCAAGAGCTTGACCTTGCTCTAGGCTTGGTCTGGATCAGTCTTATTGCGAACCACAAAGTCGAACTTCTTCAATTGAAAGTACCATCTTAACAATTCTGGCTACAGGTCCTTCGTCTTCATAACCTAGTCCCATAACGCACAATCTGTGTACAAGACAAGTCGCTCTCTTGGCTCATTAGGTGGGCTATCACCAACTTGCTCAACCACTAAATCAAAATCGGCATTGAAACCTTCCAAAGGGGGCATAGAGTGAACAACCTGTGCGAACATTCTATACTCACTTATTGAAGAATCATTAGAAACAGGGGCCTCAACCTCGGGCTTGTTAGGTGGCATAGGAGCAGAAAATTCCACCCTAACATACCATTTGTCAGGTTTCTCATATGAAATCCATTCAGAATTAGGAGGATCTTCATCATTCAAGACATCCTCCATATCATGCTTAGGGGAAATGGGTAATGCATCCAATATAGAAGAATGAGGAGAAACTGCATCCTCCTTCCTATGACTAAACACAGCAAATCTCCCCTCTGCCTCAAAAGAAATACGACCCTCTTTTACATTAATATGGCAACCAGCTATCGCCAAAATGGGCCTACCTAGGATAATTTGGGCATAATCAGTTTCAAGCATATCTACTACAATGAAGTCTTCTAACACCCAAATGTCTCCTATATTAATAGGCACATCTTCCAACCCTTCCTATGGGCTGTGTTACAGAATCATCAGTCAATTGTAGTAAAAAAGGGGCTGTCGATCCTCGATGCAGCTTATGAAACAAGGAGTAAGGCATTATGCTAACACTTGCACCTAAATCACATAGCCTCTGTCAATTTCTACCTTACCTACAACGCATGGGATAGAAAAATTACCTGGGTCAGGAAGCTTACGGGGAAAATGGTGGGGATCTGAATAGAATCATTCTCTACAAATATGGCAATCTTGCCACCATGGTTGCTCTCCTTACTACCAGCCATAGTTATCCCTCTACCCTCTTCCTTTTGGTACTTCCTCAGAGTCATTTAAGTCCTCTTCATCCTCTTTTATAGTGACACAATTACAATACTCACGAAGATTGGGTTCAGGCTTACAAGGAAGTCTATCTAGGGGCGCAAATGAAAAAGCTGCTTTTTGGCAATTTGGGCCTCTAACATTCTATTATGAATTGTGAGCACATCAACCTTTGAGGCTAATTGCTTAATGTACTCATCTTGTTTCTATTGTGCCATATGCATGTTTTCTATCACTAGCTCTAAATTTGACTTTTGGGGCATCTGAGAAGGGAATAGGGGTCTTTGAAAACCAAGGGGTCTTTGAAAACCAGGGGGTACTCTAGCATTCATAGGGGGCATATTCACAGTGTTTGGATTCGACCTATAAGAGAGATTCGGATGATTCTTCCAACCTAGATTGTAGGTATTAGAGTAAGGGTCATTAGTCGGTCTCGGGTTGAAATTTTGAACAAAATTAACTTCATTAGGGTCTTAGGAAAAAGGACTCCCAACTTGACAGTTCAAAGATATATGCTCAATTGAACCACAAATCTCACAAGGGGAAGGGGCACTAGACTTTACAGCATTAACATTTAGTTGGTCCAGTCTTTTAGTCATAGCATCTACTTTAGCAGAAAGTAAAGCAAAAGCATTAACTTCAAGCTTACCTCCAACCCGCCTGGGTTGGGCTCGTTCTGTCGACCATTGAAAGTTATTAAGCGGCATCTCCTCATTAAGGTTATAGGCTTCATCCTCGGTCTTGCTCATTAAAGCTCCTCGTGTCACCGCATCAATAGTGGACCTCACAGCTTGGATCACACCATTGTAAAAGGCCCGGATAATCATCCAACGCTAAAGACCATGATGGGGGCACAAACGCAGTAAATCTTTAAAACGCTTCCAGGCTTCACAGAGAATCTTATCCTCTTTTTGCAAAAAGTTCTTGATTTCTCAGGCTCGCTGCCTTGCTTAGAGGGAAGAATTTAGTGAGGAAAGCTCTTGTGAACTTGTCCCAAGTACATATGCAACCAGACGGCAAAGAGTGCAACCAAGCTCTCACTTTATCCCTCAATGAGAAAGGGAATAAGCGCATGCAAATCGCATCACTGGAGACTCCGTTTAACCTTAGTGTATCACACACCTGTAAGAAAACCGAGAGGTGTAGATTCGAATCTTCCAAAGGAGTTCCGCCGAACTAAGACTGTTGCACCATGGAAATAAGTGTTGGCTTGAGTTCAAAGTTGTTGGCATCTACAGCAGGCTGAACTATGCTTGAGGCGATCCCTTGGACTCCGGGAGTAACGAAATCATGAAGGGCCCTTCTTTCTTCACCCGCCATGTTTGGATTCCTTCTTGTCTCGCACCTTTGTTCTTCGATCCTTTGCTTTTTCCCGTTAATTGAAATTTTCTGTCAATCTCTGGATCGAGCTTGTACAAAATCAGACTTCGCATAAACTACGAAAAAATTCCTGCAAGCACTTTCACCAACACTACCGGCACAATTAAACAGGAAAAAGATAAAATAACAAGAAAACATAACATAACAAAATAATAAAAATGCTTAGTCACGTTCGTAAGGCAATGCTCAATAGTTAGCAATTTAGTCCCTGGCGACGGCACCAAAAACTTGACCAACACTTCCGCAAGCGCACGGGCGATCGTAGTATAGATAAAAGATATCGTTCCTCAAGGACTAAAGTAATCTATCGAGCCTAGTCTTGTCAGAATATGCTAAGAAAAACCCAATTTCAAGTGGATTCGATTAACTACTGCAAATAAACTTGTCTAAATCAGTAAGAGAAAAATGCCTAGGAATTTTCGTAGTTATGGAAGAGAATTGGATCAAAATGAATAAACATGTTCTATTCTTTGATTGGTTAATTCCGAGGAATTGTAATCTTGTCAAGAAACTTGATCTATTCTTTCGAAATCAATCAAATTTGTCTAAACTAAGCAAACGTTGTTCTTTCATACTAATTTGACTTAATCCAAGTTTAATATATTCGATTACTCACTAGCCCTCCTAACATACAAATCTCTCTTTCGAAACGAAGTTATGCTATGTCTATTCAAGTAGTCTAACAACCAAATGTCGTCTTTCGAATGTTCGCTCGATTGTTTCAAGTGTGCAAGTAAATTTTTGGCCAAAAATCAACTCACAACATATCAAACACTTGATAGAATAGAATCAAACCAATCATGAAAATAAGCACACTTCTTTAAATCAAGACATGATCCAATAACAATTTGACAAACTACTAAATTCCTAGACTAAGAAAACTACTCAGACATGATAAAAGATAAACTAACCAAAAAGATCAGCGAAATCTTGAGCGGAAGGGACTCGACTGAGATGGCCTTCACGAAGGGCTTCGGAACCGCCTCAGGATCAAAACTCACACTCAAAACTCACTCAAAACTAAACAAAGAACAAAAATTAAGAGAAACTAAACTAAAATAAACTAAACTTCTCTAATCCTACTTGCTTGCTTTGGATTGCCTTGAGATGCTCTTCCTTCGCTGTAGAACGTCCCTATTTATAGGAAACTTCGATTGATCTCAACCACACAGCCGAGGGAAAACGAAGAGACAACAGTTATAGGTATACCACGATCCGTGGGGTTCACCACGATCCGTGGGGTTCACCACGGTTTGACCGTGGTCTACACTGGATCCGAATTTTTGCTCTTTCTTTGCTCTACGGTCGTGGCATAACATGGATGACCGTGGGGGAGGTCAAAATATAGCCATTGAAGGGAAAATGCTGGGTAAAAAGACTAAAAATCCTGTAAAATACATAAAACAACTACACTCAAGTATAAATCAAGAATAAGAGAGTAAATAACATCATTAAGCACAAAATTCTCCTAAAAACGAGGTAAAATAGCCCTAAAAAGATGTACATACTAAGCACTTATCAATTATGCAGTGGGAGCAGTCCTAGGCCAAAGGAAGGACAACAAGCCATATGTTATTTACTAGGTGAACCAGAATCTGGATGAGGCTCAAATCAATTATGCCACAACAGACAAGGAGTTCCTAGCAGTAGTATTTGCCCTAGAAAAATTTCGGTCTTACTTGATAAACTCTAAGGTCATTGTTTTCACTGATCATGCCGCTCTGAAGCACCTAATGAAGAAGACCGACTCAAAACCCCGCCTCATCCGATGGATGTTTCTCCTTAAAGAATTCAATTTACAGATCAAAGACAAGTTCGGAATGGAGAATGTGGTGGCGGATCATTTATCCCACCTAGGCCCTGAGGTTACTCCCAGTGAAAAGCTCCCAATTGATTATTTTTTCCCAAATGATCAGCTACTTGCCATTTCTCACTAAGCCACCCCATGTTACGCTGATTTGGTGAATTTCAAGGTGTCTAGGGTGCTGCCACTTGGGTTATCTTATCAATAGATGAAGAAATTCCTTTTTGATGCCAAATATTATGTGTGGGATGAACTTCTGCTCTACAAACTATGTGGAGATGGGATATATAGAAGATGTTTTTCAGATGATGAAGTTCATAGTGTCCTACACCATTCTCATGCCTCGACTTATGGTGGACACTTTGGCTTGGACAAGACTATTGCAAAGGTACTCCAAGCAGGTTTATATTGGCCCACTCTCTTCAAAGATGCAAGAAAATTTATCATGACTTGTGATAGATGTCAAAGAATGGGAAACATCTCCAAGCAACAGGAGATGCCTCAAAGTGGCATTCTTGAGGTGGAGTTGTTTGACATATAGCGGATTGACTTCATGGGACCCTTTCCTCCTTCCCATAACAATCACTACATCCTCGTGGCAGTGGACTATGTTTCTAAGTGGATGGAAGCCATTGCCACCCCAACCAATGATTCCAAGGTTGTCATAAAGTTCCTCCAAAAAAATATTTTTGCAAGATTTGGCACACCAAGAGCTCTTTTAAGTGACAATGGGACTGACTTTTGCAACAAACCACTCGAGCCACTTTTGAAGAAGTATGGGGTCTTTCATAAAGTCGCTACACCCTATCATCCCCAAATGAGTAGCTAGGTTGAGTTATCTAACCAGGAATTGGAGACTATTTTGCAAAAGACGGTGGATAGGCCCCAAAAAGATTGGTCTATGAAACTTGACGATGCTCTTTGGGCCTATCGAACCGCTTACAAGACTCCTTTAGGCACTGCCCCATACCGCTTAGTATTTGAAAAGTCTTGTTATTTGCCGGTCGAGTTAAAACACAAAGCTTATGGGGCAATTAAGATGCTCAATTTTGATCTTAAGGTGGCCGGTGAGAAGTGGGCTTTGCAATTATGTGAACTTGATGAGCTTAGATTAGACGCTTACGAGAGCTCCCGCATTTACAAGGAAAGGACCAAGAAGTGGCATGATATGCACATTTTGAAGAAGAGATTTGAGGCAGGTGACATGGTCCTTTTGTTCAATTCTAAGCTAAAATTATTTTTAGGCAAGTTAAGATCGTGGTGGTCGGGACCTTTTCAAGTCGTCACGGTTCATCCTTATGGCGCAGTGGATGTATGGAGTGAATCCACCGGTACATTCAAAGTAGATGACAGCGGCTCAAGCCTTATCTTTTGGGCAACCCTATTGACAAAGTCGCTGTCCATACTCTTATCGATCCCGACCGCACATAAAAGCATGGTCAAGCTCTTGACCTTAAAAGAGCGCTTCTTGCGAGGCAACCCAAGCTCCTTTTATAACCTTGATTCTCTTTTTAGGTCATTTTGTTAACAAAAAAAGAGTGAAAATGAACAAAAAAAGGAGTGAAATTAGAGAAAAAAGAGAAAAACAGAGAAGAAAACACAAGAAAAAAAAAGAAGGCAAAATTATGGGCACCACGGTTCGTATCACTCAAATATGGCCTGTGGCGTGCCTAGCCAGCAAAACAAAAAAAATCGGTGTCCAGCAGACACTACGGTCTGACCATGGTGGGCTGCTACGGGCCGCGGTTTAGGGTTTTGACCATGGTGATCGTTTCCTTTCTCGCACTTTCTTCTTCAACCTTAACCTACTCTCTCTCTACCTCCCTCTTTCTCTCTCTAAACTCACCATTGTTAAACCTCCATTCTCCACCTAATTTCTTCCCATTTTCACTTCATTTTCATTCAAAATCTTCTCTTTTCTCTTGATCTTTCACTTTCTCCTACAAATTTCACCTCTTTCCACCATTTTTTTCCAACCTCATCTCACCTTCACCCATCCTCCATAACCATCTTCTTCTCTTTCTAATCCTTCCTCTTTTTCACTTAAATTTTTCATTTTTCCTTTCTTACATCCTTTTTTTTTAGGTTTTTGTTTCAATTTTTCTTACATTTTGCACCAATGGTACCCACCAAGCGACAAAAGAGCATCAAGGAGGTGGGAATATCTAGCTAAGTACCATCCCGACCCCAACGGACTTCCCAAACTTTCACCACCACACGGGCCCAAGCTAACATTCCTCATCTTCTTGGTTTACTAACCCCGAACATGTTGCTAGATATAATTGCTTGAATGAACGCATTGTTGTAGCAACTCGTTATTATGATGAGGAATTGTTAGGCCAAATAGGATTGTTGGATGATATACGGTGGTTGTTTGCACAGGGGGGCATGGGTCATTTTATTGGGATGAAGGAGTATACATATCGGGACCTTACCTTAGAGTTCCTGAGTACTTTGCATGTTGAGGTCACTTGAGGGCCTCAATGTCAAGCGGAGTACATTTCCTTTTATTTGCAAGGGCAATTTTATAAGTTGAACTTAAGTACCTTCAATAGTATATTTGGCTTTCCACCTAACATGGATTTACCTAACAATCAAGTCCCCTAAGAATTCAACCCAAATGCCTTTTGGTGTGAGCTTTCGGGGGGTGTTAAGTACAATATTAGTTCCTTCAAGTGCACCCACATTAAGAACCCTTGCATTCAGGCAGCTCAGTGTATACTTGCTCGTTGTTTCTTTACTCGAGATGATAGTTTGAATGTCTCAAGATTGTCTGAGTCATACTTTATGTCACGTATGCTTAATGGTGTTCAACTTGACCCTGGGGCGTTCTTGGCGCGACAATTGTACAGTGCTGCTGTTAGCACTAAGGATAGGATAGTCATTGGTGGTGTCATCACCACCATTGCTAGATTTTTGGGTGTTGAGCCCAACCCTAAGGATAGAGTATTTGTGTTCAAGCGGCTTGATCAAGCCGCTTTTGAGCTAATGAAATTTTGCAAAGTAGAGGCTAGACGCTTGTGCTAGATTTACCCTGGGAATCGGCTTCTGCCGCTTCCTAATGTTGATCGGACCACTTTACTTCACCGAGCTAACCTTTACTGTGTACTTTGCAATGCCGAGGTTGTTCAACCCGCACCTCTTCCACCCTCATTTACTATTCAAGTCGGACCTAGTTTCTCTTCCCAACCACCCCCCACTGACTATGCCGACCTCCAAGCCACCCATAGGTCTATTAGGAGGAGCAAGTGTCCCTTTGAGCCTATGTTGCATCTGAGAACGCAGCTCTTCATGACTTTGTCTAAGAGCGATATGACGAGCTCCGTGGGATGCGTGCTACCCAGACCTAGTACTTTCAGGATTATAAGGCTTGTTTAGAGACCTGGCAAGATTGGCATATCTCTTATGGTCTACCACCTCACCCTCCTTCCCCACTTCCCTTTTAATTGCTTTTTGCTGCTCTCAATTCCCTTTTCTACTCTGTGTGCACATTGAGGACAATTTTTTGTTCAAGCATGGGGGATTTAGTCAGTATTTGATGGCGTTTGATGCCTAATATGGATTGGTGTGTGTTTGTGTGTGTCATGTATATATTGTTCATGTTTGCACTTAGAGTTGCATTGTAGGTTTTAATTTTATGTGGTTAGAAGCATGTTAGAAGTACATTTAGGCTTCTTTTCACTTTAGGTTGCATTTTAGGTTTTTATAGTTTATTTTCATTAGTTTTGCATTTTCATGGTATTGTTGTTAGGAGCATGCATCTTCCAAACAAAACAAAAAAAAACTGAAAAAAATAAAAAAAATAAAAAAAATTCTCCGATGATGATCTTTGTAGACTAAGTGGACTTCTTTGGTTTAGATTGATCCTTTGATTTACCCAATTGTGTATAAAAATGTTTGAGAATGAGTTTACAAAAATAAGCTTCATGTTTTGCCCATATATTGAGTGCGAATTGATTACCCCGTGATTCTTTACATGGATGTTGGCATATGTCTACTAATGAGTTTGTTATGACCTTAGTAGATGACCCGTGAGGCTTTGAGCTTTTAAAAACTAATTTATATATTTAGTCTCTTGCCAATTCATGAGTGATTCTTCCTTGACATCATTTCTCTAAAACTTGTTTTGACTCTCATTCAGGATCACATTTCACATATGCATTTAGGCAACATGATTGAGGCATTCTTTGTCTTGTTAACCCCAAAAGCCAATAGCCAACCTTGTTATGCATTATATCCTTTGCTAGCCCCTTTGAGCTCGTATCCGTTTTTATTGATTTACACCTCCATACATAGCCTCTAGCCAAGCATTTATCTAACCCTTAAACCAATACTGGAGGAGCATTTCAATTAGGAGTTAGTAAGGTGTAATTGAGATTCTTTTTTGTGGATTTGGTTGGTTGGTTGATGAAGGAATTTGTGTTCTTGTGTCATATGTAAGAAATCCCTTGTCTTATTGTACAAAGATTAGAGAAGAGTTGAAATTCAAAGCTTGATATGGATCTCCTTAGCGAAAACAAAGCAAGCAAAAACAAAAAAAAAGAAAAAAAGAAGGAATAAAAAGAGTGTTGGCCTTGTTTGGATTGTAAAAAGCATGTATGACATTCAACTTTTTTCTCTTTATTTGGTTGTGTAGAGGGATGTAATTTGTAGTTGAATTGTATTGGTTGAAGGAGAATGTTGTATGAGCGCATTTGAAACGCTTAGCTCTTAGTCTATGACTTCTAGCTCCACATTGCCAAAACATTTGTTCCCCTCTTACCTTTACCCATGGCCCCATTATAACCTCATAAAGTCCTCATAATTGTCCAATGTGTATTGCATACTAGTGATGGAAAATTAGAGAGTTTTATCAAGCTTATGGTAGATGTGAGTCTGTTGAATGAGAATTGAGGGAACCTTCTTACATTTTCAAACACATGTGTAATGAGTGCCACATGACTATAGTAAGGTTCTACCGGCATTACTGGCTCTATTTGTTTCATATGTTAATGTGATTGTATTTGATGATTTTGGGAGATTTATTCAAATTTCACATTGTGGTCTATCAAATGATTTCGAAATTTTCATTTCGCCATCTATTTGTTATCGGTTTTGCTATTGAGATGCTACCATTGTCTATCCTGAGGAGGTTGTGAATAACTTTCAGTCTTAGTGTTGCTTAGGGACAAGCAACGATTTAAGCATGGGGGAGTTTCATAAGTGCTTAAAGTGTATATCACTTTAGGGTCATTTTGTTGCATTCTTAGAGAGAATTGGGTGCTTTATGATAGAATTTGTACTCTTATTCTCATTTATGCTTGGGTATGGTTCTTTGATGGTATTTGAAAGATTTTAGACCATTTGTCATTTGAGTGTATGTCGACTCCCCACGGATGCCCCTAAGCTGCCATGCCCATGGAACAAGAGAAGAGTAGAAGAATTCGATTCCAACCAAGACCATGGTCCAACTGTGGTGGATGCCACGGACCGTGGTAAACTAGTTACTGCTAGCCTCTTCAACTTCCTCCGTTGTGCGACTAAGGATGCTCCTTTTGCTGCTTAAAAGGCGTGTTCAAAGGCTAAAAGGAGAGAGTTTTTAGAGCAACCATAGCCATTTTCACTACTTCTCTCATATCTTTCTTTTAGTTTAGTTTAGCTTTAGTTTAGTTTTGAGGTTTGAAAGGAAAGGCTTTGTTCTTGGAGGCTTGAAGATTGTTACACAATTCAAGGGTTGCCATAGTTGTAAAATTTTCCTTCCTTCCTCTGAATTTGTTCTTAAACTCTTGTTTTTGTTGAACTAGAAATATGAACGAGTAGTTTTATCTAATGTAGGGATTTGTTAGCCGTATTATTATAGTTGGATCTCTTGTCTTTGAAATCTTGTGCTTATTTCATGCTTGGAATGATTCATGTCTATCTTCAAATTGAAATGTTGTGAGTGAAATTTTGCCAATTTTGCTTGCTTATGTTAGGTAGTTGGGTGCAGTACTGAAAGGTGAAAACTCACTACTCGATTGTCTTGATAAAACTTGATTTAGCGAACTCTAGAGAGAATTTCTTGTTAAGAGGTGACTTAGCATCCATAGATCTTTAACCTAGACTAAATCAAAGACACTTGAGAGAGTGTTAGTGAAATTTGTTTAGGTAATTTAGTTCATTTCGAAAGAAAGGATTAAATTCAATTCGATTGCTATTCCTTGAATCGTTCAATCTATGAGAAGTGCATGCTTAACTCTATGATCCAACTCTTTACTTGGTGAATCAAATTCCTAGATGCTTTACCTTGATTGAATTTCCAAATAGTTAAATAGTTTATTTAACCCGATTCATTGAAAGAATTGATCGCTTAACAATTTCAATAGGTCATTGACTTGATAGATTACTTTGGACCCTGAGGAAGATCTTGTAATCTATACTACGATACCCCTGCGCTTGCGGACGTGTCAATATCCATACGTGATGATTATGAGCTTAACTAAATTTTCGAACATATAATATGAATGATGGGTCTCTTGATAATTTAATTATTAAACAATATGTCTAACAAATAATATATATATACTTTTAGATATGGTGGATAAGAATTTGATAGGTGGTATGCCATCTAACGACAAACTGGATAGCATGAATTACTATGTTTGGCACCTAAAAGTTCAGTTCACCCTAAATGATGGTGACATGCTGGATCTCTTGATAACTTCTATGCCTGCTCCAGCACACAAAGATGATCAAGGCAGAGATATTACTACTACTGAGCAATATAAGGGAAACCTAAATTTATACAACGCCTAGTTTAAAAGAGATCATTCTACACGCTACACAATATCGTCCATTATGCAAGATGATCTCCTGGGAGAGTTTGAACGTTTCACCACTGCTAAGGACAAATGGGCACAGTTTAAGATCAGGTTTGGCAAACATCTGCTACAAGATTGTGTATCTTGCGATTAAGATGCTTGCAGTATACTATTGACTCTAGTCGTAGTATCTCCAAACACCTTCAAGCTATGAGTGCCATGGTTCGAGATCTTAAATCTGCAGGGTAAGATGTCTCTGAGGAAGAACAAGTACTAAATGTAATCAGGGCTCTTCCTAATGACAATGAGCATTTGAGGAGCTTTAAGGTCATTATAACACAAAATGAAAACATTAATAAACTATGAATAATAACAGCAATTCCAATTAATAAACCTAATGAACAAAAGTCAAAATAATACAAGTTTCAAAAATCAACGTGACATAACATTCTTTCCGTCTCCATTTCTTGTTGTCTAATCATGATTCTCCTCATTTAGTGTTGCACATAATCAAAGCAATACTCAAGAATTTATGCTCACCAAACAGGGCCTAAGGAGACGTCACACTTGCTTTGCTAGCATGATTACGTACATTTAGACATGGCAAATGGGTCATTCGGGTCGGGTATGGGTCAGGTTTTAGTTCGGTTCAGATCATTTTCGGGTCAACTATGATCAAGTCAGGTTTGGGTTCGGTTCGGGTGAAGTTCGAGTTTGACTCACTTTCGGGTCAACCATGTTCGGGTCGGGCTTAGTTCGGGTTCGAGTGAAGTTCGGGTTCGGGTCACTTACGGGTACCATGTTCGGGTTCGGGTCACTTACGGGTACCATGGTCGGGTCAGTACGGGTTCGGTTCGGGTGGAATTCGGGGCAGTCTATTTCGGGTTCTCTACAGTAGCCCGATTCGGATCAGGTATGACTCAAGTGTAATTGGGTCGGGTTTGATTCAGTTCAATGTTTGGGTCAATATCGGGTCATGTGTAAATCGAATCGGTATAAATCAAGTTGGGTTAATGTTAAGCCAAAAATTATGCATTATTTTTATAATTATTTCGAGTATATTATAAATATTATTTCGTTTAATTTGTTTTGTTTTATATATTTTTCAGGGTTAGTATCAATTTAACAAAAAGAGGAAAAGAGAAGATGTAGAAACTCGGGTTTTACACACTTGGCTACAAGACGGTCCAAAAATAATAATTATGAAAAATATTATTTTCATAATTATTATATTGCGTTAGGGTTTCAAGAGTTGGTGAAAAGCTAGAAGTCTTGAGGAAGAAGAAACCTAAGGAAGAAAGGAGAAGAAAACCCTAAGACACTATCCCTAGCCTCACCATACTTATTATATATTCATCTTTCATCACCACCCTCACACACGGTGATCATCATCATCTCATCGCCTATCTTCTTCATCATCTTCTCACCTCTTCAATCCTCACACCATAAACACCTCACGGCAGTCGCTTCCTTCCCACCATCACGCCTCATCTTCATAAAACGCACGCTCACCAACTCTCACACACTTCCACAGCTTCTTCCCCCTTATCACAATCACCCCCTTCCTCCATCTCATCATCATCCATCACCATCATCTTCTTATCACTCCATCACACCCTCTACACAGCCACGCCACCCCCCTCAATCTCAAGCCAAAGTGTAGTGCTCCTTTTTCTTTATTTTTGTTTGCTTTATTTTATTTTAGATTATTTTTTCTTGTTTAGTTAATTACTAAACATGATTTATTTGGATGAATTATGTAATTTTACTTTTAATATGAGTGAGTAATTTTTTTTATGCTTAGTATAATCTTCTTGAAGCCATGCTAAATTTACTATTTTGAAACAAGTTTTATGCTTTAATGCCTAGTTGATTTATATTCATGATTCTTTAGCGATTAGCGTTTATCGTTTATGAAATTTGTGTTAAATTGACTAGAATGCATGCTAGTTGATTAAATACAATTTCGATTGATAGTTTAGAATACTATAATACGTAAAAGTTATAGTTTTTTAGGCTTAGGTATCATCCTAATTAATCATAGATGGCTCAAAACCATCTCTTTTAATTAGGATAATCGCTTTAGATCTTTGTTGAATCGATTTGCTAGTAAATTGGTTACAAAGTGTTAAATGATGTTTTTCTAATTCTTAATACTCTAATTTGGTTAAATTTTTGCGCTGGTGCAAAGATTATCAAATTAGTAGGGTTTATATTAGAGTTGGACCTAAATAAACTAAAATCTAAGGAAAAACGGGGAAGAACCGCTGGTGGATATCTTCTACAGTTTAACTCATGAATGAAATTAACTTGTGTGTTAATGATAAATATTGATTTGCATGGTGGATTGAGATTATACGAAGTATAAAAAGGGCAGCCCGGTGCACAAGCATCCCGCGTTCGCGCAGGGTCCGGGAAAGGGCCGCACCCCATGGGGTGAATTGTAGGCAACCTAACCTTTGATCATTAAGATTATACTAAGTATCCTTCATAAATTTGATAACTTTTGATCATTATTTGTTGCGTAGAGTTAATTTGATTTGTTTGTTAATTTTTATTCTATTTTTATTAGTTTCAACATAATTTCAATCAACCCGCCAGAAATATACGTCTTTTAGAAGTGTCTAGGTAATTTTAAATAGCTTAGATTTTGATTTTTTTAGAGTGGTTATAATTTTAGATTGTTTTATATTCAGTTTTAGTATTTAATTACCGGTTTGTTAGAACTTAGACTAAAAATATTTATTTTGTTATTTTTCGATTTTAATTAATTCCTAGGGTTTATATAGTGTCCTAGTCTCCCATATTTAATTTCGTAATTTTTGGAAGTTATTTGATAATTTTTCAGATTTATTTTGTGAAATTGGTATGTGCAGATTTTTAGGTAATTAATTCTGAAATTTTCGATTTTAATTTTTAATTCATGATTATTAGGTATTTTCAAGTCCAGAAAATTGTGTCCTAGAATTAGGGTAATTTTCTTAATTATTTTCGTATTTATATTTATGCAGATTATTTTATTTCTAATTTCAAATCTAATATTCTGCATTGATATTCTGTGGTAATTTTCTGATTTGATTTTTCTGAAATTATTTGGATACAATTGAGGAGTTATAAGATTATATACCTGAAGAATAATATTTTAGTTTACTGTTTACAGTTTTTAATATTTATTTTCTGATTATTATTTGCTGTTTTGATTTTTAATTAGAAT
>JACYFF010031954.1:10230203-10264022 GCA_017589665.1 Selenicereus undatus | reverse complement strand
TTTAATTTTACATTTTTAATTTCTATTTTTTATTTTTTATTTTGATTTTTATTTTTAAATTTTAAATTTTTTTTTTAATTTATTATTTTTTATTTCTTATTTCTTTTTCTTTTTTTTGTTTTTTTTTCTATTTAATTTTTAATTTTCAATTTTTAATTTTTAATTTTTTAGATTTCTTATTTTATACTTTTTTATTTTTTATCTTTTATTTCCTAACTTTTTTGGTTATTTTTTAATTTCTATTTTTTTATGTGTTTATTTTTTATTTTTTATATTTTATGGTTTATGTTTTATTTTTTTAGTTTTATTTTTTAGTTTTTACTTTTTCATTTTCATTTATTTTTTATTTTTTATTTCCTTATTTTTTATGTTTATATTTTTATTTTTTTTTATTTTTTTAATTTCGTATTTTTATTTTTTATTTTTTATTTTTTCTATCTTATATTTAAAGTTCAGTTTTTATTTTTTATTTTTTTTAATTTTTTAGTTTTTATTTTTGACTTTGTACTGTTTATTTTGTTAGTTTTTTAGTTCTTTATTTTGTATTTATTAAGTTTCTATAATTTTATGTTTTTTATGTTTTTTTTATTTTTCTATTTCTTATTTCTTATTTCTTATTGTTTATTTTTTTATTTCTTATTGTTTATTTTTTATTTTATTTTTTTCATGTTTTTATATTTTATTTTATTTTTTTCATTTTTTCATTTTTTATATTTTATGTTTTTAATTTTTATTTCTAATTTTTTTAATTTTTTTCAATTGAATTATAATTTTTTAATTTTTTATTTTTATTTATTATTTCATATTTGTTTTGTTTCTTATTTATGTTTCTTTTTTTTTTTAGTTTTTTGTATTTCATTTTTTATTTTTTTAGTTTTTGTTTGTTTTTGGTTTATTTTAAATTCCAAAAAGAAGGAATAAGAAATAAAAAATAAAAACATAAAAAAAATAAGAAATAAGAAATACAAAATAAAAAATTAAAATTAAAATGTAAAAAATAAAATATAAAGAATTAGAAATAAGAAATAAAAAAATAAAAAATAAAACGTAAAACATAAAACATAAAAAAATAAATAAATCAAAAATACAAATTAACCATTAAAAATTTAAAATTTTAAATGAAAAATAAAAAATAAGAAATAAGAAATGAAAAAATAAAAACATAAAAAAACATAAAATCATGGAAAAATAAAAAATAAAATAAAAAATAAAACATACAAATTAAAAATAAAAGAATAAAAAAGTAAAAAGAAAAAAATCGAAACTAAAAATTAAAAAAATTAAAAATTAAAAAAAAATTAAAAATTAAAAAATTAAAAATTAAAAATTAAAAACTAAAAATTAAAAATTTAAAATTAAAAATTAAAAATTAAGATAAGAATAAATAAGAATAGATAATGAAAAAATAAAACAATAAAACAATAAGAAATTAAAAAAATAAGAAATAAAAAATAAAAATAAAAAATAATAAATAAAAAATAATAAATTAAGAAAAATAAAAAAAATAAAGATAAGAAAATAAAAATAAAAATGCAAAATACAAAATACAAAATACAAAATAAAAAATGAAAAATGAAAAAAATTAAAAATTAAAAATTAAAAACTAAAATTAAAAATTTTAAAAAGAAAAAATAAGAAAGAATAAACAAGAATTTCACAAAATTTCGATAACTTCGTAAATTATCACACATTAATTACATTCTCATTATTTTAACCCACCTCAATCCACCACATAAAAAATATACCAACTTCAACCCTCTTCAACCAACATTAACCCACTTCAACCTACTTCAACCTATTTCAACTCACTTCCAAAAAAAAATACGAACTTCAACCTACCTTAACTCACCTCAACCTACTTCAACCTACTTCACCCTTTTACCCACCCAATTTACCCACGAAAATACCAGGCCCTAAATCTCACATGATACTTTACAAATTATTAAAATTATGAAGGGGGTGGGTTGAAGTGGGTTGAAGTAGGTTGAGATAGATTGAAGTGGGTTAAAGTTGGTATTTTTTTTTCAAGTGGTTGAAGTAGGTTGAAATAGGTTGAAGTAGGTTGAAGTGTGTAAAAATAGATTGATCCACGAAAAGAACAGGCCTTTAATTGAGTTCATGTGATAACAAAATAAGTGGACCAATCTAACGCAAATTATTTGTCAATAGTCTCATTTGTGAGCCCCAATACCAAAATGTACCTTGAAAAATGAAAAAAAGGAAAGAAAATAATGAAATTTTTATTTAGACCCTGGTGTTTGTTTATAACTTCACGTTTGTCATATTTTGAGTTGGTAAATAGAAACTGGTTGGCTGAAGTCGACATTTTTGGTAATCGAATCAATGTTATTTGATAACTTGTTAAGTGATCATACATCAAAATTCAAAGATTGGTCTTTGTGAAATTAACAACTTGATCTATATTTGCTCAATGAGTCAAAATAAAAAAGTAACGAAAATATATGAGCATTTGTCAATTAGCATTATGTTTATGTGATTATGAATGCTCGTTAGCAAAACTCGAGACTTAGAATTTATTGTCCAAAATTCAAATGAATTACATTATTATGAGATTATATTCAACAATAAATTCTTAAATATGACTTTGTAAAATTAAACGTGTTATGAAGATGATTTAAAATCGTAGATCGGTAGTGCAAAATTTTTAACAGTAGTCACATAATGATATTATAAATTTATAATCATATAGTGTACTGCATTAAGTCATTAAGTGAATCAAATAGTAAAATAGGACTACTATATCCTAATAAATTTAATAAATTATTAATTATACTTATCTTTTCTTAATTCATATTGTAACAAAATATTTTCTTCTCTTATATTTTTACTCCATATCTATCAAATTAAAAACTTAAAACTATCAACTGTTGTGTTTTTTCCTTTTAAATTTTTAAATGATTTCATTTGTAAAAATTCCCTCTTAAGTTTTTTCTTTTCCCACCTAAACTCAACTAATTGAGTTTGAAAAATTCAAAATTCCCCCCAAAAAAGGAAAGACTAAAACCCCCAAAAAAGTTACTACTTATTCGGGTAAAATTGAGTCGGGTAATAATTGGATCGATTTTAAATTGGGTACGGTTCTGTTCGGGTTCAGGTTGTCCTTTTTTGGTTCACTTCGGGTCGGGTCACCACGATCAGACTTAAATTAGCTCAGGTCATTTCGGATATGGATCATTTCGGGTCATGCTACAATTCGGGTTTCGTTCGATTATGGATCGATTTACTTCGAGTGTTCGGGTCCAAATCGATTTATCCCATTTCGAGTGTCGGTTCAAATATGAATCCGGGTTGTTCAGTTCGGATTTCGGATCTCGAGTCAATTTTGCCAGGTCTACGTACATTGAAAGGCGTCATCTCCCTAAATCCCACCCCTTCTGGTTTCTTCAAGTCACACATCAAGTCCCATCTAATACAATGCACATCGCTCTCTTCCATACCATTAGACGTGCCACCAATTTTAGGGATGGGAGTTGCATCTGAACCTAAAAAATTCAATCCAAATTCACTCTATTTATAGTGGGTATAGGTGTGAAAAATTGAAAAAAATGATATGCTAAAAATTCGTATGAGCATGGGTACGAGTTTGGGTATAGGCATCACTCGCCTTTAGGAGTGGCAATTTCACCCACACTAGATGGATATCCATTCCACCAATCCGAAAAAATGGGTGAAAACTCGAAATATATGGATGGTGGATAATGGTTTGCGGATTTGATTGGATCCAGGAGATGCTCCATCTGACCCGCCACCTAATCCATCACCCGCTTAGTTATCCACTCGTTTATTTCCTATTTGCAATTAGTTTACTTTTATTTTTATCCTTTAGATTTTGCTCATTTTTTGGACAATTATATTGTTAATTATATGACTTACGTCAAAATTAATAGAAGAAATGTGATATTTATTCGTTCCTTATACGTAAAACATCTTTTCAAAAGACAAAGCTTACTTTTTTATATAAATTTGCTTAACATACTACATATAAACTTTCATTACCTGTTCACAGTCCGATCCACCCGTTTTTACCTACGGATGGTGGATAGATTGATTGGATTAGATTTTTACAGATGATGGGTGGATTAGATGAAGCGGATTAAAGTTGGTGATGGATATGGATGATGGTTCACCCAACCCGAACCCAATCCATTGCCACTGCTACTCGGCTCATATTCGCATATGCTCCATACCTAAAAAAATTTTAGGCCTAAAATAAATTATGGAGTAGAGCTTTGAGCTTTGAATGTTGATAATCTATTAAAAAAAGGCCCAATACTCCAACTCAGCCCCAACCATGCAGTCCATCCATTGTGTCGCTCATGTGCTATATTGATACATTAAGTCATGTAACTTATGACTCACAAGCCCAAAATCCTAACTCATTTGTTGTGTCCCTGAGTCCCTCATTACAATTGTGTTAATTTCTAGAATGCCCATAATGCAGTTTTTTGCTCGAGTTAAATATGAAATCTTGCACTTAATCCAATGGGCATTGTATTTCTTGGGAACATTCTACCTAACTGAATTTAATTTTGTGAGTTTATTTAGATAAAAGAAATTATCGTACCCGATAGATATTGTATTTTAATATCTGTATGTACCCGACTAAAATCCCGAAATACCCCAAATACCTGATGGATGTGGATATGGAGATAGATTTTGAAAACACAATGGGCATGAGTGTAGATATGGGAATAACTTTTGAAAATAGGTATTGGTACAAGTCTAACTCTGCCTGCTCCATACCCACCCCACACCCATCCGTACAAACCCTATGTGAAGAGAAGAAGAAGAAGAAGAAGAAGAAGAAGAAGAAGAAGAAGAAAAGCAACATTGTGGAAGCACCTTGGCATATATGAATGCCATGTAGCTTTTATCCTTGCATGTCGGTGAAGCAAAGCAGAAAGACCGTTTGAAACTACAAATTATATCATAGTCCCGATTCTAAGGATCCGGACACATCTCTTCTTCTTTTTTGTTGGCTAAAATGCATATAGATGTAGATTGCCTACTTGCCCAACAGTTGGTGTGTTTGCTATTGCTCTTTGTTATTGAGGTTATGGGTTCGAATCTACAACCTCACTAACCTTTTTGTTTTCAACTTTTTTATAAGGTTGAGCATTTTGTTTAATAGTATATCCTTGAACAATCTATTGTATCAAGTTGAGCATTTTGTCTTACTCACTTAAGTATTTTCCAAGTCTATGGACCCAAAACTATAATACAAGCGTTGTCTTCAAACCCATAAAAATTAAGTACAGTAAAAAGGGATTACCATGACAGAAGCCTCTTCGCAGTCTGACCAATCCCACGATCCTCCAATTCACGAAGAAAGAGAATGTAACCATACTCATGGACGGATCTACTACCAGGGGAGGGGTGTCCATGGACACCCCTCTCCCCAAGAAAAATTTAATGACATATTTTAAATGTGATTAAATTGATATATATGGACACCTCTAAATCAGTGTTTAAAAAATTAATGATACTCTTTAAATATATCTAGCTCACATAATGATAGTTTTTGATTTTTTTAAATATCAAAAGTGTAGTAATAAAGTTGAAATTTGATAGAAAAATTAAATTAAATTAAATGCACCCAAATCTAAATTTATCTCTCTCCCACCCTCTCTTATCTGGAGTTTCAACTTTAAATTTAGTCTAATTCTAACATCTTTAAGTTTCTTTTATTGTCATTATTTATTTTTTCAGCTATTTAGTTGTAGTGTGTTCTTGACGTAGATTTTTCTTTAATTTGATACTAGTGATTGATTTGAATTTGTTGTTACTTCCCTCTTTTGGTGTGATTAACTAGTGCAGATTGCTTATTTGTTGTTGTATTTCATGTTTGATAGGTTTACTGATGTCTCAATTTTTATATTTTTTTATTTTATTAGTTGATGCTGACGATTTAGCCTGTGTAACGTAATTGTAACATTCTGCGATTTCGCACAATTTACATATCAAATCCAAAATATGAAAAACCGCAAAGAACAAATGTAGTAGTAAAGATACCATAGGTTTTTTCTGAAGTAAAAAAGTGGGGTATATCATTATTACTTGTACAAAATAAACTACCATAATATGCATCATATAATTTCTTTTTTTATTGGTATTGTACATTAGTGATGACGTTAATAGATGGACATTCATTTTCTAAACATCTAGATCCGCCACTGACTAGACTCACTCCTTCCTAATCGAATCTAAGCATCAATGAAACACAAACTCCCCAAAAAGGGCCACTCCATGCAGTCATGGCTTCGTGACTTCTTTTTCATGACATAGGTGAAAGGTTCCGAAAGCAACTAAAATGGCGTCAAAGATAAGTCCGGGATGAAAGCCGGTTGTTGCGCATCCACCAATTCAGGAAGAATATCAATATGCTTAAGCACATTGGCCATAATCTTCAAAATGAACTTGTAATTGATGTTAAAAAGGCTAAGTGCGCGCAACTTCTTCATGAACTCCGGCATTTTTGTTTTCGGAATCAGTGGGTTCAATGTGGTCCTCTGATTCCTCTACACTAATATTTACATTGATATCTACAGTATATGTGGGTGTCATAGGATAATTTTGTTACAAAATACTATTGTTGGATATATGCAGCATAATTGGTGTTGTAGATGTTCACAACGCATAAAAAAGTCAGGTTGATCCCAAAACTAATTAACAATTGACAGTAAGTTTACGAGTAATGAAGCATACTAGAGTATCGCTATTCTATACTCAATTTCGCTCTCATTTTTGTATCCTCAAATAGAAAGTAAGAGTTATGGGAAAGCCATTCTCAACTCATAAACAAGCCCATCGAACTCGAGCATCGCCCTAGCCCAAAAGAGCAAGAACTTAGAGGAAGCTTCGCAACTGATCTTGCAATGACTCCCCTCCCGCTCCAACAGCTCTGTTCTTCCAAACCTGACCTATTCTTCAACTCAGAACTGAAAGTATTAATGAATTGGAGAAGATGGAACTTTACCTCATCACTGTAGAAGGAATCAACCATGGGTCCCAAGACAAAATGCAAATTTCCTTTAATTTGAACTTAACAGAGTCATCAGTTTTGACACAAATTGTTCTTCACAGCAGAATGTTAATACTACAAGAGTTAAGGACTAGGAATCAATTCTCTTCTCTGCCTCTTCTCTCTTCACCCTTTTCCTTGTCTTGTTCTCAAATTCCAATCAAATGACATCTCCTAGGTCAAACAGAATACATGGTTACTTCTCTACACAGATGTTTAGACAAAATTTCCGCTCTCTTAAAACGGAAAATTAAAGTTTGACACTACCGCTTGCCTCATTTCCGAGACCTCCCCCGCGAGCTTTTAGGGCGGCCCTGCCCTCTGCTGCGACTTTTTGCCTCTGCTGGGGTTGCAGTGCTCTTGCCGCCCCTCCCCCGGCCCCTAACACCACCTTTTCCCTCTCTTTGCCTCTTACCGACCTTCCCATTTGCCACCTCCTCTTCACTCACATCATTATCCTCATCATCACTCTCTTCATCTTGATCTTCCTCTTCGGACTCTGAAGACTCCTTTGATTTCTTCTTCCTCTTCTTGGAATTCTCGGCAGTTTTTTTCTTAGCGGTTTTCTTGGCTGAACTTACAGGCTCATTGACCTCAGTTCCTACACAAACAGAATAAGGCCTCAGGCAAATATCAGAAGAATAAATGCAACCTTTATCTTCCCCAGGGATGTCTTAAAAACATTAGGGTGTGCTAAGAAAAGGGGGAATGCTTCCCAAGGATGAAACTTACTCATATTCTCAAGCATGAAACTTTTTCAAGTTTCCAGCATTGGGGAGGGCTTTTGTTGGAAGGGGGCCCAGTGCTGAAAGTTATCGCCTTTCATGGAGATGGAAGTCTATTTCCTCCTAACCAAACATTGGGTTTAACATCCAGAGGGGGTTGGTTCGGCAATATTTATTCCAATACGAAAAAGTACACTCCCAAAGCCACATCGCAAAATTTACCCACATGTATTCATCATAGAAAAGTTTTAATCCATATTTGCTTATGTAGCTTGAAGTTGTTATGAGAGTACATATACTCACAGAAGAATGATATAGGCTGGCAGGGCTAATTCAAACCCCCCCCTCCCCCACAAAAAAAGGGGGGGTGGCCAAAAAGAAAAATCATTTTTCAAGTTCACTTAGTGACACTAGAATGCTTCGACTCCAAATTCACTTGCTCAGACAAATTCTCCAAACACTGCCTAAATGTTAATAGCAAGTCTGCTATTAACATGAGCAATTTACAGATAACAATGACATGAAGTCAGAAGGCAATAGAGAGTGGTATCATGAGATTTGAATCACCGTACCTTCAACGCCAGACGCTTTACCATCATAAACGTCAAGCTGTCACACAAGCAAGCATGCCAAGAATTCAGCATAAAATGGAGAAGCTAAGAGGCAAACCAACTAAAAAGAAAACCTATGAAAAATACAGGGAATGGAGAAAAGAACTAATAGATTTTACAAACAGAACGAGACAAAAGCAAAGCACCAATCGTCCTCATGTACTTCATTAGTTCATTCTAATTGCTTTTTCATTTTTTGGGGGTTGGGTCTTTATTTTTTCTATTTTTAAGGATAAGATGGACCATCCAAGAGCTGCGTTCATGATATCAAGGGCCTGGGACCGAGAAAGAGGGGCAATCGTAGGCAAGGGAAACCTCTTCCACCAGTCCCCAGTGGCAAACGGGCGGTGGGGTCATCAAACACCTCTAGAAGACCTTTTTTCAAAGGGGTGTGATCAACTTGGAACATGGTATTTCAGGTGAAAACACAAAGTCAATCATGTGTCAAGACTGCTTATCCCATAGACGCAAGAGACAAAAGGAATTTTACCTGTTCAAGACGGTCCTCAACATTTGCTCGATCAACCACCACCATGGAATGTGCAAATCCACAAGCAACACTACAATCATGACAGTTCGACATCACTATACTCCACATATTTGGAGACAAAGTAGAATTTGTAAGTGCATAGAGAATCCCTACCTGATGACATGCATGCCCTCAAGGATCTCCACCTTCTTTGGAATAGCCGAAGATCTAATCAATAACAAAGGAGGTCAAGTATTTTAAGATGGATGTGCAGGTTTTTGAATAGAGGAACTGGTAAAGGAGATTTACTTTTGTGCGTTAGGTCCATAGCCCAACTCTCCATTTTGTGCATGGCCCCAACTTATACACGATGAATCAGCACCAACGAAATGGAACATGTTACCAGAATCCATACATCGCAGATGCCATCCACTGCCCACATTGAATCCAAGTACTATTTTATCAAAAGATATACATCCAAGAAAGACTTGATGCTTCAAAGAATAAATAGCAAAATTGAAGTGCATCAAAGAATTGAAAGACAAGTTGAGAATCAATTGTAGAACCTCAATGACAACAAGGAGTAACCAATCTCCAAGAATATAAGAAAAGTCAAGTATGATCTTCCACACAAGGACCAGAAACAAGCAAAATGCAGAAAGGCAAGTACTTTGCACTTCCCCAAATATACCCAGTCTGAAAATACAGGTCAGATAAAGGAATAACAAGCCAGGGGGGAAATAAAACGGATTAAAAAAACAAAAAACAACCTAATGCAGAAACCAGCAGTTCCTTGTCCAATTCATAGCTGGGAAGAAGAGTAACTCTGCTCTATCCAGAGAAACTATTCACAGAAAAAACCAAAAGGAACAGATGCAAAGACGGCCTTATCTGAGTACAGGCAACATCCACAAGAACATCAATGACAACCCACAGAATGACATTACCGATTTTAGACTCTGCATAACTAGTCCAACAACAGTGTAAATCACATAGCAAACAATACAATCATCTCCCCCCCCCCTCTGGGTTTTTTTTGGGGGTGGGGGTTCTTAAGGAACAGATGACATATAATATAACAAGGCAACAAATGCATGCCGCTCTCCAGAGAAAAATGATGTACTTCTTAGGGCCCTTGGTCCATGCATTTTTAAGCACGGGAGCTGGAAGAGGGATTATTTTCAGGAAGAACATTCATCAGACTGCCTAACAAGTAACAAATTCGCTTTGACAATCAACTTCAAAATCAAAAGCTTCCAAAGAAAATACCAAAATAATGAATCATCGATAGGTTACCTTAGATCCATGAGAGGCTTTGGATACATCCAATCATCACCTGTGTTCTTTAGTTTGCCCCACATGTATAACTGTCCACCAGCTGAAAAGAAAAGGATAAGAAATCTCAAAGAAACCCTGTATACCACATCACCACCTTGCTGAATAGAAAAGGTCAAATATACACATAATCCAAACAAGTACCAAAAGAAAGGTGTCCATAGAAAATGTTGCACAGAAGTCATCTCTAATTCTGCCGAAGAATTAATAAATCCTTTACTTCCTCAGACAAAATAAATCCACAAACAGGCAACTTCTAGATATGAAACCCTAGCACCACGGGTGCACGCCAACCTCCGTGTAAAAGCAACATCTTTTAAGAGGAAGCAGGGCCTCTGCGGGGATAGGTGACATAAAGGAGGAGCGAGCTATGTCGCGTCTAGGGGAACCAAAGAATCTACTAACGACAATCAACCATGCAACTGCCAATGCTGAAACTCTATTTGATTGATAAAGAAATGGCAAGGCACAGCCAACTCCAATCAATGTAATAACACAAGAATCAAGAAAATTCAACCAGGCCAGCTAACAAAATCTAAGATTGTAAAAGATGCTAACTATAATCCAAAAACAGTGCATGGTTTTCCGAAGTCTAAATCACCCAGATTCACATCATTTAACTATAGAGAGGGAGAACGACAGAGAAGTATGAAGGATCCACTTCTGTTCCCGTCTTTCTGTGGAAAGTGGTCAACTCTCCCCTCAAGCAGAGCAAAATTCCCATAGATGGTGGGCCTACTGAAAAAGAAAATGCAAACTAGCAAGGGCAAGAAGCACTCATACCAGCAGTACAAGCAGAGTTCACAGCACCAGCTGAAACTACTGCATCCGGGGGTAGAACATTTTGCCTCGTAAATACATCAACACGACGTGGAGCCCACTCATCCTTCTGCTCCCTATGTCCCAGTCTGGAAGCAGTAATACCATCACAATGTTCAGTGAATTCAAAACAAACCAATAGAAATCGAGACATCCTTGACAGAGTGTAAGGTGATAAACTGTCATTGGTGTACAGCGATACAAGACAAAAGAGACTGCATCAAATAGTTTACAGACCTTCCATAGCCACCAAAGCCCCAGCTGAAAAACAAAAAAAAATAAAACATGATAGACATCACGTCAGTGTTGCACTGGATAAGAAGAAATATAATTCTAAAATGATTGCGTGGCAGACAAGTATGCACTGAAGGTCTGAAACCACGGAGTTGAGATACTCACGTGTAGACATAGCCATTAGAATCCACGGCCACTGCACCGCAAAATAGTAAATTAAATCACCATCACAAGAAGCCAACACACAATAGGGACAAGTTCAGGAAACTCGTATTCAAACCAACCTGTATGATTTGTTCCACAGGCAACTTTAACAATGGTTTCCCCAGAAAGGGAAGCTATGGCTTTAGGCCGCGCCTGAGGCTCATAAGCGAGCCTCACAGAACCATCCTTTGAGTTGTACTGAAAGCACAGTTACACACGAATCAGACCTCAATAAGAAATAACACACCAATTCAAAAGAAGAGACTAAGTGTAACAGCAATTTGCAGATTCATACATGAAAATTCACTGGTTTGACAGTTAAAACAAAGAAGCATTTGAGCACAATGTTTTTCTTACTTCCCAAAGAAATGCCACAATTGACTCAGGCATGCAATCGTAAGACCCAAAAATGAGTTTGGCATTATCAAGGCTTTATATCCCTTGGAAGCATCTGCAGCAAACTGTCAACTTATTTTCCCATACAAAACTATTCTAGCACTCAAGTCTTCTGACACTTGGGATTCCCTGTTCCCATGCACAGAATGCACATCCAAGACAAAGGATTTTTTTTTTTTGTTTGGGTAAGTAATCAAAGATGTATATTAATAGGACATCCAAGACAAAGGATATATACCATGCAATCCAAGAAACCCAATGACCACAAAGACCCGGCACCGAGAATATTAATATATTCATGGACAATAATGACATAATTGAGTCCTCATAAGCTAATTTCACAAACAGTTCACTAAACTAGATACTAGTCCAAGGGAAACTTTTTTCAAAGAAACCAAAGCCAAATCTATGCAAGGGACAACAAACACATCTATCATTTCAAGATCGCCCTGGGAGTTGAGACAACTAGACGAAAACAGAAAAGATGCTCGTATCAGATTGTTCACAATTGTTAAGGATGGACAACAGTTCATAAGCAGACCTCATTGTCTGTTCCATGTCCAAGTTGGCCATACTGTGGAAGACCAGCCGTTCTGTACAGAAACAAATGACCAAATGATCAGTAAACTAGCAGAACAAACAAACTGAGAAGTACACAACAGAGCTAAAAATTAATACAAATCAGATGACATACAGTATAGAAGATCCTTGACCAGAAGACAGCCACACAGTGAATTCACCACCACAAGCAACTCCCTTGACATCAGACACTTGACAACGAACAGGAGAAGACTCGATTTCTGCCAAAAGGGAAGAGAACACACACAAGATCAATTAGCTGCAGTGACTGCAAGGTCAAAGAACACAAGATAACTGCAAACACAAGTTCAAAAGACACGTTTAAAAAACAGGAGTAGATACACAAAATCATTAGCAATAATCCAATGATTCCCAATAGATGTACACTGCATACAATGGTTTGTAAGGTACGCACATGTATTGTAAAGCAAGAAAACAAGACGCTGACCAATATCACCTCCATAAGCTTCCACAAAAGCAAGTTAAACATTTTCTTAGGAGCTCTTGAGGCCCTTATGGCCTTCACATTTCTACAACCATTTGTATTCTTATTTCATGATCAAGGTTATTTACTCTTGGGCAATTATCTTGGAAGTACATCTCACTCCCCCAACAATTCTCTTCTTCCAGAAAAACTGTCCTTCCATCGCACTCACATTCCAAGAAGTAGATACCACAAAGGAGACATCGCCACCAATTTGGGCATAATTGTGACCGAGTCAAGAGATTAAGGTAATAGTGTTAGATATTTGCTTGTCACAACCCCACAAGCAAGATGGATTACAACATTGCTAGTAGGAGGTGGCATGCCCAAGAGCTCAGACAAGATCTGTTGATAGAGATACTTATTGGACTTTATACCAACTGCCAACCACACCTTGACTGCATATTAAGCAGGGCTGGTACTGGAAGAGCTACCTGATGTTTTTATGTTTCAGACAATAGGAAAAATCAATAAGCTCAAACTAAGTTCAGTCAAGACAATTAAGACACAAAAGTTCATGGTGTTTGTGGGCTGAGCCAACACAGATTTAGGGGCTAGGGTTTGGTAGTCTACTTGTCAAGAATTGCCAAGGATCTGACAGAAAATATCACCGACATACATGGTATGATAGTGGTTTTGATCGGGATCCAATAAGGCATGGGGTTCTAAGGGTTCTTGAGAGAAAGCTTCATGACTTAGATAAGGGGCTTTATGGTGATGGAAAGAAATGCTTTGTCCTGTCTTGCGTCTCATGTACTAATGGGCAATTTTTTTAAATGCGCAAGGGGGGGCACCAGTAGCACAAAAAACACAGGGAAGAAAAGAGCAATTTACAGAAAAAACTCAACCGATCACTAATGCAAGCAATTTTACCATTGCAGGCCACCAATGGTCTCCACAGAGAACTGCAAAAGACGATTACAACAAGAACTCAACCAGATCTCTTTTACAACTACCGTCATCCACATCATACCCACAAATCACTAGCCTAGCCCAGAAGAACAGAATTTATAAAGAAAAGATGTACACGCATAACACTAAAACATATTCATTCAACCTGTCAAATTCAATGGAGAAAATTACTGTAATTGTTTTAGATCCTCTAAACCTCTCAATGAGACACCCTCAATGAAAAAGTAAATGTTTCTTAGGCACCGTCGGTAACATAACAAGCAAACTGTGAGAGTACAAGTGTGGCTCCAGTAAATGGCCAAGATAAATAACACAGAACAAAAGCATTGACGACAAATCACATCCACTTTATAGGATAGGCATTGCAATGAAACATAAGAGTTGGTTCCCTGATGCCTGCGTGCTACAATTAAATTCTACTTGACTGAAGATGATAGCACATATGAATGCACGAAAGGTCAGCAGACAACAGGTCATGTAACTACAGAGTAATCAAATTCCAGTAGGAAGGGGCCTGTCGAGCTTCATGTCAGGTAAAAATTTAGAAACTGCATAGTCCTGCTCGAAAAATCTATAGCTGCTGAGCAGCAAGGAGCTACTATGTATTTCTGTGAGATTGATGACCATCTTAAATATCAAAATGATGATTACTACAACAAGGACTTTGGGCACAAAAAAAGCAGCAGAGACGTAAATGACTGTGCTCAGGAAAGGCAAAATGTAAGGGTAAGACCGTGTTTTACTTAGTGATCAAAACACGAGTAGGACACCTTGTGACAAACTCTACACTTGCCAACCAAATTGGCCGAAGTTGAAAATGTCAAGCGGCCCCTGTGTGTCTCAGCAGCCTCAACTCGTTGGGATTCCTTTGACTACAGAAATGGCGCCACAGTAGACTTCCACATTCTAACTTCAAGTTTCAAACTCATAGTGCTTTAAACAAACGACCTTTCTTAAGGTATTATGTACAATAAAGAAATCCAATTTGAAACAAAAACAAAGTTTCAATCATGACATAGTGTGGATGACAATTTATTGAGCATATGTACATGTACACACCAAGCAATCCACCAAGCAGAACAAATAAGTGAATATGAACTGCAAGAATTCAACACAAAATAATTGCTACCATTTCTTAGCGAACCAGAACCCAGCTGCCCATGTTTGTTCCAGCCAAAGGCAAAGGATTGCCCTTCTTCAGTCACCACCACTGTATGACTTCGGCCAGCCCCCGCACTCACAATTTTGTGCCTGCCATAATAGCACAATCGAATTTTTAGACATATGACCTCTTAAAAAGGAAGACTAAAAGCAGGACACAGTTATGAATTAAGAGAACTCAGTCAGCAATTATTTGACAGAAAGATTAACTTTTCACAAAGTCTTACAACAAAATATTGATAATGCTAAAAATTGAATTTAAAAAAACAAGTACACCAAACAAGAAGCCAAGAATCAATCAAAAGTTAAACATACTTTGATAGTTCAGACACAACTGTAGGCCTATCACGCTGCAGAGTATCTCCATGACCCAGCTGCCCCCTCTGTCGAACCACACCACATTCATCAGTAACCATACACCATAAAAATTAAAGTAGAAGACACAGCAAGCATCCTCAGTTGAGATAACCATGCCTCATTTCGTCCCCACGTATAGCACCGTCCATCCACATCCAACGCCACGCAATGACATGAAACTACATGAAAATTAAATCAAAACATTATCAAAACCCATTCGGTTAAATTTCTCAAGAATCACTTTTAACCACAAAATCTTCCCTACAATAACCAAACAAAGTCTGGTTCAACAGAATACCCAATAATATCCAATTATCATCGCAGCAGACAACCAATTTACGAAACCAAGTACACATATAGCACAAAAACTCACTACAAACAATCAAAACATAGTTGGGTGAAGTAAATTAACCTAAAAGCACCAACATCATGGCATAAAGTTAGCAACTCCAAACAAAAACCCCCCAAAAAGAACCCCTCCCCCCACGCCAAAAATAAATAAATAAAGTCTTACCACAACCAGTAGCGACGAAGCGAATGTCGATTCCGACAAGAGGGCGAAGCCTAGTAGGTGAATACAAGTTACCTTCTATCCCAGTTTTCTTCCTACCAACAGTATCCCAAGCAGTAGAACCACAAAACAGCAGCTCTCCTCCCTTCACCTCCTCTTCCTCGCCTTTCTTCTCAGCTTCAACTTCCGCCATTCCTCTGCAGAGACCAAACCCAGAGCAACGGTCAAATTTTCAAATTTCAAATTTCAAATTTCAAATTTCAAAATTTCAAAAAAAATAGTGAACAAACACAATCGAAGAGAACCTGAGCAAATGAAGGGTGGAGAACCAGGGGATCTAACGGCTAGTGACCGTTGAGGGCGGAATCAGCGAAGAGAAGGAGGTGAAAATGGCGGGAAATGGGATTAGTATAGAAGGGGGAAACGGCGATTAGGGTTTAGTTTGAGTTTGAGTTTGCCCTAGATCAGAAAGAAGAAAGAAGAAAGGAGGCCCCCTTGTATTGTATTGTTACTATTGTATTGTGTGCTTTAATTTAAGGTTTGGTGGTTCGGATAAAAATAATAAGAATTTTGGAGAGAGAGAGAGTGTGTGTGTAAAAAGGTGGGGGGGAAAGCGGGATTGGGTGTTGGGATTTCCAAGAGAACAGAAGGCTCTTCTTTTGCTTTAATTAGGGTGAAAGCAAAGCTAAATTGTTCAAGCACTTGCTAGATTTTTTAGTGCTAAGAACAAGAACAGTAGTGAGCTAATTTTTTAACTTATTATTAGATCTATTATTATTATATTAATTTTTTTTTTAATTTTTTATCTCCTAATCATCACTCTCTCCGATGATTGGCCCATTATATTGGTTCACCAAATAAAATAATACTCATAGACCCACACCCCAATATACGTCAACTTTTTTAAAATCCAAAAAAAACCAAAAACTAATAAAACTTAACAAAAAAAAGAAAAGGTTGGGGAAGGCTCGCTGCCGAGAGCCTCCCCGCGGGCCCAGTAGCACAAGTCAACCAATGCAATTGCCCGGGCCATTTTTTCGCTCACTTCTCCCAAATTCTTTCTCGCGGGCCAACCAATGGCCCTACTCTAATCCCCTTTTGTTTTTTGTTTTTTTTTGAAACCTCTCTTTATTTTGTTGTTCACTATCAAGGTCTCTTTTTCCGTCCATCTTAATGATGTAATGACCTAAACATGAGTAGTTAACAGAATCATAAGAAGGTCAGGAAAGAATTCGATACATGAAAGTGAGCATGATGTTCTTGGAGCTTGAAATTGACATGTACGACTGACGGCATTATATCTTTTTATGAAATCTTTAATCAAATCATACTTCTTCAAATTTGCTAGTACTGTGACTTATTCATTGGTCCTTTTGAGTTTAGCATACTAAAAATTTTTTGTTTTACAAGTAAAAGATTTAGATAATTCTCTAATAATTATTTATAATTTGTTTTTCGCATTTTCATTTCTTCTAATGTTACCCAACTAATGGTAAGGAAAAAAGGATTTATTTTTAAATTACAAAGAAACTAAATTTATCATATCTTAAATTAAAAAATGATTGATTATGTACAGATTTTGTTTTTTCTTGTGACTATGAATCTAGGTTAACGTATAGCACTACCAATGAGTACTATAATAATTATGAAAATTACAACTTGCAAACCAAATGTCTCAAAAAAGGTTTGTTTGAAGTGCATGCTTGACAATGACATTTTTCTGTCATGCTTTTACTTTATACTACGATTTGCCCATAGTTTTTCAAGTTTGGTCAGCTGTACTCTGCTTACCTATGAAAAGCGTGTGTCTTTAAATATTTGTTATGCGCAGAATTTTGAAGAAATGTAATGTCATAGGTATAATGTAGGTTTGAGTACTACTAGCTACTTCAGCTCGGTGAGCAGATGGTTATCTTATTTGTGTTATTTAGTTATGTATGTTTAGCTTCAAACTAAGATATGGGCAATATGATTATTTCCAAAAATTGTATATACCTTGATTACTTAGGACAAACTATAAATGCATTGATATATATGTGCTTCCAATTATGATGTCATAATTAAAAAATAAATTTGTATATTATGCAACATGGATATTATATAATTTAGATATGTTTTTTTCCCATTTATAATGCTTATGGATAAGATGATCAATTAACACACTATAGTTATAAGATGATCTATTAAAGGACTTTAATCCTCGTACATTTTACTTTTCTGTTGTTAAATAGGAGAGAATTTTTCATTCTCAGGTACAGTTAGTCGGATTCGAACTCACTCCTGTAAATGAAAAGATAAATTAAATCCTAGTAAATAGTGGACTAAATATCATTAAGTTAGTCGCTGCATGGATGAATTCCCATCATTCATATATCATGGAGTTATATACCTTGCCATCAATTTGCTAGCTGGAATGATTTTTTGATTGCTGTTGAGGTATAGGAACCAAATTTTTTCTTTGGGAAGGAAGGAAGGACGTTTGGAGCATGTTTTATTCTTCTCTTTTATGCAACTCTTTGTGGCAAGTGTGGAATATTACTGAAGAGGACTTCATACCTCAATTGTATACTCATTGTTCTCCAAAAAAATAGGCCAAACATACTATTTGTACCAGTTGAATTAGATATGAGATTTATCGTCTATTACATCTAGCTGTGTAATATGATGGACCCCCTCCCCCAAAAAAAAACTGATTGGGAAAAAATTCAAATGGGCCTAAGCAAGTCGGACCCCCAGACCAGGCCTATATCCGGGATAACAGGTCCACCCTGGGGGCTTCCTCAGGCCCATGTCCAAGAAACAGGGCCCTATGACGCAACCCTAGGGGCTCCCCCTAGGGCCCTTCCGTACCAAACTGGCGGCCCACATGGGCATCCCAGGTGAGATTACTGTTTTGCTCTTTTTCCAAGAAGACTATAAATAGTCCTCTACCTACCTCGGGAAAGAGATTGGCAGATAGATACTCCGAATTTTCTCTGCATTCTCTCTCTCTTTTGACCGTTGACTCTAACCCAGAATTGACTTGACTGTCAGATAGGCGTTCCCCGTTCCACAACCCGGGGTTGCCCTTTTTGCAGGTGGGGCCGCTCTAAGAAGATGACGCCAGGTGTTGCACGCCAGCTGTCAGATAAACCCGCTCCTTCATCCCACGTCATCACCAACTGTACCTCAGAGATTTCGTCTGGAATCAAAAGCATATGGTACTAACATTTTCGATTTATTCAATTTGGATCAATACAGTTATTTCTTTTTTAGGGTTAGGACATGGGTCCCCTAACTCACAAGATGTCAGCGTTAATACCATCAGTCAGACATTCACACTTCAATTTTATTAGGGCAGCACAGTCTCAAGATGAACCGGGCAAACAAGAACCCCATATTGGGGTTGCCTAGACCTCGGCAACTGTTGTTACATCTCCCAAATAGCAGTAACAGGGTTAAAAATCAAAGAAACGTTGTCATGCTGCAAAGACTGGCCACATAATGATCAGCTTCAAATCAAATCCATATTGCAACACAGTGCACACAAATGAAAAAAGTAAAATCTTTTGGAAGATAAAAAGAATCTTAGGTCTTAGTTTCGTTTCTTAATGTAAAATACAGCATCCAAGTTGACAAAACAATGACTACATATACCTAAAGATTGAATGAATAGATAGATATATTATCATCACCAATAGAAGTGAATAGATACATAAAGCTTATGTACGAGCTTCGACTGCCTAGAATTGCCAGTTCTCTCTATAAAGAAAGTTTGGTCTAAGTCTTAGGAGCCTTGCCGCCTTGTTGAACTGGCTGAGCTGGTTGGTTTTGCTGAGGGGGCTGATTCTGCGGTGAAGGCTGCTGTTGTTTTTCGTTGTTCAACTGGTACATGTTGAACGGGGAAGACTGCATTTGGGCATTCAACAGGTGCCGAGGTAAGCAGTTGGAAGGAGCCTCTCCCCCTCTGAGCTCACCGTTTGCCAGCTTCAACCGCTGGACTTCTGCTGTAAGTGCCTCGTTCAGAGCTGCAATAAATATTGGCAAATTTGAGTGTGTCCAAAATGCAATAGATTTCATAGAGGATTATGTATGATCCTTAGTATACAAAAGCAAATACAAGAACTTGGATCTGAAACCCAAGAATGGAATTGCCAAGGGCTCCCGATCTGTTCTGGAACGATATTGAAACAGCTAAGATGAAGTTCCAAAATGCGAACTGATAATTGCCAGCAACAACTTGGCATCTTAGTTTTAAACAGCATATGGATCCCAATGCGCAGGTGCACGCATCATGGATGCGAGGCGTACTTCTGTGTAAAAAATTTTAAGAGTCTTTTACACTTAACAAAGCATATTTTGGAGAACCAAGTTAGATAAATGCATTAATATAGTGACTGGACATCAATATGGATACTAAAACTACAAATAACCTTAGATATGTTATTTTATTGGAGGTTCCCAAATCTCAATGCACACACTTACCGTACAAGCATAGCTCACATTTTAGCTCCCAATGAAGGAAAAGAAGAAAAAAGGTAAAGACAAGGCTAACAAAAAGAAGAAAAAAGGGGGAAGATATCATCCTGCAACGTTGAGGTGTACCTGATCTCCTCCAAGGCACTGACCTGGTAGGCTCACGCAGAGGAGCGCCTAGGCATGCCTCAGGTGCGCCATTTAAACTAAGCTTGGCATAGACCATGGAGAACCAAAAAGGACAGCAAATTAAATTAACTTTACAATTAATGCATGCAATCCTATAAAACAAGTCAAGTCTCTAGGTTTCCAAAACGGGGAGAGTAACTTTAGAAGAAACCTTAACATTTCTAAGCCATATACTAATACACAAAAGGAAAGACGTTCAAGGCGAAAACTGATGAACTCAAGGACTTAAACAGAGACCACAAACCACACATGATGAACGTATCAAGTAGACGTGCAAATGAAGTCAAGTGGGTTTGGCTGGCCCTCAGGCCTTGTACACTCCTGTGCTTGAGCTAGACATTACCCAGAGCTTGCCCGGTTTACTGGCCAAAAGAGACAGACCAAGCCCAAGCCCAAAGCATGTGGCTCTGAGCTCAGGTCACTTAGAACCGAGATGAGCTCAAGCATCTGGAGCTCAGACTCAGTTTAACTTGATTACACCATTAATATCAAGGATGAACTTCATACTTCAAAGCCAAGTGTCGCTTCCTCATGTGACCCAATAAGCCTCGGTTGAGGTCAGGCAAACGCCTTTTTGGGGGGCGGGGGGCATGGGAAACGAAGATGAAAAGTTTTATCGCACAATGAAATGGCTTTACCCCACCAGGCCCTCCAACTCCCCCACTCCTCTCCTCAATTCCAGATGAGCCTTTCCATTCTTTTCCAAATTTCCACTCCTTTTAGATTACCAACACCTCTTGGACTTATCCTTTTCCCTCCTCCTAAGTTTTCCTATCTCCCTTCTCTTTATCCAATTGTATCAAAGTTCACTCCCTCTTTCTCATTCCTCCAAAATCCCCCCCCCCCGCCAAAACCCCCCTCAAATTAGTGTTCACCAGACACCAAAATTCTCATCCTGATCATTCTTATTGCCCTCCTTGATAATAACAGCTTATTATCCCATGGCTACTCAGATAATTCCACCATCTAACTTGGCTCGACGATGATAAGCTGTGGCATCTTGGATACTTGGATGCAATTTGATGAGTCATTCTTGCAATGTGCTAGTAATATCTGTAAGATCAGTTTCAATGATTATTTTAACGTAATACTTGTAGGATCAATTTCAATTATCATTTTACAGCCCCCCGGTACGAACTGAGCCCTATGATTTCAACAAGCACCACAAGAGAGGCAAGGGAGGGGAGGGCTGAGCCAAATCCAAGCTGCAGGCACCGAGGTCAGCACAAGCTCAAGCTTATCCGGCTCTGAGCTGAGGTCACATAGAGCCGAGATGAGCTCAAGCATGTGGAGCTCAGGCTCAGTTTAACTTGACTACACCATTAATATCAAGGAGGAACTTCACACTTCAAGGCCGAGTGTTGCCTCCTCATGTGAACCAGTCTCCCAGTATTCGATAAGGAAAAATCATTGGGTACTTATGCAGCAGCAGATCTAACTAATCAGAAGACTGCTCAACTCAGATCACAGAGATGGAAGTGCTTCAGAGAAGAAAATAACATGTACAGTCCTTTCATATCACATGTAAGGCAGAAGACTTATTGCACACGCATCCGCCTCCCCCTAGAAGCTATGGGTAACCATCAACCACCAGCCACCGCTAGGGATAACTAATTCATCTTCAAATATAGTTGGGAGGTTTCTTCACCCAAGAAACAGTGCCACTGATCAGCACTAACAACACCAGCAAGACACCGTTGGAGTCCATGGATGTCAACAAGGGCGACCACAGTCACTTGACCAGGGGGGGGGGGGGGACTGATTGGTATAGATCTTGAAATATTCCATCATCTTTTTTTTTTGGGGTTTTCCTTCCTAAAGGATCGCCTCAACTAGATGGATCGGGAAAAGGGAGGATAAGGGTGAACAGCAGATCACAGATAAGGATGGAGGGGTTTCATCCTCTTCAAGGGACTGGGCTTCATGAGGAAACAGTAAAAGAGCAGCATCCCTGAGGACCACAACAGTAGAATATTGATGGGTTTAGCAAATGATATAGTTAGACAACGATAGATGTGTGAATAAGGCACCAAAAAAAGGTGTCAAGCAGTAATCATCCAGGACCTGGAGGCACAAAATCGTTTTTCAGGAGATTCAGCTAATCAGGTTGTCAGTAATAGTGATCATAGAGGTGGAGCCACCTTTGAGGAGAATTACAACAGTGACGGTTTTTGGTAATGCGGGAGTCATCGATTGCCTCTCAAGGAACCAAGAAAGCATCCAATGGTGGTGTTGGCACAGCAAAAGAGGAGGAGGTATATGTGGAAACGATCAAACGAAGGTGGGCAAGGAATTCAGGTGGAGCTAAAGAGAATTGGTAGGAGTCAATTAGCTAAGGTCTAGATGAATGTGCCAGGCGAATGACTATTTCAGCTTATGTGATTATTGCATACCAAACTGCAGACATCAACAAGATTTCACCCCTGAAGATATCTATCCCTGGAGTTTTCACGATGAAATTTTAACCCACAACTCTGCAATCTTCCAACCTGTTATCTTTAACCCCATAAAAACTAGGCTCCATAATACAGACCACACAATTAGAACACGAGAATATAAGGACTATAGTAATCACTGGAAGAAGCCAAGAAAGAGAGAGAGGGGGGGACAACTTGAGGCAAATAGTTTTAATCTAATCGCATTGCTTCACTGAAATAAACAATCAGATATCGAGCACATTTTCTCCTCAAATGAGGAACTGCTGGAAAGCGAGGGTACAAAAGCAATTGTCAGCAAGACAAGGGAACTTACAACTACAATGGAAGTTAATATAATTACTCGAAGAGACAGCAAAAGAAGGTCCTTGTTACATATTACCATCAGAGTATAAGGACAAAGAGGCAATCCAACTAGGGTTCTTGGAATGAGGACTTCGCCACAATGGTATCCAACTCAAGCTTGAACTTTTAAAATCTTGCAATCATAATTCTAAACTTATTCACTTTAACTAGCCATTGGCAATTACCACATACCAACTACCAAACGACAGCTTGACAGTACAGTTATGCCCTATCAGTGAAAAGAATATCAGCCAGACACTGCTAGCCTAAGTTAGTTGGACTCTTCATTTTACTTCAAACTATTTGTATCACACATTTGACACTCGGACATGAGCATGGCCAAGTCAGGGTTACATTGCTACCAACCAAATATACAGAAAGTAACAATGACAAGAAAATCGAAGTGCAACATGCAATGCATGCTCAAAAATCTACAACACAATAGAAAACATACCATCCCTCAACTGGGCCTGTTGTTCCATGGCTTGAAGACGGAATCTCAGCTCATTGTTCTGGCTGGCAAGCCCTGCAGAATCCCTCTGAAGAACAAAAACAATTGAATTCAATTAGGATACAAAGGGGGATAGCTTTATCCAAAAACAATAGTCAACAAGAATGAAACTTCCAGAAAGAAACCTGAAGAAGTGTCAGCTGAGCTGACAGCGTAGTAGCTTCAGTCTGTAACGTTTGCACCTTGTGCTCCAATTCTGCAATGTATCTCACCTTCCTTTCCTTGGAACGAGCAGCTGACTGTCGATTAGCCAATATCCTGAAATCACAGCAACAATACAAGGTAAGACCACTAAAGATAAACAATTTACCAAGATTTCCACAGAGTAAGAATGTAGTTCAGTTACCTCTTCACACGTTTAGGATCCACCATCGCCATCTCAGCTAATTTCTCACTCGCCATGATCTTTTTCAATTCTGCAGAACTAAATTCTCCATTCCCAAATTCTAGACTGAACTTATTGGTGTTCCCATCAAACGAGTTGCTAGGGGAATGCTGAGCTGATCGAATACCGGGTGAGGGTGGGAGCCTAGGAGACTCATCGCTGAAGTTCAGACTCCCCATAAAACTATCCATTGACAGGCTTCTGAAGTGCCTGGGAGCAGGGGCAATATCACCAGGAGCACTTCTTTTGCCTTTCTCTCTCCTTTCAATTGTATTAACTGAACTAGCCCCATGAACACCGCTTTCAACTTCATTCTCACTACTATCATTAGTCCTTGTACCGCTCGCCCTACTATCCATATCCTTGTCTTCCACACTAGACGAGTTCAATGCATCAATGTTATCCAAATTCATATAAGCTGAGAACAAGTCATCCACAACTTCACCCTCAGGTTTTCGCTCACTTGATCCATCAATTGAAGTATTCCCAACCCCACCCCAATCACATTCCTTTTTCAATATCAGCTGTGCAGGCTTATCCTTATTGTTCCCATGTTGGGGTGGCAAAGGCTGAGATTGAATCATGAACCCCAGTGGGACATCACTGCTAGACCTCCTATGCCCTCTTCGCGGCGGAAGACCCTCATTACTATGAAGTGCTACTTGTGAATTGCTACCTTTATCTCTATCCTCCATATGAAGATCATTCAAAACTGAAGATTGAGTGGACTCTCTAAATGTTGAAGGGCTCAGAGGGGGCAAATGATCAAACGAGAAGAATGACGGTTGTGATAGAGACCTTGAGTGTGTTGCAAAATTCTGAGTGCCCATTTGCTGGGAACCCATTTTAGGAATGCCAAATTGAGTGTGAGGCCCAAGCGGGGGGAAATGCGGGGGTGATGGGGGTATACCACTAGGTCTTTTGTTACTGCTATCTACACTCAAATTCTGCATTTGACCACTTATACTCATCTGATGATTGCTTTGATTTGGAACAGATGATGAACAACTCCCAAATGAGGATTGAATTCTTTGCATAACCCCAGTTTCATCACTTCCCACCATTTTGCTTTCCCTAATCACGGAAGCCACTAAACAAACCCCACCAAAAAACCCTAATTTCGTAACCAATCCCAACCACTGCTCAGCAACGAAGCTCCAAATCCTACAGCCACTAATCAATCAATCAATCAATTCAACAAATTCCACAAGAAAAGAAGAAAAACAACGATAATTCTTCACTAGCAACTGAAAATCCCTAACCAGTAGTGCAGCCGATGATTACTCACACAATGCGATGACAACTGATCAAAAAAGACACCTACAAATACCCTCTTCAAAGTTCCAACTTTCAACACCAAATTGCGGCGAAAGAGAAAGGAAAGCAGCAGGAGAACCTTCTGGAAGGTGAAGCAGTGAAGCTTATGGGTAATGATGATAGCTTGAAATGAGAGAAAACAATGGCGGAATTGACGGCTTTCTTGTGAATGTCGTTTTGGGTAGCAATGCGGGAGGAAGAAGACACATACATTGAATTGAATTGACGAAGCAAATCAGAGACGAAGCTTCTCTCTGACAACTCCGAGTGTTTTTCGCTTTTTTCCCCCTCTCTTTCTCTCTCCAAAAAAAAGAGAAAAAGAAAAAGGATGCGGAGGTGAATAGGTGATGCTTATCCGATCACAAGGAAGGGGACGGTGGGAAACGCGTGAAAAAATCGTGAGGAGAGAGAAACTGAAATTGAATTTGGGTTGCATTTCATGTGAGTTTGGTCCAAATGTCAATTTCATTCCGACGCGGTTTGACTCTACTTTGTAATAGGTCCGTGATTTCCGGGCCTTTTAGTCTGACCAACCTACCAATCAGAATTCCTTGAACTCCATTCACACTCTCTATTTCTCATAAACTCACCATCCATAATTTTGACCTCTCAGTTTGTTTGTTTGTTGGTTTGTTTGTTTTTGTTTTTTGAATAATGATAGGTGAGAATATATATTATGGTCATGTTCTTTTAGTGGATCATTTTAAATTTATGAATCTCAATTTATTTCAATTCACTTTAATTTATTTGAAAAAAAATATATTAATTTCAACCCACTTCAATCAACCCCAACCTACCTCAACCCATTTCAACCAACATCAACCCACCCATTCATAATTACATTCTCATTATTTTAACATACTTCAACTCACTTCAAACTACTTCAATCCACGTCAACCCACTTCAACCCACCTCAAAAAAAATATCAAATTTAACCAACCTCAACCCACTTCAACCTTTTTCCGACCCCAATTTACCCACGAAAAGAACAAGCCCTACGTAAGGGCAACTGTTATTGGTTGATTTAAACTTATTGCGACCCTGTTCTTTTCGTGGGTCAGTTTTAAAATATCAACCTCAACCCACTTCAAGCTACTTTCACTATTTTAACAAAGTTTAATCTATCACATAAAAGAAAAAATCAACTCACTTCAACCTATTTCAACCCACTTCAACTCAGTTCAACCTACTTCAATTTATCTCAACATACTTTACTCTATTACCAACCCCAATTTACCTATAAAAAGAACAAGCGCTGTGTAGATGAAATTTAATCCAATGATCTAAATTCATATCTAAGGCCCTGTTCTTTTTGTGAGTCAATTTTAAAATATCAACTCCAACTCACTTCAATCCACTTCAACTTACTTTAACCCACTTCAACCTACTTTAACCTACTTTAACCCACTTCAACTATTTTAACCAAGTTCAATCTATCACATAAAAAACATCCAACGTACTTCAACTCACCTCAACCTATTTCACCTTTTTACCAATTCCAATTTATTTACAAAAAGAATATGACCTAAAGAGCCAATTCGAATTGATTTTAAGATGCGGAATAATTATATTTGAATCAAACTTTTTCATCATAATTCTCTTTATTTGTAAAATAAAATTATTGGTTATGTATTAATTGATTTTACATCAACATGAACTTGAAGTTGTCGGAACCAAACTCAACTTAAATCCTATTAGCTGAACCAAACTCAACTTAAATCCTACTAGCTGAGCATGACCTAACTTTGAAACCAAACCATTTGCCTTGTCCATTGTTTGCCACTTTCCAAATTTTCACATAAAAAAGAAAAAAAATAATAAATTCATCCAAATTCAAACCTAAGTATCTTTGGTCAATACCTACAAATGCTACTATTAGAGCAATAGCAGCCGTAGACACATGCGGCAGGTGTAGGGTTTGCGTGTCTGCTACATGTCACAAATTATCGTCCTAGCCAGCACAAAACACGTGTGACACGAGGGGAGAATGCCCAGGCGTTTCTCCCCGTGGGACAAAGTATTTTGTATTTTTGTATTTTTTATTTATTTTTCTTTTTTTAAATAAAAAATATTATTTAGATAGTTTAAAAAATAGTTGTGTTATAAGGTGGGTCCAAAACAAAATATTTAATTAATTTGTCCTAAAAGGAGTTTCATTGGTTGAAAAAATGAAAGAATGCAAGTTATAAAATTATGGAACTTTTACTGATATGGCATGCCAGAGTTCCAGCTGGTTGGGAATGCTCTTAGATTGGAGACCTTTTGCATCATTTCCCATTTGATTTAATTAATAAAATTAGAGTAAGTTATTTTGCTAAATCTAACTGATCGACTAACTTTTTTTTTTTGTAAGAAAGGTAAGCAGAGAAATCTAGGCAACCCTTCTGTCAAGGTTTCTCCCTAAATTATCATCATAGAGGACAGAAAGAAGGCCCTTGGGGGAGCCACATTCCAAACAACCTTGGAATGTAAAGATTGACCAAACTTAGCCAGCCAGTCAGCTGCGCAGTTACCCTCTCGGATATAAACTTAGAGGAAATTAGAGTGAAATAATAAGCTTACTTGTAAAGGGGAAGATAGACAATAAAATGTAACAAGTGTTAGAAATTAAATAATGACATTTTTATTGGAAGCGAATACTTCATCGATTTATTTCTCTAATTTTTCTCATATGTCATTGCCACTTATTGATCAGACGCTAATAACAGTTTAGGTAGTGAATAGTTATTTAGGTAGCTGATAGCATTTCTAATTTAACTGTTCCGGCTAGCTATTTAGATGAGCGGTTGAAATAAATCTATTTGGTAAATTTAACTGTTGGGTTAGCTAATTAATGTAGATGTGCATATAAGGATATAGATAATTTTCAAATATAAAATTTTCAAATGATATTTTTTGGCCAAAAAAATATTAAAACACTACTTCTGAATGCCAAAAGCTAATATTGTTAGCTTTTTAGAAACGTTGCTTAAAACGCTAAAAGTTGCTTGAAATGCTAATAAAAAAACTAAGATACCAAATACTAAAAATTGACTAATTAATACATTGACTTTATCAAAACACTAAACACTACTCAAAACATTATTACCGATCATGGCTTAAATCATAAACAAAAATGGAGGAAATGAGGGCCTACAAAAATTGACTTAAAAATACAAGTAGTTTATCCAACAAATTCTATTAGTTGACTATTTATTATTATTTTTTTGGCGGTCGATTAATGCTACAAATTGTCAGCAAAATATACTTTCCGTTTGCATGTCAATATATTAGCGCCTTGTATTTACAAACTCACTTTCTTATGCTTAAATTATCGTTCTCTTTTGTTTGAATCGTAATTATTTTTAACACCACTTTGCATATATGTGATAAATGGTCTGCCATTATTTACAACTGACCAGCATTTATGCATTTTTATATCTTCGCCTTCAATTTTGAACAATTGACCACCATATGTACGTACTTTTAAAAATTACTCATCTTTAAAAGTTAATTACCCCTTGTAATTTGAATACTCACATTAGACCTGATCAACGAGTTGGAGCTCCGCCCTGACCCTAATAAATGAGGGTTAGAGTCAACCTTTTTTGTCTCCGACCCGCCTCGACCGTTATGAGGGTCGGGCTTGGATAGAGGTTTTGACCTTCTGACCTGACCTGCTGACCCTCACTTTTTAAAAATTAAAACTTAGGATCAAGATTTAAAATCAAACACAAGATACTTGAGTTTTATTTGTTTAAAACCTTTTTCGCTTTCTACCTTCTCATCTCCTCTTAACCTCCCTCCCTCATATCTCACTGGCTTATAAGCTGTAACCTTATAACGATCCCTCTCTGATGTTTAGAGTAGTCGTTTTAATGAACTAATCGTTTTAATCACTAAATTGCACATTAGAATGTTTTTAATTGTGATACATTTCTTTTGATTGTTATATTATCATTTGGCATTTTGTTTTGTAGGATGTTTAATATTGAACTTTATAATAAAAAGGAAACTTAATGAAAAATCTCATTTTCTAGATCAATAATATTTGAGGGTCGGGTCTGACCCAATGACCCGAATGTACCCGCAGGGTCAGGATCGGGGTCAAGAGTATGGCGACTAGCATGAGGGTGGGGTAGAGTTAGGGTCGAGAAAATCCTGTCTGCCGACCCTCATGCCCCAACCCTCAACCTGCCCCGACCCTCATTTTGATAAGGTCTAACTTACATGTATAACAACTTGATTAAAATTTAAAACTTTAAACCAATTACTTTACCGCCAACGATACTAATATGTAGATACTGATCCTTTTTTTTTAAAATAAGATAAGTGGTAAAATGGACGATCAGACGCCTCTTCTCACAAGAGCACGCCCCATCAAATCCGCACCCATAATGGCCTTGAGATCTGTAGTTGGTGGGGACTGCCACGTAGTGTATGATGGTAGTTCATGTCCTAATTTAGCCAACCAATCAGCTGCCAGATTAGCTTCGCGATAATTGTGTGATAGAGTAAATTGTACAATTTGATTCAGAAGGTGAGCGATGTCTTTCCCGATGAGATTAATCTTCCAAGGCATGGATATCATCCCTTTAACTGCTTGAATGACGATTATGTTGTCTCCTTCAATAACTAAATGCTTGAATCCTGCTTTTACTGCTTCATGTAATCCATCACGCAATGCTCGCGCTTTAGCTACTAGGATTGAGGAATCTTCGTAGGGTGTTGCGCCCACCTTAAGTAAGTTGTCTACCTAATCTCTGATAATGAACCCACCCGCCGCCGAGTTGAGGATGCGAGACCCGTCAAAATTAAGTTTGACAAATTCTCGAAGGGGGGCATTCCACCTCACAATAAAGTTTGAGGTGGAACGTGGAAGATTAACCCCTTTGAAAGAGAAGCCCTCCGACATGCAAGTTTGGATTTCCCATTCGGCAAATGCTTTCTTTGCCACAATGAGTATTCTAATGGGGTTAAAAGGCTTATTTTGGAAGACCATGTCATTTCTTCCTTTCCATATGCTCCATAATAAAACCGCTACCCTTTTCATGATCTTTGGATCAGTGGTTTGCCGGTACTGCATGATCAGATGAGATGAGCATTGGTGACCTAACGGTACATTCTGCATGGGTACTCGTTATGCTGTTGTGCTAAGTTCCAAACTCGTCTCATATTGGAACATTCCCAAAATAGATGATCTGTAGTTTCAATATCATCCCCACAGAGTTAACAAGAAGGGTCAATTTACATACCTTTTTTAATGAGGACTCCACGTGGGGGGTAGTGCATTATGAAGTTTCTGCCACAGAAATATCTTAATCTTTGGCATAACATCCAATTTCCAAATCTAGTTGAAGGTCCATCTTGGGTCATTATATTCACACGTCTCATGTGCCGCCCATGTAGTAGTTTTGGTACTAAATTGACCAGAGCTTGTGAATCCCCAACATATAGTGTCCTCAGTCTCTATATGAGACAATGGTAACGCAATAATTTTCTGAATTATGTCTTCTTTTGTAACCAGCCGTCGAATTTTAGCGACATCCCAGCATGATATCCCTCGAAATGACATCACAAACTTTAATATCGAGATTAGATATTATGGATGCATCAATGCCCAAGATGTCCACAATGTTGGCATTGTCCAACCAATTGTCCCACCAAATAATAATTTGATCACTCTTTCCCACATTCCATCTAATACCTTTTCTAAGCAACGTTCTGCTTCTTAACACACTTTTCCACACAGGGGAGTCTGAACTTCTTGCTTGGCATTCTAATAAACTACCTGATTTGAGATATTTGTGTTTCATTATGGAGGTCCATAACCCCCCATGCTCTCTCAATAACTTCCAAGCTAATTTAGCCAGAAAAGCTAAGTTGACCGCATCTGCTTTCCTCAATCCCAATCCACCAAAGATTTTAGGTTGACAATTTTTATCCCAAGCTATCATTGGTAAACCATGATCATTCGCGAACTTCTTCCAGAAGAATTGTCTATTAACCTTATCTAACAAAGCAGTCATCCTCTTCGGTAATTCGAAACATTGCATTGTATGCGATGGTATTGATTCGAGGTTAGATTGAATAAGTACTGCTCTTCCTGCCTTTGACAGACTGTTCGCTTTCCAAGATTCCATCCTGGCCATTGCTTTGCCTAAAATGTCACAGAAAGCCGATGCTTTAGATTTCCCTTGAAACACAGGGCAACCTAAATACTTGCCCAAGGACTCTCTTTGTGGGATATTAAAGATGGCTGCAACTATCTGTTTTTGAAAGGTAGAGGCATTTCTAGATACAACAACAGACGACTTATGAAGATTAATAAGTTGTCCAGAGAGTTTGCAGAATTCATCCATTACTTGCTTCAGTTTTATGCATGAAGCAAATTTGGTTTTGCAAAATAACAAACTATCATCAGCAAAAAATAAGCAGGGAATGACTGGTGTTCTAGGAGAGATCCGAACACCCACACCGAATTTTGTGTCAATGGCCAGTTTACATAATGCAGAACAGAAAACGTTCATACACATGATGAATAGGTATGGTGAAAAAGGATCGCCTTGCTTAATTCCTCTAGATGGTGTAAAAAAACCATGGGAGGAATTGTTAATTAGTATAGAATAAGTTATTGATATCACACATTCTTTAATCCACCCAATCTATTTAGAATGAAATCCCATTTGGGTTACGCATGCAAACAAAAAGTCCCATTCGAGCTTATCAAAATGCAGATACTGATCTTGTCGAAGGGCTATACAAACACATTATCATATATGATTGTGCATAATCTTTATGACTTGGATACTCTGACTCTCGTGTATGTTTTGGATGACTCAATATGATTATTCAATCATATTTTTGTACGACAAACATCACTGAAAAGAGGCCAAGTGTTTGCGTATAATCTTTGTGTTGAAACATTTCTCACGATCCAACTGCCTTCATCTTTATATGTTTACAGAAGGTATCAAAGGAACTTTTCATTTTAGGCAAATACAACACATGTTGCTTGGATCTTCAGTCTTTTGCGAGGTCATGTGGCTTTTACTGGGAGTGAAATTTATAGCATTATATGGGCGTGAAATTGCCGCAACAGTAATAATGATAATATAATAGAAAGAATGAGAATAACAACTATAAGTCCTAACACGTTTTAGTCACATAATAAAAAATTTAAAAAAATCACAATAATTCATTGTAGACAGAGTGTACGATTTTTTTTCTTTTTTTATGTGATAGCTCTAAGATGAACCATCACAAGTATAGTACTTCCTCCAGTCTACGTTAGCAGTCAAATTTCGAGAATATATAAAAATAAGTAATAATTGCAGTTTATATTTTGGAAATAATTATTCAACATTTCAACCAATGAAAATAGAGAAATATCATTAAAAAAAGAGAATTTTGACAATAAAATGGGACTATAAAAATTAACTTTTAACAATGAATATAAAACAAAAGGAGTATCACACAGCGAATACATCTATTATAAAAAAACTTATATATTGTGTATTCTAATATCTTAAATGAAATGTACACCTATTTTCTTCTCCTTTTTTTAATGAATGAAAGATTTAAATGAATCATACACCGAAAAGATAAATTAGTTATGATGAGACTAGTCAATAATGTAGGCCAGTTAATGGAAAAAAAAAATCTCTGAAAAAAAAAGTTTATTAAATAAATAAAATAAATGAGACCCTTTAATTGAAAGAAAGGGAGGAAAATGTCCAATCCTTAGAATTTCGCCGATCACGACGTTATTTCGGTGAGCATTGAGTAACATGCAAGTTGTGGAATTGAATAAGCTATCCAAGTTCCCATGCCAAAATGCAGCAAATCCGCCGCCTTTTATTTTTAAAAATCGTTTTGGTAGATTTTTTGTAAGTTGCTTATTTTAATTGTAAAAGGGCAATTATTGTTTGTTTGTCCACCTTTAGTGGTCGGCCCAATAAGTGGACCACCACCAATTGTCTTGCGTCCGTGTCCAGTCACTGGAGATTTTCCGCCAATTATTATGGCCTAATTATTTCGACAATATTGATCTCAAAAAATATATGTCCACAATGTAGCATAAATAAAATAAAAAACAAGATACTCAGTTTGAAGTGGTCCCCCTTGCTGACCAAAATAATAATAAAAAAAAAAACAAACTTGAAAAGGCCCGCCACTGCAAACTACCGCTGGCTTTAAATTAAATTGTGGTATGTGGATGGTATGAAGGGAGAAGAAGAGGGAGTGAGTGAGTCGTTTTATTACCATGGATCATTGAATTTGTTAAATTGTTGCCAACATGATTTTTAAAAGTGAGATGAGTGTGTGTGTGTGTGTATATATATATATATATATATATATATA
>JACYFF010031954.1:10205480-10229803 GCA_017589665.1 Selenicereus undatus | reverse complement strand
ATATATATAGGATGCTCATTGCAGTCATTTGGCATTGCCACGTGATGTGAGTTGCTTGTGTAAGATGCTCACAAAGGCAATACGTTTAATTTAAATATTAATTATTTTCATAAAACTATGTATTGTTGACTAGTCATATTGGATGTATTTTATTGTATGCTTGTGTTATAATTTTCAATTTGAGGCTAAATATAGGTTTTAGTGTCCACATAATTTTTTGATTGGGTTTCAATTTATTTAAAAAAGACATTCAAAAGCAAGAGAAATAAAATGAAGGACATAAAGTCAAGGTGATGAAATGAAATTATGGAGTCATATATGGTTCTTCCAAAGATGAATGAAAATTTTAGATAATTTGAATAGGACAAGATTTTATGTATGACAAATGGCAAGAATTATACATTTGCTTTGATTCTAAAAGAAGAAGCGTGCAGTTATATTTGTTGTCACCATATGAAGACCACCATAATTAATTAAAACAATCTCAGGCGTTCGTTTGTCTTTGATTGATCTTCACCGTTGATTTTGTATTTGTTATTAAATAATTAAAAATGAATTATAAAAATCACAAAATATACCCAAATATTGGTAAAAATAATTTTTGTATGACATTGTTTGGGTACTCATTAATTATATTGGAAACACAAACTTCATAATAGCAAATGGGGGAAAAAAGCAAAACAATTTTCCGGCGACCTCTGTGGTCGGTGACTATTTTCCGATGACACCGGAGGACAACATTTGTCTCTTTAACGATGACTGACGACTCCCAATCCCTCTCTTTCTCTTACTTGGACTGGCTTTGTCACCAATGTGTGGGCTTGAACTTGTGGCGGCAAAGCACCACTTTTTCCAGCAAGAAGCTCGCCAGAAAGTAGTGGAAAGTATGTAGTATGAAACAACCCATCCTCTCAGCTCTATCTCATGTCCAATGAATTGCATGACGACTAACATCCCGACAACGACGTCCAACATCACGACCAGTGGCAGCCATTGTTTTGGCAAGAAGAATGGTGGCGGCTGGGTTCATCATAGGATCCTCTAACATTTTGTTTTGAAGGTTTGTTTTTATTTTTGATTGCAATTTGTCATGTACTTATAATAGAATTGATACTTGGAATCATAGTAGTGGGCGTGGCTGGGTCGTTGGTCATGTTTTTGTGCGTCCCATGTCACAGGTTCAATTCTAAGGAATTACAATTTTCGTGTGGTCAAGGCAAATTATTTTTGTTAATTGTGTATGCCTTTTTTTATGTTTTCCAATTTTAAAATAAATAATTACCTTATTTATTTTCAATTTATTATTGTGTTCGCACTGCAGATCTTTGATAAAGTCCTAGTTCAAGAGGCCCTAATCCCTTCATTCTATAAATTTGTTTCAAAGACTTTGTTTTCCCATCAACCATTAGTCATCGATCTCCTTCATAAAATCACTCAATGTCTTCTCCTACTCAACAGATATTTGACAAAATCAATAAACATCCATATTTTGAAGCTTCTGCAATCGGTATGTTAACATTCAATCTCTTACTTGATAATTAAGAATGTAATTAGTAGGTTGAAATCGTTTTGTTGTTGTGGTTTTGACAATATGTAAAATTCATGAAGTTTTATTTCTCGTTTTTGGTGCAATCTTATTAGTTTTGATTGAACTTTAAGTAAAATTAGACTTGTGCATTTTATTTGTTGTTAACCTATTAGTTTCAGAGTATTATGAAACATTCATATTATAGTTTTTTAAGTAGAATTAGACTTGTGCCTCTTCATTTGTTGTTAACATAGCGTCTTTGTTTGAGTGAAATATTATGGAAATATTCATATCATACTTTCTTTTTTCTTTTTGGCATTAGTTTAGATTGATACCATTGTTAATAATTGCGGTTAGAAATTATGGATTTGATATCAGTTATAGTTGTTTTGTTTTATTGTTTAGACAGAAGTTAGTTTTGCCTTTATTTTTAATCTCTTGATCCTATATATCTTTTAAGTAGTCCCTCAATGTTCATATTTTCCTAATTTTGTCATGTAGCACATCATGGTTGTGAGTAGTGAAGATACTACTTTACATTTTGAAGAGAGTTATACCATGAAAGTGGCGAAGATGATGACAGTACTTCTTTAGATTTTAGAGTTACCATTATTGAGGATTTTAATAATGAAAATTTATGGGTATCCTTTGGAAAGAAACTTGAAGATTTCACCATGAGAGACATGAGAAATTGATATTCAAATCTTTGGATTTATGTTGTGAATTTTATAAAATGTATGCAAAATTGAAAGGTTTTAGAGTTCGGGGAAAAAGCGCATGCACGAGTAGAACCGATCGGTATCCAACTTCCAAAAATATTGAAATGTTCTGTAGAGGGCCTCCGTCTTCAAAAGTATCTAGAAAACCGTGATACGAAAAGGAAGCCAAAAGAGTTAACCTGATTTGATTGCCTGGCTGAAATTCGATTAAAATGGATTAAAGATGCAGGTCATTGGATTGTGACGAGATTTGTGGCTAAACACGCCCATTCCCTTGCAAAACGAAAGCAAACGGTGTACTTTTAGGTTGGCTATGGATCTATCTTAATTTGTAATGTTTTGATTTCTTATTTTGTATGCTGTATTATAAAAGCTTGTTGTTATTAATGTACAATTTTTTTTAAAACAAAATATCTCACAGACAAATTCCAGAGGAGGATAAGAAGGAGATGGAACAAATGTATGATGCTGGTACTTCCCCCACGCAATATAATGCTGGTACTTCCCCCACGCAATATAATGCGGTCTTTGGCAAATCGAGTTGGAGGTCTTGATGAGATTCCTTACTTTAAAGATCGACGACAGGAAATATTATCATCACAAGTACAGAAAGGAGCAACCTAGAGACGGTGATGCGGATGCTCTTTTGGCATATTTACGAGGAAAGAAAGATTGTCAAACTAGAAAGGGCAAAAGGTCTCAAACTTGCAGCAAATATCATGCTATAGGGCATACTAGATGCACTTGTCCTAAAAATGCCAATTGCAAATCTATTGCGAAAGAACCATTGGATGATTTGGACTTGAATGAATTTTATAGTACAAGCCCTTAGTATTCACCGACTAACTCTCCAGAGCATACAATTGGCAAAAACAACTCAGTATTAGTTCGTGAAAAACTAATGAGTGTCATGCCTAATTTTTACGTCCATGGTGAAATATCAAAGGTAAATATCCATATTTTTATACGTTTACAACTTCATCAATTTCCTTCACAAAACAAAATATTGTAGTATCAAATAATGGCTTCATTGAACATGCAGATTGTACATACCGACGAAGTGGAAAACCTTGATAACAATCCTAAAATTATTGATTGGTTTCCAAAGGAAGATTGGTGAAGATTATCATATCATTGTTTTCAGTTGTAATTGAGTTGTGTACGCATCATGCACATTGATTTGATTGGTTGTTTGATGTTGTCTAGGACGTATCACTGGTTTGTGTGGTGTTAGGAGTGGTGAATGAAATGTCAAATTTGTCTTTTAAGTCGTCATTTTTATTATGTTAATTAAAATAATCACTACACATTGAATGCGTAGTAAGCACCATGTTCTTAATAGAATCAAGTTTGGTAGATACCATATTTTTAAAGGTATCAAGTTCATTATAAAATTTCTCAAAATTTTCGGTGCAATTACATGGATAATTTGAATTCTCACTTGAAATCTTCTTATTAATCTACAACAAAAAAATTTAAGAAAATTAACATAACACTTATGTTACACCATATCCAAGGAATGAAGATACCACCAAACTCCTAATTCTAACCAATTTAAGCTACAAAGTTATCATCTTTGATGCTTTAAAGGGTCAATTCTAAATGAAATTATCGAACAAACTATACACAAAAAACTATTTGCATATATTAAGACTAATCATGCAAAGGTACTCAATTAATAAAAGTTTTAAAAAAGAAATAATTGAAATTAATATTTGAACTTACCTGATCAACTTTTCTTTCATCGTGGTCACCAAAACTCTTCAATGAAGAATCCAAATTATAGGTTTCCATGAGATTAGTGTTCCTATCTAATTGGAGGAGTGTAGCTAGAGTAATCCATAAATTTATTTGCGTGATGCACTAGGGTTTATAAAAGGATTCCAATAACAAATAAACTTGTAATTAGAGATTATTTAAGGAAAAAAAATCAAATCAATGATAAGTTATTGTCTTATAATTGGATTACAAATTTTTATTATTATATGAGAAATTCTATTTCAAAATCAAAATAAAATAACATATCCAATTTGTCTTGACCATGCACAACTAATCATAAAAAGTTTGACAACTGATGTGCTCAAACTCTACGAATTTGCCTTGACCACATACGAAAAAAGCAATTGCTCAAAATCAAACACACAACATGAGATGCGCACAAACATGATCAACCGCCCAGCCACGCCAACTTTTGTGATTTTAAGTATTAGCTCTATTATAAGTACATTACGGATTGCAATCAAAAATTTAAAAAAAGGCTCTAAAACAGAATGCTAGCGGACCCTTCGACGAACCCAACCGCCACCATTCTTCTTGCCGGATGTAATAGTCAAACCCTAACTCATGTTTATTTATTTAATTACTTCATGTTAACGATTTTCTCATATTTATTTATCGCATTTAATCATTTCGGAAACCAAAAAAAAAAATCATTTGGGCCCTTGCTTTGCAATTTGGGTTTTTGTTATCGTAAAATTTCAAGGAAACCGATAGCAGGGCTCAATAATTATGTTTTAAGAAATTATTAATATATTGTTTTTATAACCTCACAAAAATTTAATTTTGAGCTATGAAAATTCAATCGCATACAGTTCATTTTTCTTCCTTGGGCCAAACCGTATAAGCCCAATTATAACCCAACAAGTTTATGCCTTTGATTTAGCTAATTATCTTTGATTTTTACCTAATTTTAATTAGTTAAAAGCTACTTTGAGAGGATGACTATAAGCCAAGCAAATGAGATGAGTCACAATAAAACTTCAAGCAAACCCAACACACATCTCTCTCCTTTCTCTCTCCAACCCCACGGTTCCCCCCAAGCTGCGACGGCTGTTTTCTGGTGTCTTCCGGCCAGCCTGCCGCCGCCCCTTGGCTGCCTTCGACCACTCCGACACCCTAGTACCACGAACCACCATTCTTAATCCTCAAAACCACCAAACATCAACTTCATCTCTCTCTTTTTCAAGCTTCAAATGAGTAATCTTAAATTGGTCTCTTTGGATCTTTTTCATTTTAATTTTTGTTTATGTGATTTGAGTTTTGATCATGTTCTTTGGACGGAAAGAATAATTAGTTTAATGTTTTTAATTGTTGATTAAGTTTGGAGCATGCTAGGGTTTAGGATTATTCATGATCATGCAAGCTTAAGGTTGGAAGTATGTTTTTCTTGGATTATTTTGTATTTGATTTAGTGGTTTTAACCTCTAATAATATTTATGGGGGGTTTTTGGATGAGATGAAGAGGAAGTAAGTTAGTTACACAGTAGGGTTTTGGCAATTAAAGCATAGTTTGAATTATTTTGGCATTAAGCTTATTGTTTGACTATATTTTGATGCAAAATGAATCTTTGATGTGTTCTTTGACTTGAAACAAAAAATGATTTGGTGTGATTCTTGAAAAAGGAGTGGATTATAGAAATTCCCCAATTGATTATAAAGGATCATTTTGTCCACTTATGCAAATAAATAAGATTATGGATGTATTTAGAATGAGTTTGAGAAAATGAAGAATCGAATATTTGATTCATATGATTATGAAGTCAAATTGGGTATTGTGGCTTTGTATGGTGATGAGAAGGACTAAAGCTTCATTAGATGACTTTAATGAGTGATTTTAGATGCAGATTTATGTGAAATGAAAGAACAAAGCAATGACAGTGGGGGCTGGGAAATGACATAAAACAAAGGAACATTTGCCAATAAACTGGTAATGATCGGCCCAACCAAAAATTATAATTTTTGGTGCGTAGATATATCAGTGAGTTAGCTTTCAAATGCCTTTTAAATTACCTTAATCTGAGGTCTGTGAAAAAATTTATGGCAATTTTCCTAGAATTGTGCATGTTAGACCAAAACTGGCACACTTGTGTTCTAGTCCCATTTTGGAAACCCTAACATAGAAATCATGTTTTGCATTCTAAATGAAAGTTTTTCGAGACTTCTTAATCTTTCTATATTGGGGAATTAGCTCTCAATCGGAGATTGGAAGATTAAGTTACGAGTTATTTATTCTATCCCGTATTGCGCCTTTACTTTTCTTTACTAAAATGTTAACTATGAAAATAAAAATGTTTGCTAACTATGTGTTCCTATAATGATATTTTGAACAGAGTCAAGACCTAATCTATTGTTTCCTTCCCTTTTGTGCATAATCCTATTCGGTGAATTTCATTAAAAGTACTGGGTACATTTATTGTCTGTATCTTTAAAAATCAACGGTGTATTTATCAAAATTATAATGTTTTGGAAAGTACATCAATGAGCCATTTTAATCAATGATTTATCACATAATTAGTGAGCCCATTAGTTACCAGTTACAGGATATTACCCTTCAGTTACCCCCGCGGCTTCAGGCCAGGTTCCCCTATCAACTTGGCAGGTGTACACCTATCCTCAGATCGTAATAGTTACCAGGGATTCACTATCAGATAATAATTAGCAATGTAGTTTTATATTAATATCATTCCCTATTTTAAGTTAAAATGAATTGCAAATGTGGGCCCAACTAGTTTTTCCATGAGCATTCAACAATACAGGATTGCATGTACTGAGTTTCAGCTCACAGTTCAAAATGTTTTCACGTGTCGTTTTAGGCAAATACTTAGTGAATTGCCTATAAGCTGATAGGCCGACTAGAGAAGATAAGTGAGCGGAAAAGTTAGAAAGGAACAATGGTGTTTTAGTACTGAAATGTTTTAAGTGCTGTATTGTGAAATATTTTGATGTCAGAACTGTATACTCTGCAAAGGACCTTACTATATTTTGGTGTAAACTTTGAGATCGTTAGACACTGTTATGTTTGGTTTGATGATTTTGTGATGCGAATGCCTTGTGATAATGAATGTTGTTAAGCTTAGTTACGTTTATTACTTATGAGCGAAGTCTTGTCCTTTTTGGACGGCGGTAACGCCCCGATCATTGGGTTATCACTTCTAATTCGTAAATTAACGGAGAGAATGCAAACAATGAATTATGTGTACTTGGGGTGTTACAGATTTGGTATCAGAGCCAAGTTTTGATTTTCTTGATGGGATACGAAGTATGGAGTTTAGATATAGGAGGGTGAGAACGTTTATTAGTAAGGAATATCATATACTATTAGAGACTTGTAATATTAGAAATGCATATTGCTTATCTTCTACATGCCCCTCATTTGTATTTTCCTTGCTAGATGGATTCTTACGCAGTTAATATGATGCCTGGTACGTCTGTGGCGGCCCACATTTCACTGTTGCGCGCCAGCATGATAGCTCATGCACAAGACCCTTTCTCCAAGTTCCACAACATCACGGTCCGTGCATGCAGATTGTTATGGTCCTTACCCACGTTTGATCCATGAGTGGAGTTCAGGCTCTGTTATCATCAGTTCATGATGACAGGGAACCCAGGTTGGGACGGACCTAGGCTTTAGGTCCAGGGGGCTTAGGCTACTATCACTTTGGAGTTGATGTTGCGGGAGGAGTTCGAGTAGAGGGAGATTACCATGGAGACCTTTCAGCACAGTTTCTCGTTACACTAGGCACATCCCCCCGCCTGCACCATCCGCACCAGCACAGGGACCACCATCGCGGCCTGTACCGGGTACTCCACAGATGCCCGACAGTTCCAGGGAGGCTCATGTAGTGGTGGATCTCCCGGATACACCAGAGATCGTGGTAGTTAGTTCTGATGACGAGTCCATCGAGGGTTTCGAAGGCCATCTAGCGGAAGAGGACGATCTAGAGGAGGATCAGGAGATTAATGAGGAAGTGGTGGAGCAGCAGGTGGATCATGAGGTCGATAAGGTAGTATGAGAGCAGCAGGTTGATCAAGAGGTTGGCAAGGTAAAGTCAGGAGTATCGGACGACACTTCGACTCAGGTAAGGAGCCGGAGGATGAGTCCGACCCAGATTATGATCCATCTAGGGATCGTTAGGTTTTTTTAGGTGTTGACTTGAGTAGGTTACATTTTGAGCCCTACATGTATATAGTATGGTCGGATTAGACAGTTGCATTTTGTGTAGTATATGACATTGTATATAGTTAGTTAAATCCTTCCGACCGTGATGACATGGTCCGTTCCTCTTTTTAGTCATGTAACGGATCTAGTATTTGGGGGCTAGTTAGTGTTTGGGATTGGGGTAGGAGTCAGAGTTGATTTCGCTTAGTCAATTAGATGTGATATGTTTTTGTTGATCATTTATACAAACAAGCAGCTATGTATGTAAATTAACAGTTATGGAATGATATAATGAAGCTTTGGGTTTTGTTTTAAATAATACTTGAGCCATATTAAATGTATTTATTGGGCAGGCTTATCTTATATAGTTGGGTATTCCAGTGATTGAATTGTTTGGTTTAATGTAAGATCAGAATATCTGAATTAGTGCAAAACAATGCCGAGATTCATATAGAGGATAACTCGGAACATGGCCAGGGATCAGGTGAACAAGCCTCATATCATGTGCTACCAAAATTTGACGAAATGCCACCAATTCCCCTTGAGTTAGCTAACAACATTGGGAACCTGAACTACTGACCGACCTTACTTGCTTAACTAGTGAAACGGATTCCACAAGTACCTACCGAAGCCCCTCCTAAAGATGATAAATTAGCCGATAGGGTAGCACAACGTAACCCTAAAGTGTATAACGAAAATTATGATCCAGTGGTATTGGAAGAATGGGTAAGGGGAATGGAGAAAATTTTTACAGTGGTAGAGGTACCAGAAGAGAAGAAAGTAAATATTGGGACATATTATTTAACTGGTGAAGTTGATATTTGGTGGAACACTATTAAAAGTAGGCTTATAGGTCCTGAATTCACCTGGAGTAAATTCCTGGAGGAGTTAAGGGCAAAATTTTTACCCAGTTGTGGTCTAGACGTAAAGGGAAAAATAGTTTATGGAGTTGAAGATGAGTGGTAATATGACTGTGATGCAGTATGCTAGTAAGTTTACGGAATTATCCAGGTTTGTCCTTGAATTTGACTTATCTGAAAGGTTAAAGATGAGGAGGTTTAAAGAGGGTTTAGCTATCTACATTCGAAATCAGTTAGTTGGGCAATCAATATTGACTTACCAAGAGCTATATAAATGAGCCGCTAAAGTGCAGAAAGTGAAGGAAGAGTTAAGGCCCTAAACTCGATCAGCCAAAAGAGAAAAGGGGTTGAGTAAGAAACTCCGAGTAATAGTGTGAACTAGAAGAAACCTTTTCCCGCTCATCCTAAGAGCCGTCTTACAGGCTCAGTAGAGTCTTGTGGAAAATGTGGAAGAACAAATCACATCACCCCTGAATGCCAAGTAGGCATGTGATGTGGAAGCCCAGAACACCTCATTGCTATCTGCCCTCAAAGACTGAAGGTTGCGGACAAAGGTGCAGCAAAATCCTTAGCCCCACCTCGCCAAGGGCCCCCACTTCCAAGGCCTGCAGTAGTAGGACGGGCATACGTAATGAGCAAAAAGGAACCTGTCACCTCTAGTACGGTAGTCACTGGAACTCTCTTTTTAAATTCAAAGTCATTTTGTGTATTATTTGATTCTGGTGCTACTCATTCATTTATATCCACCCGATCTGCTATGCAATTGAACATGGAGAGTAGGAGGACGGAAACCAATTATAAGATTAAGTTACCCAATGATTCTATAATTGAGTGTCCGATCTCCTATAAACTTGTTCTCATCACCATTGTTGGAACCACCTTCCCTAGGGATTTGATCTGTTCGATTTTGATATCATTTTGAGAATGAATTGGTTGCACACTTATGGAATCAAGATTGATTGTGAAGATCTTAAGGTTATTTTGAATGATGAAAAAGGGAGAGAAGTATGTTTCTATGCACAGAGAGAGAAAAAAATCTTGTCCCTTGATTTCTACTATGAAAGCAAGTAAGCTGTTATGTCAGGGGTGTATTGGATATTGGTGTTATGCTACTGACACCGAAACAAAAGAAGAGAAAACAGGAAATATTTCTGTAGTTTGTGAATTTGAAGATGTTTTTTACTGAGGAGTTACCAAGATTACCCTCGCAAAGGGAAATTGATTTTAGAATTAAATTAATCCCTGGCGCCCAACCTATCTCCAAAGCCCCATACCATATGGTCCCAACTGAGATTAAGGAGCTGAAGATTCAGTTAGATGAGTTGTTGCAGAAGGAATTTATCATACCAAGTGTGTCACCATGGGGTGCCCCAGTGTTGTTCATAAAGAAGAAGGATGGAACCTTAAGGCAATGCATTGACTATAGGGAGCTGAACAAGATTATCATAAAAAACAAATTCCCTTTACCGAGAATAGATGACTTGTTTGATCAATTGCAAGGACCAGGAGTCTTCCTCTAAGATTGATGTGAGATCAGGGTACAATCAACTTAGGATTAAACCTAAAGAAATCCCCAAGGCTGCATTTAGGACCATGTATGGTCACTATGAGTTCACAGTGATGTCGTTTGGCCTCACCGATGCCCTCCCAACCTTCATGAATCTTATGAATAGTGTCTTCATACCCTATTTAGACAAGTTTGTAATGGTGTTCATAAATAACATTATTATCTATTCCAAGGATAGGAAGGAACATGCTGATCATTTGGGAATGGTGTTACAGACCTTGAGGGAGCATCAACTCTATGACAAATTAAAGAAGTGTGAATTTTGGCTAGAAGAAGTGGTATTCTTGGGACATGTAGTTACAAAAAAAGGAATTAAAGTTGACCCCAGAAGGTGAAGGCAATCACATAATGGTCAAGACCTACCAACGTCACTAAGGTTAGAAGCTTTCTGGGTTTAGCGGGCTATTATCGAAGGTTCATTAAGAACTTTTCACAAATAGCTTCACTCTGACCAATCTGCTGAAGAAAGTGAATAAATTTGAGTGGACAGAGAAATGGAAGAGAGCTTTTCAAGATCTAAAGCAGCGATTAACTACTGTCCCAATCCTAACACTACCAGTAGAAGGTAAGGAGTATACAATCTATAGTGATGCTTCAAAGAACAGGTTAGGGTGTGTTCTGATGTAGGAAGACAAAGTAGTAGCTTATGCATCTCGACAGCTGAAGCCTTATGAGAAAAACTATCCTATCTATGACTTGGAGTTAGCAGCCGTGGTCTTTGCAGTGAAAATTTGGAGACATTACTTATATGGAGTACGTGCAAGATTTATACTGACCATCAAAGTTTGAAGTATATCTTCACCTAGAGGGAGATCAATTTGAGACAATGACGTTGGCTTGAGTTACTTAAAGACTATGATTTGCAAATTCAATATCATCTAGGAAAAGTAAATGTTATAGCAAATGCCCTGAGTAGAAAGGCGCAACATAGCTCAAACACTATGGTACTGATTACTCAGTTGAGTCTCTTGAGAGAGCTTGAGGACTTGGGAATTCAACTAGTATCCCATGGGCCAGCAAATGTTCAATTATCAGCACTTACCTTACAGCCTTCCATAGTGGAGGAAATTCGGGTAAACTAGGAAAGTAATCATGAACTCCAAAGAATAAAGTAAAATTTCGAGAAAGGAAAGTCTCCTGGGTTTGTAGTATATGAGGATGGGACCCTGCAATTCCAAAATCGCCTATATGTACCACAAAATGAGGAATTGAGGAAACAAATCCTAGAAGAGGCTCACAATACTCGTTACTCGGTACATCCAAGAGGCATCAAGATATACAGAGACATGAGACAATACTTCTGGTGGAATAATATGAAGAAGGAGATTGCAGAATATGTAGACAAGTGTCTAACCTGCCATAAGGTTAAACCAAAGCATCAGCGTTCTATAGTAAACTGCGACCCCTAGAAATTTCCACATGGAAATGGGATTCGATCTCTATGGACTTCGTTATAGGTTTACCCCTTTATATTTCAAAGAGGAATGCGACGTGGGTCATAGTCGATCGACTTACCAAGTCAGCCCATTTTCTGCCAATTAGAGATACTTGGCGAGTTGAAGACTAGCCCAATTATATGTCAAAGAGATAGTCCGACTACACGGGATCTCCTTAGACACAGTATCAGTAGGGATCAAAGATTCCAAGCCCGTATTTGGGAAGCATTTCAAAAAGTCTTTGGGACCAAATTGAACTTCGGTAGCTCTTATCACCCTGAGACAGATGGGCAAACTGAAATAGCGAATCACATTCTAGAGGACATGTTAAGAGCTTGTATATTAGAGTTTCAAGAAAAGTGGGAAGACAATTTACCACTAGTGGAGTTTTCTTATAACAACAGTTACCAATCCGCCATCAAAATGGCCCCATTTGAGGCTTTATATGGGAGAAAGTGTAGAACCACACTGTGCTGGCGTGACTTGGATGATGCATTGATTATAGACCCTAAAATGATCCAGGAAACCGTTGAAACAATAAAAAGAATTCAAAAGCATATTAAGGTTGCCCAGAGTTGGCAAAAGAGTTATGCGGACAAAAGAAGAAGACCTTTGGAGTTTCAAGTGGGCGATAAAGTTTTTTCTAAAAGTTTCACCAACTAAGGGCATCAAGAGGTTCGGAATGCGAGGTAAATTGAGTGCAAGATAAATTGGACCCTATGAGATAATTGAAAAGTTTACTCCCATAGCTTACCACCTGGATCTGCCAGTAGAACTTAAACACGTACATAACGTGTTTTACATCTCTCAGCTCAGGAAGTATGTTCCAGATCCGGACTACACCATTGTATCTGAACCTATTGAAATCACTGGGGATTTAGTATATGAAGAGCGACCAATCCAAATACTAGATCGCAGGATTAAGCTGCGCAACAAGCAGATACCTCTAGTCAAGGTGCTATGCACAAAGCATACCTCCTAAGAAGCCACTTGGGAGACCGAAGAAGAAATGAAAGCCAAGTACTCACATTTATTTAAGGTAATCTTGCATGACATGCTAGAGTTCATAGGTTTCGAGGACGAAACTTCTTAAGGGGGGAAAGCTGTAATAGCCCAACCCTAAATCTTATTTATTTATTTAATCATCTCATGTTAAAGATTTTCTCATATTTATTTATCGCATTTAATCATCTCGGAAACAAAAAAAAAAAATCATTTGGGCAATCGCTTTGCAATTCAGGTTTTTGTTATCTTAAAATTTCGGAAAAATCGATAGTAGGCATCGATAATTATAATTTAAGAAATTATTATTATATTATTATTATTTTAATAACTTTACGAAAATTTAATTTTGAACTACGAAAATTCAATCGCATATGATTCACTTTTCTTCCCGGGCCCAAACCGTATAGGCCCAATTATAGCCCAACAAGTTTATGCCTTTGATTTAGATAATTCTCTCTTATTTTTACCTAATTATAATTAATTAAAAGCTACTTTGGGAGGATGATTATAAACCAAGTAAATGAGATGAGTCACTAGAAAACTTCAAGCAAACCCAAACCACACACATGTCTCTCCTTTCTCTCTCTAACCCCACGGTTCCCCCCCCCCGCTCGCAGCTGCTGCCACTATTTTCTGGTGTTTTCCGGACAGCCTTCCACCACCCATTGGCTACCTTCAACCACTTCAACACCCTAGTACCACTAGCCATCATCCTCAATCCTCAAAACCACTAAACATCACCTCAATCTCTATCTTTTTCAAGCTTTAAGTGAGTAATCTTAACTTGCTCTCTTGGGATCTTTTTCATTTTGATTTTTGTTTATGTGATTTGAGTTTTGATCATGTTCTTTGGATGGAAATAAGAGTTATTTTGATGTTTTTAATTGTTGATTAAGTTTGGAGCATGCTAGGGTTTAGGGTTATTCATGATCATGCAAGCTTAAGGTTGGAAGCATGTTTTTCTTGGATTGTTTTGTATTTGATTTAGTGGTTGTATCCTCTAATAATGTTTATGAGGGGGGTTTTGGTGATTCTGGATGAGATGAAGAGGACGTAAGTTGGTTACAAGCTAGGGTTTTGGCAATTAAAGCATGGTTTGAATTATTTCCGCATTAAGCATGTTGTTTGATTATATTTTGGTGCAAAATGAATCTTGGATGTGTTCTTTGACTTGAAAAAAAAAATGATTTGGTGTGATTCTTGAAAAAGGGGTAGATTATGAAAATTCCTCAATTGATTATAAAGGATCATTTTGCCCACTTATGCAAATAAATAAGATTATGGATGTATTTGGAATGGGTTTGAGAAAGTGAAGAATCAAAAATTTGATGTATATGATTATGAAGTGAAATTGAGTATTGTGGCTTTGTATGGTGATAAGAAGGACCAAAGTTTTGTTACTTGATTTTAAGCAGTGATTTTAAATGGGGATTTATGTGAAATGAAAGAAAAAAGCAATAACAGTGGAGGCTGGGAAATGACATAAAACATGGGAAACTTGCCAATAAATTGGTGATGATCGACCCAGCAAAAAATTATAACTTTTGGTGCATAAATTGATCAATGAGTTAGCTTTCAAATTCCTTTTGAATTGCCTTAATCCGAGGTCTGTGGAAAAATTTATGGCTATTTTACTAGAACTGTGCAGGTTAGATCAAAACTGGCACACTTGTGTTCTAGCCCCATTTTGGGAGTTCTATCGTGAGAATCATATTTTGTGTTCTAAATGAAAGTTTTTTGGTACTTTTTAAACTTTCTATATTGAGAAATTAGGTCTCAATTAGAGAACGGAAGATTAAGTTACGAGTCATTCATTCTAGCCCCTTTTACGTCTTTACTCTTCTTTTACTAAAATATTAACTATGAAAATAAAAATATTTGCTAACTATGTGTTCCCATAATGATATTTTGAACAACGCCTTTTGTGTATAATCCTATTCAGTGAATTTCATTAAAAGTACTAGGTACGTTCATTGTTTGTATATTTAGAAAACAACACCTATTTATCAAAATTGTATTATTTTGGTAAGTATATCAGTGAATTAGTTTAATCAATTATTTATCACATAATTAGTGACCCCGTCAGCTATCAATTATAGGGCATTGCCTTTCAGTTGCCCGACCGGCTTCAGGTCAGGTCTGCCGATCGACTTGGCAAGTGTACACCTATCATCAGATCGTAACAGTTACCAGAGATTCACTATCAGATAATAATTAGCGATACAGTTTTCTATTCATTCCATTCACTGTTTTAAGTTAAAATGAATTGCAATGCGGGTTCAACCAGTTTTTTCATGAACATTTAACAATACAGGATTGCATGTACTGAACTTTGGCTCACAGTTCGAAATATTTTCATGTTTTGCTTTAGGCAAATGTTTAGTGAATCGCCCATAGGCTGATAGGCCGACTGGAGAAGATAAGTGAGCGGGAAAGTCAGAAAGGAACAATGGTGTTTTAATGCTGAAATGTTTTGAACACTGTATTGTGAAATATTTTGATGTCAGACTGTATACTTTGCAAAGGACTTACTATATTTTGGTGTAAACTTTGAGATCATTAGACACCGTTATGTTTGGTTTGATGGTTTTGTGATGTTGAATGCCTTGTGATAATGAACGATGTTCAGCTTAGTTACATTTGTCACTTATGAGCGAAGCCTTGTCCTTTTTGGATGGCGGTAACACCTCGATCATTGGGTTATCACTCCTAATTGGTATATTAATGGAGGAAATGCAAACAATGGATTACGTGTTTTTGGGGTGTTACACCGGAACAATGGCTGGCATTGCTCGTGATGTTGGATGTCGCTGCCAAGATCTTGGCCTTCATGCTGTACACTGGGCATGAGAGAGAAGGGAGAGGACGGGCCGTTTCATATGACAAACCTTTCATTACTTTCTGATGAACTTATTGCCGGTAAAAATGGTGTTTTAGAACCACAATTTCAAGCCCAGACATTGGTGACGAAGCTAGTCCAAGTGAGAGGTAGAGAGGGTTTGGCAGTCGCCGGTCACCGTTGAAGAGAGAGAGAGAGATGTTGTCTGCCATTGTCATCGGAAAATAGTCGCCAGCCATGGAGGTCGTCGGAAAATTGTTTCGTTTTTTTTTTTCCCCTTTGCAATTATGAAGTTTGTGTTTCCAACATAATTACTGAGTGCCGAAACATTGTCATACAAAAATTATTTTTATCAATATTTGTATATATTTTGTGATTTTTATAATTCATTTTTAATTATTTAATAATAAATATAAAATCAATAGTAAAGATCAATCAAAGACAAACGAACGCTCGAGATTATTTTAATTGTAGTGGTCGTCATATGGTGACAACCACTATAACTTTTTGCCAAAATAAATAAATCTTTTTTTAAAAACAAAATGGGCTTTTGAAATTTATGACAACAATTGACACTGAACAATATAAAATAAAACTTATAATGTCAACTCAAAAAATTTACCGACTTCATATTTTTGTATCTAAGAGTTCACTGCAAACAAAGAAGATGGATAAAATTGGGGGGGGGGGGTCTTCTTTAGTATAGACAACATATTTTTGTTCATTATAGACTTAATCAAATAATACTAACTAATGTAACAAATGGATTCAAATCTAAATATTGATTATTTTTATGAAAATATTTATCATTAAATTGAGTTTTTTTTTTGTATATGTATTTTCATATTCATTTGTTTTGATTTTCAATTTAGCACTGAATATAGCTTTTAGTTTCCACATAATTTTTAAATTGAGTTTCAATTTATTAAAAAAAAAGACATTCAAAGGAAGAAGAATAAAATGAAAGGCATAAAGTCAAGTTGACCAAATGAAATCATGGAGTTATGAACGGTTCTTTCACAAATATATTAAAAATTCAGATAATTTGAAATATTTTACGTATGAAAAAAATGCAAGAACTATATATCGACTTTTGCGTTAAAAAAGGAATCACTTTTTTTTAAAAATGGGTTTTTGAAATCTATGACCACAATTGAATTATTGAAACTAGGCTACATAAAATGGAATTTCTAAAGTCAACTCAAAAACTTTGTCAACTCTAGTTCATTGCAATTAAAGCAAATAGTTGAAATTCAGGAGGAAAAAGTGGTATTTTTAGGTAGTTTTTGGTAGAAAGGAAAATGAGTTCTCCAAAAAATTATTTTTTGTGAAAAATATTTTTTCAAGCAAATTGATTTTCGTATCACATTTTCCACTATTTGGTACAAATAAATCATTTTCTATGGGAAAAAAAATAAAATGTCAACTGAATTATTTAGATTGCAGAAAATATCGACTGAATGGTCGTAGTAGAGATAAATATTGATCAAATGAAGGAATTTTGAATTTAAAATTCATATTTGAGTTTTTTTAAAAATATTTCCTCTTGGGTAATCAAGTTTTGATCTATATTGTTGAAAATTATATAGTGACGAAAAAATTAACTAAATTATTTAAGCGGCGAAAAATGTCAATTGAATTGTCCTGGTAGAGAAAAATATTAAACAAATGAAGGAATATCGTGTTCAAAACTTGGATTTGAGCCTTCTTTAATCTTTTATATCCGATGATCAAATTTCGATCCAAACTGTTGAAATTGTTCCAGTAGCAAGTCAACTAAAATTATTTTAATGGCAAAAAATATTGGCTAAATTGTCGTGACGGAGATAAATGTCGACCTAGTGAAAGAAATTTGAGCTCAAAATTTATATTTGAGTTTATTGTAATCTTTTCCATCGGATAGTCGACGATCCAAATTGTTGAAATCAAATTTTGCACCTAAATTTTAACTAACCACGTTGTGAAAAAGTTGAATAAAGAAAATCAACTTTATATCTTTTGAAAAAGGAAATGATTTTCCTCTATTAGGGGAAAATCATTTTTTGGGAAAATAATTTTTCATCCTTTATTGTGCCATAAAACGGAAAATTGAAAAATAATTTTTTGGGAAAATTATTTTCCCTCCAACCAACACTACCTTAGTATAAAAAAATATAGGTAGTGTTTGGCTGGGGGAAAAATGATTTTTCCAAAAAATAGTTTTTCAATTTTCCGTGGTTTGGCACAATAAAGGATGGAAAATCATTTTTCAAGGAAAATGATATCCCTCCATGGCGGAAAATAATTTCCTTTTTGAGAAGATAGGAAGTTGATTTTCTTCCTTCAACTATCAGCTGAAATTTATGTGCAAAATTTGATTTCATCAGTTTGTATCAAAACTTGACTATCCCATAGAAAAGATGAAAATAAACTCAAATATAAATTTTGAACTCAAATTTCTTTCATTTGATCGACATTTATCTTCATCACGATAATTTAATCGACATTAAAACAATTTAGTTGACTCACCACTAAAACAATTTCAACGGTTTGGATCAAAACTTGTTCATTAGATAGAAATATTTAAAAAGGCTCAAATTCAGATTTTGAGCTTAATATTCTTTTGTTTGGTCGACATGTTTTTCACAACGACAATTCAATTGATATTTTTTGCACCTTAAACAGTGCAATCAATATTTTTCACTGCTAGAACAATTTCAATAGTTTAGATCGAAACTTGATCATCGGATACGAAAGATTAAAATAGGATCAAATCCAGATTTTGAGCACGACATTCCTCCATTTGGTCAACATTTTTCTCCGCCGCGACAATTCAATCGACATTTTTCTCTACGCAAACAATTCAGTTGATATTTTTCGTCACTAAAATAATTTCAACGGTTTAGATCGAAACTTGATTATCCGAGAGGAAGTACTGAAAGAAACTCAAATATGAATTTTAAGCTAAAAATTCTTTCATTTGGTCAACATTTATCTCAACTACGACCATTCAATCAATATTTTTCGTCATTTAAACAATTCAGTTAATGTTTTCCTCTTTTTCATGGGAAATGATTTCTCTTGCACCAAGCAACGGAAAATGTGACATGAAAATCAATTTTCCTTGGAAAAATATTTTTCAGAGAAAATGATTTTTCTCATTTTTGAAAAAAATCATTTTTCTTCCAACCAAACATCACCATAGTGTCAAATTATGCAGGAAAGGCACTCACAAAATGCTAAGAACATAATATTTCCCAGTAAATCGTGCTTCCTAATAATTCATATCTGACCTCATGATCAGACTATAAAACTTTAATATTTCAACAAAGCAAATTTGTCAAAGCATTCTACAGGCAATGAAACTAAAGAGATCAAAGTTACTGTCTTGGCTGACCATGATGAGGCATCGGATACAATTAAATTCCTCTAGCTTTTATCTCTCCCTATCAGTCACCATCATCAAAACAAAGGCAAAGAATCCATGGACTCAATGCCAATAGTCCAAACTTCATTCCAAATGACAAGCTTTTCATCAAATACTAAGCCATGAATTACTAAGGAACAATTTATCATGTCTTGTTCGCATCATTCTATACAAACAACAACGAATTCATGTAATCATTCTTGGGTCATTACATGTGATACAATAGCATAGCCACGTGATCTAAATTCGAGACCTCAAAGTAAGACAATGACCATAGAAAAAGGAGAAATTCAAGAAGACCAGTTCCCAACTTTACAGATAACTTTACAGATAACACAACAACAATCACTACAAATAAGTTCTTTCTTATTTAGTTTGCTTTCAACATCCATTCTTGATTTAATTTAATAAGTTCTTTCACTACAAGGAAACCACTTTATGACAACGATCTTTGTGATTACAATGTTCACATTTGTGTTGGCAACAACATATGTTATTGCAATAAATGGAGGCTTACTATAGCAACAACTTCATTGTTGCAAAAATCCATAGGTTTGCAAATAGATGTCAATGCGCCTGCCATGAATAAGTTGTTGCACCATTGTGTCTTTGATAACGAAATCATTGTTCCCGTTATATATTCTTTGTTGGTGGTCCGTCTAATACGCCATAAGTCATACATGGATGTATTACTTTTTCAAATAATGTGCGTATACACATTATCTTTTCAACTGCTAATGGAATCACAATCCAAAAGCAATTGATTAACGTGAGCAAATCCAAAGTTTACCTCTTCAAAAAAAGATCACAAAAGTAATCCGCTAACCAAACCACGAAAGCAAATTGCAAGTCGGCGTTATATATACATATATATATACATATACATACATATATATATGTGTGTGTATGTATGTATGCCCTTCTAACTTTGCTTGCAGCCACCACCGGCGCCGTAGCTAGTGATCTCTAATTTCCCCGACAAGCACCGACGCTACCGTTCCATCGCCGGTCTGCCTTCACTCCTTCCCTGTTCTTGTTGGTGGTCTTTGGTTCTTTGAACAAGAGATACCTTTCCCTTAATCAACTATCCAAACCTTGAGGTAAAACATTAGTTGCTCTCTCCTTGATCTCTTCGTGGGCTTTGGTTAGAATGCTTTGGCATTTAAAAGGGTTATTACATGTTTATAGATGATCAGGAACTAAGTTGGTGGATGTTAGTTAATGAGCATGGCCCTTGATACAAGATGAATAGGTTTTAAGTTAGACTAAAAATTGATTATAGGGTGTAGATTAATTACTAATTCTGGAATTAAAACGGGAGATATATGAATTTTCTTCTATAGGTGCATAAACTGGCTTAGTTCTCACCAGTTATGAAAATTTGAGTTTTTGAAGCATTTAATGTGGTTATCTATTGTTGATCCCAGAAAACAAAATTATAGTACACATCTAGACTTTGCAGAATGTACTCATTTTTTTACAATTTGATATCGAGAGGTAAAGTTATGGCATCTGAAAGTTGGGACTGAATTCTAGGCTGAACCTGCATAATTGATTCCTTATTAAAAAGTTTAAGTTTTGGTTAATAAAAAAACAAATAATTGATAATATTATTATAAGTGCTGTAAAAATAAATTTTGGCTCAGGAGTATAAGTGTGAAAGTTGGGCCTTGTTGGGTTGTGAAATTAATTTAGGGTTGATCCATGTTGTTACCTCTTAGTTTGTTACTTAGGGCCATCATTTTAGATCCAACTTCAAGCTAACAACGACTCCCGTGCTTACTAAGATAATGTGTATGCCCTAACTATCTTTGGATGCCCTGTCGAATGTGCTTTGGGTGTCAGTAAAATTGTTTATGCAACATTGTAACCCAATGGGCGTTCTGCATAAAACTTGAGCAACTATATGTGATTTTATTATGAATTGTGTTGAGTTACTATTTTATGTTTGATACGTGATATTTAAGCAGTTCATGTTTCATGTAGATTTACCAAAGTTAATTGAATTTGGGTTGTGACAGGTTGGAATTGGTGGAATCTAATTAGACTCATTCATAAACTATTGAATGTTAAAGTAAAAGATTAACGCGAGTTGCGATAGGATGCCTCTCATGATCAGGGTAGGATTAGCTTGATATTGAAATTGGATGGTCTCCTGGGTTATAATATGCAATTGTTCTAATATTTGCATATTAGATGGATGTATACCAAGTCATGCATATCAAAGATTCGATGACCAATAAGATAGTTCATCGGAAGCCATGAGATCTTTTGATGGGATTGCTCACCCTAAATGAATCCTTTTTTATGGTCTTGAATACTAGAACTATTGACCAAATGTAACGACACATTTAACCCACATTGAGTGGCCGGTTATGGGAATATTAATTATTTCATCAATCTCTTTTATTAGTTAAAAAGCTTAGTGTTGTTTAAAGGTATATGATTAGGGGCTTCCAATAACACAGCACCTCTTGCTCTCTCATTCACGTTAATCCAACCATCAATTGAGATTTGAGTTTGGGGTGTGACAATTTCCGGTGACTCTGGTAGCCACCAGACTATTATCAACCGTGACTCTGATTCAAGTTGGGGTTTAGATCGTGGATAGCAAATAGCAGTAAGATCCAATCGTTTCTACACTAAGGTCAGTCATTATTCTCTTACAGCGGTATCAGAGCCTAGATTGGATGTTTCTAGCCCCGATCGACGTGACCTAGACTAATTCCTAGCTATTAGTTTGACAATTGAAATTACGTTGTTTTTCTTTTCGCTACGCTTGTTCTGTGTGCCATATGTGTAAGTACAATTTCTTTTCGCTAAGCTTGTTATGTGTGCCATATCTTCCTTAAATAGCCTTATATGCTTGCTGATCTACACCTTCCAGGTGAAAAACCATGCAAAAAAACCCCAGCTGAGAGGTGTGTGTGGTATACGGGTCGTCGCCTTAAGTGGCGCGTTGGAAGAGTGGACGACATCAGTCGACTCATCAGCGGTCGATCTACATGCTAGTGGTGGTGATTTAGTCGGATCAGCAAGTAGATAAAACTTATGGGCTTTGTTTGAGCAACAGAGAGGGTGGCAGTGTCATCTTTTGGGCGAATTTCATGCCAACTGGCCACATCTCTTTGACGGTGGCCATGGATGCTGAGTAGCAATGAGAGGGCATTGTAGGGGGTGAGAGGAGGGAATGAGAGAGAGAGAGAGAGAGAGAGAGAGAGAGAGAGAGAGAGGTTTCGAGGGAGTTTAACGAGGCAGAGGGGTTTTGAACGTGGTTTTTCGTGGAATCTCAGAGGGAGAGTTTTATTAAAGAGAGTCAGTAAATGTGAAACTTAAAACAGATAATGTTTTTGGTCTTATGTATCACTATATAGCTCGAATAAGTTTTTTTTTTAATTTACTTGATTTTATATATGTTATAACTCCTGTTGAAGTTAGGTTATCAATTTTTTGTTTAATTTCATATTGTTTGAAATTTATATAAGCTAATATTATATGTTGCATGTAATTATTTTTTAATTGAGTTAAATATGCGACTTTGTTTTTGTTAGATGTGTAGCCTAAAATATATTAGCATGCGATTATTTTGATCATACAAGCCCAACAGAAAATATCACAAACGAAGGCCCAAAATCATAACTTCAAACCAAAGAAATAAATAAAAAAGATATTTTGGGCCTTTACAATGTAACACAAAATCGTGTCCTCTGACTGCGATTGAGCTTCGCAACCCTAATTTTCGCAATCCCTCCTTCTCAATTTCACCCTATAAATTCACACCAACAACTAGTCTGCCCTGTCTTCGTGCAATGCGAAACCCTAATTCGGTAGTTCGACTGTCTCTCTTTCTCTCTCTCTATCAGCATTTGTGGTTGTTGATGGTGAGGGTGCCAAATGATGCGAATTTCGATGGAGTGAATGCTCAGACATTCATCTGATCTGAGCATCATGATAATCACCATTTTGAATAGGAAGATCTGATGCACTCTCTCTCCCTCTGTCTTCTATTTTGTTCAAATCTTTTCCCTATTTTTGCAAGTTTTTGTTAATTGCGATTTGATATTCGAGATTTGAATTCGTTTGGCCAATGATGAAGTTCATATGGTTGGTTGCGGCAACGCAAGGTTTAATCCTTGCGTGATGTTGATATCTCTGTTGAACTAGGACGGTCTGAGGCAATTTTTGGTTTTTATTATATTTTCATTAGGTTTTCAAATTTGCCAAAATTTGTTTCTGATATTGGTTGATTTTTTTTTATTGGCAGTGCATATGTTTTCGTGGATGATGAGAAAAGTAAAATTATCACAGTTATCCCTGTCTGATATATTCTGTGCTGATCCTTTGTGATCTGACGCAAAACCTATGCATTGCCTCTTTCAATTTTCATCCGTTAAATGTATTTTCCAATGGATTTTGATATAAGCCTTTCGAATTTTCGCTTTTTGATGACCTCATTTGTCAATTTTGCTGCTTCATTTGTTCTATTGAAGCAAACTATAAGTTACCGTAAAACTCAATTTAGAGTCATTTCTGCGTAATTATTTGAAATTGTAAATATACAGCCTGTGGGTGGTCATTTTTGCTGTATCACAGCCCACTGTATCCAAGTATTTGCAATACTGAAGAAAGCGGAAAAAACTAATATGCAAAAACTCGCAAAACTAATTAAGAGTCATTGAACTGAAGAACGAGTATTAAGAGTTCCAGAGCACTGAATGAGCCGAGTTCTGAATCAAAAGCCTTCGGCAAGATGAGTTCAAGCCCGATCCAAAGGAGAGCTCAAATTTGATTATGTGTTATCTCCAAGTTCAGATTTGACTTGATTTGAATTCCGAGTTATTAAGTTTAGATGTGGCGTGACTTAAGCCTCCCCTTGTGATTTGGATAAGAGGCATGATTCTGTTGAGCTTATTTTTTTGACTCAAGTCTTTGGTAAGACAAGTTCAAGCTTGACCCTTTGGTGAGCTCAGCTCAATTGATTATGTGAATCTCAATTAGCCATAAGTTGAGCCCAAGCGTATATCC
>JACYFF010031954.1:10188093-10205080 GCA_017589665.1 Selenicereus undatus | reverse complement strand
ATATATATAAGACCCTATTCTTTTTGTAGGTTAATTTTAAAATATTAATATTAACCCATTTTAATTTACTTTAATTCACTTCAATTTATTTCAACCCACTTTTACTATTTTACCCAAGTTCAATTTATTACAAAAAAATATTCAATCAATTTCAATCCATTTTAATCCACCTCCACCTACTTCATTTTTTTACCCACTTTAATTTACCTTTGAAAAGAACAGAACCTAAGCATAAGAAATGCTGCAAAAAAAAAGAAAAAAAAAAGAAAGAATAACTAGCAGACTACAATGAGATGTCTAATTACCTCTCGAAGGCCTAAATAAAAATGAAACCACCCAAAATGTGAGTGCAAATCTAATATACTAAACTAATGAGTCGGTTAAATAAATTACCCCTCAACGTTTGGTTAAGGGTGGAAAATATCCTTGAAGATGTAAAGTAAATATCCTCACTTGTGAAATTTACTTTTCAGTTATTATATGGATGACAAGGATGAAAAAACAATGACATGGTTAACTTTGATCCTCCACTACATTGACATGGCATTGAGTAATTAACTAAGTTAATTAATTAGAAGGGAATTGATTAATAAAAAAACATAAAAATTTATAATTTATCATGGTTTATACTTAAAGTTTTCATTTTTTAAATTTTTGTTATAATTTTTATTCAACTATTTTTTAGTCAAATTTTTATTTACAGCAATAAAAGTCCTGTATATTAATACACAAATTAAAAATTTAGATACGTTAGTATAATATAGATGGTTGGGGCTTGAGCGTGAATGGGATATAGCCCAACCCTAATCCATGTTGGGTTGTAATAGAGAACTCTAACTTTCTATTTTTGATTTTAACTGATTTTATTACTTAAAGAAAGATCAATTTATAAAAATTCATAGAAGTTTATGCTTAAAATTTTTTATTTTTATTCTAGTTTTTATTATATTGATTTTTATTCAATTTTTTATTTAAGACAATAGAAGTCCAATATATTAATGTCCAATTAGTGTATTTTATATTTTTATTGCCAAAATGTGAGAGTTTATAAAACAAATTGTACATTTTATTTTAATCAAAAATCCATATTGTCACCAATATACTAGTACAGTTTTTGAATGCGCATATGATATTCATCGTGACAATTTTTTTTTTTTAAAAGTACGTTAAGATAGGTACAAAATTTGTTCATGCAATTGATTTGCTTAATAATAGTCCCTTTTTTTATAACTTTGAAATGAGTATGGATAGCTATTATCGATTCAACTATTTTAGATTGGAAAAATTTTAAAAATATAAAATTAGTGATTAATCTACACATTTGTTTAGTTGGCTTCAATTAAGCCATGTCATTTTTTGATATTACGTCAACAACTATCAACTAATTTATAATGTAAAAAAGAAAAATCATTTAATGAGTCAAAGGGCATTTGCTTTAGTTTTAAAGTTGAGGGGCATTCTCGACTTTTTACTAAAAGTTCAGACGTAGTTTATTTTTAGGACTGCTAAACTGATAAAACTATCAGCTTTTAACTAAGAAACCACCTAGAAGCTGGTGAGCATACCGCCCAAGTGGAGCAACCTATGTCTACCACAAGAAAATGAAAGGTTTGCCTCCATTCTAAGAAACTATGAGCAAGTAGCATCAGGGTCGGATTATACCTGAATGACCGCCAGCGTGACAGGAGGATGCCCGATCTTGTTACTCCTCGTTAGATTATACTTGATCCTCTCAATTACTGCATGCTCATCTCCATTAGCTTGAGCCGCACAAGCCTTACCCACCTCCCATGCCCATGGGCCTCATGTCATACAGAATCATTAGCAGTCTAATTGTTATTTTGCTTCACAGCTGCTTTATTAGTTTTCTTGTTCTACTTTCTGTGTTCCCCTTGTTCATTTGTTTCATTGACAGTAGGCACCTCCTGATTAGGAAGTAGCTCCCTCCCAACTACCACACCTGACCAAATACAGCTACTAGATGATTGCTCCATTTCCCTTTGGGGCTGACCAGGAGCTAGGGGTTCCTCTATTTTAGATGCTAATCCATTCACATTCGAGCTGCTTTGGATAGTTGCAACGAGGGAATTGAACGGGCCTCATCCCTCTTTATCTTTAATGAACAACCTGTCCTGCTGGATGTTGAATGTCGAACTTCTCGAATATAATCACTGCTAGTAGCAATCATTTTAGGCGTTGTAGTGTTTTTCACATAGGCAGCCATCTCGAGGGAGTTTTCCACTTCGTCAGTCTCATCTACCACATGACAACTTTAAGCAGACTTTATTCTAAAAAATAGGACACACACCACTGCTGTTTTCCTTAAGATTCCAACAGGTATGTCACAATTATCTCAGGAGTGGCTACAATAAGTTCCATTAGATAAATTACAAGTGCTTATAATTACATTTCACAAGATTGACAGCAAACTTCTGCAATGCCCAGCAGAAACACCTGAAACAGATGCTGATGAAGAAACTGCAACCAGCTTTCACACAGAGAGGTTTGAGGGGAAAATTGGGAGGATGATGGCGCCACCACCACATTGCTTCCAATCTGCCGTCTAAGATCTGCCCTTGCAAACCACACCCATTGGTAATCGTAATGGATACAATTATCTTAATTTAAAATTCATTCAAATCCATAATCTCTAACAGACTAACACACTACCTGATGGTTATGTAGCGGTTAGTCCCATGCTTGGCCCAGTGGTCCTTGAGATCAACCGGGGTTGATAAATCATGGCCCTCAGCAGCCAGACGGCTCAGCAATTTGCTGAAGGCACTTCCACTCATCTTACGACCACCAATCCTGGCATGTCGTTTGTTGGGCACCGATGGTAATGGGTACATGGACATGGTGGTTGTGCAGCATGAGGATTGCCACCCTCCGTTGCCCCATTTATAGCATTGACGATAAACCCCTGTACAAGAGCAAACTGGGGGTGGCATAGTTGACTCGTCGAATGCTACTTGGTTCAGGCCGAGATCAGGGCCTTTCCAGTCGGATTTTGACCCGCCCAACTGCTTATTATACCCATCACTCCCACCCATATCTTGCATTCCTTTCCATTCTTGAGATTTGGAGAACACCATCTTGTTTAAGTCCTCACCTTCCCTCTTAGCCTTTCTTCCTGATTTGGTCGTCTTCTTGTTGGGGGATGTTGCACTTGGTTCCTTTGCTCGTTTAACTTTCTGGGATTTAGCGTTCTCTGGAGGAAGGGATGTCAGTGGGACTGCATCAGGTACCTGAACATCTCTTCCTTCATAAGAAGCCTCACCCACATGGGAAGGATGTTGTACATGTTGCTGCGGATGGTGCATGTGTTTTATACCACGTGAAATTTGGCACCCAGGTGGGCAGGAGTTGTTACTGTTCATAGAATTCTGCCGGAACTGAAGTGCAGCCAAGGCATTGTCCCTCTCCATTATGGCCTCATTACGTTCCTGAATGGCAGTTTCTCGCTGCATTATCGCCAAGTCTCTTTCCTCCAGGGCCTTATTCTTTTCGCTGATGGCCATATTTCTTTCTTGGATTGCAGCATCTCGTTCAGCCATTATGGACATAATATGCTTCATTGATGGCTGTTGCATTAGCCACTGAAACAGCAACAGCGACATAACATCATCAGAAAAGATATAGGACAAAGACAACATTCTGATGCTAAGCTTTTCATCCAAACACAAACCACATTGATCGTTTTTCTCCCTCTTGACTGGCACAGGGTTGTGACAGACTGATAGCCAGGAATGTAATTTGCACATAATGGCAATTTTGGCAGTAAGGAACAAGTTTTACTTTCTCGAAAAGCAAAAGAATTAAGAAGAGCAAAATGGCCAGAGTCATGAGGTTGCAGTTGGCAAATTTCACGACTTTTTACCTGACTCTGTGGTGGCTTATACATTTCTGGCTTGTGTCTTCCGTTTTCACGATGTCCACTGTCATCCATCATAAACTCAAAAATGATAATTGTCACAGATCGTCAGAAGTTAACCCTGCCAGCTTTGCATGACCATCTGTTTTTTAATACAATTAGTACATAGTAAGCACTAGGAAAACCAAACTCAGATATGAAAGCATATAAAAAAGACAGAATTAACGAAAAAGATAGCATATGAACACAATACGTTTACTGCAGCTAAACATCACGGGCTCCATCCTTCACACATGGCAGCAACCATGCATCAACCAATTTCCATACATCTACTATGTGATGAGATTTACAAAATGATCCAGAGCAAATTGCCTTTTTTGGCAGGTATTTAACCCAAATTCCAGATGTTGCTTAAATGCAGTTGTAGCAAAAGGAAAAGGGTCAAGCTCAATTATAGCTTCTCCTGTAGCAAAAGGGGAAAGAGGCTTAGGCACAACTCTAGAATTCGGCAATTTCTCAGGATGCTGTAATAATTACATAGACAAACATGAGTACATGACTCCTCGGCAACGAAACGTTCAGTTCAATAATTGGCGTAAACAAATTATCATCAATGGCCCCAAGGAAATTGTCAATTTGTCATATTCATTTCAAGTCTTTCCAATTGCCTGAAGTACTGTTCTACGAAGTGAAGAAGCATCGTTTGAAGGCTGAGAATCGGAATGTGTCAACAATGAACAATAGCTGGCCATTAAAAACTACAATACAATAATTCAATCTTGAGAGACGGAGCACAAGATGCTCCTAAAGAAACTTATGTGAGTAACAACCATTTTGTGGTCATAGAGATTGCACTATTTCACCATGTTTCAAGAATTCTAAAAGAAATTCTACTAAATACTGAGCTTAAGTGCTGAATCTAAAATGAGACTGTCTTACCTAATAAATATTGTGAGACAGGGTAATTTTAGGCTTGCTTCTAATAATTATGGGGGTAACTAATTATTCATTTATGGACTATGGTAAATTTTATTAAAGTCACCCTAAATGAATTATTAGCCACCCTCAAAATAGAAAGTTCAGAGCAAATAAATTACTAGTTACCCCAAAGCCTTTACAAAGTCACCCCTCAAGGAGTCCATCTCACCATACCTTTTTTGTGGGATAGCCCAGCCGGAGAATTCATGGAAATGTTCACCAAGTTGAAATTGCGGGGAACATAGCAACATGATCACATAAATAATAGGACATACTTTTTATCTTGCTCTTTAAATAGTAGACACAGTACATATAAAGTCTAGCCAATCATCCTCAACAGCAATGACAAGATGCACTTAACCGATAAATGGCTAGTCTCATGATATTTCACACATCTTTCCATCACAAAGATATGGAGTTCAAAGCCCAGTTGGACCATTTGTTTAAGGTTGCGTGGGGCTCAACCACCCCCCCACCCCCCCGCGTCTTCCTGCACAAGTCCTTCCTCATTAACCCTGGCCCTGACATCAGACATTTTGAGACTGAGAGTATAATGTTCACAGTTAAGTAGGATAAACACCAACAAAGTTAATTATCATACTCCAGAAAGCAGCAAGATTATTAAAGAATAATACAGGTGACTACATCCAATAGCAAATATGCATGAAGAATTTTGTACTTGTATACCCACTTCTTGACAACAACCAAAAAGAAACATGAGATACATCTAGCATAGAAGAGGGTATGTTGGCAAGCAATAAGGTATTACCTCAATCAAGGAGGTTCTAGCCTCAAGTTCAAAATCAGACTGATAGATCACGGAGGAATCTGCATTCGACAAACAGTAAATGTAAATATGCATAGAAAAATTACAAGGTAACACTTGGAACAATCTTCATTTCGTGCTTTGAAAACTATGAAAACAGCATTCTATTGTTTCTTTTCTGTCACATTGGCAAAAAAGCAATTCCTTTCCAATTAAAAAGCACCCCAACTGAAATCAAACTTCAAAGTATAGACATCTAAAGACATTCTTGATGGATGAAGATTGCATCCAGTAGACTAGGAATTATATGCAGCATGCCTGAAAATTCGACGAATTGTTTCCAACGCAAATGACTAAAATATGAGGTTTCTATGTGTGAAAGGTTGATAAAAAGGGAACCAGAAAAGATATACATATGTAAAAAAGAAATTTGAGCCACAAGGAACAATGAGCAGACAAATTATTCAGGTGCTTAGGTTATACTAGCCTTAGGATCAAGACTTGACATACAAATTAGATTCCAGTTCTCCCAGGAAGATGAAAAATCCAAAAGGTACAACTTCTTCAGATACCAGGAAGCTACCATAAGATTGCATACTGCTAAACCACAAATTCAACACATGCAATCAGCTCTTGAAGCTAGGCATACTATGTAAGAAGCAAATGGCAGCAATAGATAAAAAGGGGCTTGTGTAAACAAGCAAAATCATAAGCAAGCATCCAACACAGGAAAGCTAAAAAATAACACCATTACAAGAGAGGAATATCATCTCCTTTTACTGAGGGCCTACTCCCATTTCCAATAAAATCAGTTTTTGGCCATGCTCCCCCCCCCCCTCTTTCGGTTGGGCGGCGGGGGTAGGATGCATAAGTTTTCCATGGCATAGTTCACGATCACCAAATTTGATATGCAGTAAAAACACTACACCTCTAATCTCGCAACCATGTCAATCTGATATTTCTATATGAATTCCTGCACTGCTCTTTCTCCTTTGCTAGACAGAAGAAGCATTGCACATATAGCACAACTCTCTCTCTCTCTCTCTCTCTCTCTCTCTCTCTCTCTCTCCCACACACACACACACACATTATGAACAAAGTGTGGAAGCATTTTCCAGATTGTAACTAAACCCCAGCTATCTAATTGATAAAAGCAAATACACTTTTTTTTTCCCTTCCAAAACCCCCTTCAAACTCAGTCAAACAAACAACAGTAGCTACACACTGGAATGAGTGAAATCCAGCCTGAGCACAAAGGATAACTTAAATTCGCCCAGAATTCAACGATTTCAGCTCAAGTCTTTCAACTTAAATGGCACCCATCACCCTACATACCCAAAACCCCAAACCCAGTCAAACCAAGCTCCCAATTCAACAATTGAAACAAACCCAAGATAACCCACATCGATTAACCAGACAAAGTAGCATTGAAGAGCAACAACAATCAAAAATAGCAATTAAACAAGCAATTGACTTCAGCAAAAAGACAGCATCAAGTTATAAAATGGACAAACATAGTGATTAGAGCAAAAGAGCAAAGCAAAATAGAACACCCAGAACCAAATGCGAGACATAAGAAGATTACCACAGCAAGAGGGCAAATCGAAGAACAGGAAAAGATGACAAAAAAGGGATGAAGGGGTAGTAGAGGAGATAGAAAAAGAGAGAAACCCTAAATCAAAAGATGAAGAAATTGTAGAGTGGGAAGACTTTAGTAGATTAGTAGTAAATGAAATGTGGGAGGAACAGTTGGGTTTTTGGGGGTGTGGCTTGTGGGGATGAGGGTGAGGGTGGGGTTGGGGAAGAGAGAGAAATCGGGGCGAAAAAGGGGAAGAAATTCTTTGGACCTGGTTTCGTTTTCTGATCAGTTAAAGTGTAAATTCATCACCCTCTTTTTCCTTCTTTTTTTCTTTTACAACCCCTTTCATTTTCTTTCTTAGGGTTGACCGTTCGCAGCCATTGACTTGATCAATACCACCATTTACCATAATTCATAATCATCATAAAGGCTAAATAAAACCAAAAGGGAAAAAAGAAAGAAGAAAGAATGGATAGCGTTAAAAATATCCTCATCTTCCTCCTTTTTTCTAAATTAGTAGAGTTGATATAAAAGTAGACTTTTTAATGAGCTCGCGTTTAGATTATTCTATATAATTAATCACATTTAACGGTGAAGATGAAAATGACGATCATAAATGTTTAAAAAGATATATGCAAGTTATTGGATTTAACTAACTCTATATTTTTAGTTTTTTTTTTGAAATGTTCTTGGGTTGATTCTTTAGAGCAAATTAGTGAAATGATATAGTTGTAGTAAAAATCGAAAACTTTTGCATGCGTTAGATCTAAGTGTTAGAATATAACCTATTTTTGGACCTTTAACTATCAATTGAAACTTTTGGTTGCGTTGGTTCTAAAATATGGTATCAAAACATTTCTGAAGAAGAGGACTCGAGTTTAATCTCAATAGACACTATATTGATTTTTTGTGCAAGGTAAGGCAGACATTTGCAGCATCCACGCTTCAAGCCAAAAGGGCATTTGTGTGATGGGACTTGTTAGAGTATAGATGTATATCTGAACCTTTAACCGCCCGCGTAAACTTTTGGTTAAGTTGGTTCATGAACACTGAATAGTAATATATATACAGTTTTGCTAAATGTCGCCATAAGGACGATAAATAAAAGGTATCTATATTCATTATTTATTTTCTTGATTAGACTCAACTAAAATCTTGTCTAAATATTTAACAAGAATAATAATTAACAATCACAATTTTTTTATTAAAAAAAAGTTCTCCCCACCTACCCCAATAATAACCCATACCCCCCTGCCCAAGTATTTGTCGGAGTTCGGACCCCACCTCCCACTGTTGCCGCTCAAGCGTAGAGCCCCATCCCATTGTTCATTGTTGCTGCTCAAGCGTAGAGCCCCATCCCATTGTTGCTTCTCAAACCCAGAACCCCCTCTCCCCAATTATTGCTTCTCGCTTGATTTTTCCACCTCTCCAACCCAAAACCCAAGATATTCCCCGCCCAATTCAGCTATTGTTGGTGGGTGTCGATCCTGTTAAATTTTTTATATCAATTGGGCCATTAACAAAGAGTCATGTATATAAGCTCAAATAAGGTTTTAACTCAAAATCAATTAGCGATGGACGGAGTAATTCACAAGTTTATATACATCTTCAAGCCCTTTACTAATTTTATCAATATGAGACAATACCCACTTTCATAATCCAACACGCCCCCTTACGTGTGTGCTACTAACAAGGCCTAACACGTGCACATAATTTTAATCAAACGGGGATGGTGGCAAATCAAGATCGAGCAACCTTGCTCTGATACCATGTTAAGTTTTTTTTATATATCAATTGGACCATTAATAAAGAGTCATGTATATAAGCTCAAATGAGGTTCCAACCCAAAACCAATTGGCGATGGGTACAGTAACTCCCAAGCTTATATACATCCTCAAGCCCTTTAATAATTTTATCAATGTGGGACAATACTCACTTTCATAATCCAACAGATCCACCGAGCCTCCATTGATGGGTCTTTTGCATTTGGAATTGAGCTCAACTTCACCATGGCTTGGATCGAAAAGTTGGAATCGGAGGATCAATTCAATATTTTCTAAGAGAATTTGTTGTTTGAAGGCTGTTGAAACTCAGTGTTGCAAGTTTGGGATTTTCCGGCAGAATTTCTTGCCTAAGAGGTTGTTGAATATCCGATTGAAAAGTAATTAAGAGCTCCATAATGTGTGAATTTCCAAATTTCATCACTTGCAATTGATGTGGGGGTTCTAAAATAGGGAAGATGTGCAGTAATTAAGAGTTGCAATGGGTTGGTAGAGATTGAGTTTGCTTAGGTGGTATTTGGTGAGGAGTTAGAGTTTATTTAGGAAATAGAATTTTCATTGATTGGGACAAAATTTTTGTGAATAATTATTATTTGCAATATATATCTATAAAGCAAGATTTTGTGTACATAATGGATATAGATACCTCTTGTCTATCGCCCCTAGGGCGACGTTTAGCAACACCTATATATATATCATTTTGGCTGTTGTGATTGAATCTATGACATGTCTTTAATTTGTATCAATTAACACAACCTATATATTACTTGTTGTATATTACGACTGTGTTGTAGAACTTAGATCAAATATGCATAAAAATATACTTATCTTTATCAAAAAGCGAATTTTTGGATGAGGCAATACCTCTTACAAAGGTGTTTTTCGCAAAAACTTTGTGGAAAGTTTTTTTTTTGGGGTCAAAAACAGTTTTTTAGACCAAATTAACTTTTTGATTAGTCAAAAACTAATTTAGGTTTGGAAGAACTTTTTGGGTTTAAAAAATTAATTTGAAAAAGCTAATTTTATTAGCTTTTTGGAAGAGTTTTTTTGAAAATTAGTTTTTAGTCTCACAACTTTGCATAAAATAGATCATTTTTACCGAACAGTTTTTCTACAAATAGCTAATTCAAACAACTAATGCAAATAGGTAATAGCTAACAGCTAAAACTAATAGCTAACACTTAATAACTAACTATTTGCCAAACAACGCTAAAGTTTTTTGTTGACACCATCCCTATTTAGATGGAAGATTGAATTACACATGGCCTGACTTCATCTTAGCAAATGGGTGCTTAGGAATCAGAATGTCACTCCAAAAGACGCATTTCAATTAGGTGTGGTGTTGACCAACATGCCTCTTGCTGCTGTTCGACAGCGTTGTTATTGGTCACGTTCAATCAAATTTTCTAACTCGAAAGCCAAATGATTCTGTGCGTTTTGTGAGAAGAACAGGAATAAGATTTGCCTCTGCTCCTCTTGTTATATGGAATTGGGAAACCATTGTCAAACTGAGACAGGATGAACTAGAAGGAGGAGTAGAGAATTGGTGTTTCACTTTGGTAGGATGTTGGAATGTAAGTTGCCTTAATGAAGGTCATAGATAATAGATAAAGGTCTGGAACTACGATCCTGTTGGGCAGTAATGCTCGCATCAAAAGTTAAAAGAACAATACCAAATAGCGTTGCTCCCCTTTGGTAATCAGATTCAATAGGCACATTTGTCATAAGAGCACAATATGAATGGTTACTTTAGGACCAGGACTTGCAGCTGTTCAGGTATTGCATGTGGATGAACATTTTAATCACTCAAACGTGAGAATTGATGATTATGTATTCTTTTTCGTACTGATTTATGGATCAAATGCTGCTACAAATTAAGAGGAATGGATGTTATAGGATAGTTTTGTGATTGAAGTATCAACGAACTGTGGCTTCTAAGTGGTGATTTTAATGGTATACTGTTGTGTTATAAATGTACCGCAAGTGCACGGTGCCGACTGCAGCCAGCAAAGGCAAGTACGGGTCGTATCCACAGGGAACTTGGTTTTCAATCACCGAGGCAATCTTTGACACTTAATCTAGGCTAGGTCTAGTGAAGTGGGTTGACAAACTCTAATTCTATAAGGTTTTAAGTCAAATAATGAGAGAAATCCTGGATTGGGGTTCACCACACTATGACGTTCATTGGAAAACAGACTAGGTAGTGTGAATCTGCCTGCAGAATGATTGAAATGGAATGATTACCAATTAGGTGCATCTGCGCCTTCTCTCGAAGGTCATCAGACTGATTAAATTATCCTAGTTATCTATTCTCATGAAACCAGGATAACCAAACCACAAGATAACGTAATCTCAATTCCCAATCGGATTCCTAACTATTCTCATGTCAAGAACTCGATTGTTCACAAAGCCGCTCTAGGTAAAGGACCCAACTCTCGTTAGTCTCCTATACCCTAATTAAGGACATAGAATTTACCCTCTCAGGCAATTCATCGAACACTTGGCGTGCAAAGTGAAAGTTCAATCAAACCTTAGACAAAATTCATAAAAACCTAGAATCAAGCACCCAATTCACACCATAGGGGCTACACCCAATCCAAGATTAAAGAATTTATCCGCTAAACATGATTCTAAACAACATCTCAATCAAGAACAATAACATGTCAAGGAATATAGAACTTGAATTAAAACGAAGAAAAAGGGGTAGAGAAATGTACCCTGAACAATCTGCGACAATATTAAATCAGAAGCGTAAACAAATATTGATCTAAACTTCAATCCAATAGCAACAATCCGAAAGACCCAAGAGCCCTAGAAATCGCCTAAAACGAGAGAGAAGAGTATTCAGGAAAAACTAAAACTGATTAACCCCCTCATTACAACCGGAAAACACGATTAATCGTAAATTACTAAAGTGGCACGGTCGTGCCATATGGCACGGCCTGACCGTGCCACGCTAAAGGCTAGGGGCTGTGGGAATCAGGTGTGGCACGGTCGTGCCCGTAGGCACGGTCTGCCCGTGCCGAATTGCTGCCTGGCGAACTCTCGATTCCTGGGGTGGCACGGTTAGCCTGCCTGGCATGGTGACACCGTGCCACTCCCCTTTTGGCTTGAAATCCTCCCTTTTAGCTCCCATTTTCGCGACAGTAGCTTGTTTTCCTCATTTATTCAAGTGTAACCCCTGAAAACATAAAAACACGGTTTTTAGGCAGATTTGAGATAAACAATGATTAATCGACCTCTAAACTTACAAAATTATACCGTAAACTGCCGAGTTAAGAAGTAAAAATCAGGCCTAAAAGCGTGTAAAATATAGGTTTATCATATACTGCGCCTATACGACAGGAGGGGAAAGCATGGTATTGATTTTAATGCCAATTGTGAAGGAAGCAATCGGTAGAACACTTAAATGTGACGGATGGTCGAGCCAAGGGCTGCCATATGCATGGAATAAAGGGTACAACGATGCACACATACTAAATTATTTTCAGAATTTGATAGAGTGTTAGGAAATGATTTGTGGATGCATGCTCACTTATCCTATGGTTGAGGTGGAGTTTAATTATGCTATTACTTCAAATCATTCCACTACAATTATAACGTTGAGACATGATCAGAATTCAGGCGAAAAGACCTTTCAAGTTGTTTAATGTCTGGGCAGATGACCCTCAGTTCAAGCATATTGTTAGTGATTGGTTGGTTTAAACCTATCAGTAGTTGTCTGATCTTCCAAGTTTGGACTAAATTGAGGAGCATGAAGAGGGCTTGGAAAGAATTAGCAAAAGCAAATATTGTAGACTTGAGCAAAATGTTCAAAACTCGTACGTTCAGCTGTCAAGGACACAAGGACAACTGCAGTTAGCCCCTTTTGATCAAAAGTTAATTGAGGAAGAGCAAAAATGCTAGAACAAATAAGAAGTTTCAAAACATTGAGGAGAAGACTATTGAGATAAAGATCAAGCAGCATTGGGATAGGGTTGGAGGCTAACTTTAAGTTTTTTCATGCTATTGTTAAAGTTAGGAGGTCACACCCAAAAATTTCTTTTCTGTTGGATGTGAATGAGGTCAAGATCCATGATTGGGAAGTCATCAAGGCCATGATGAATGACCCTATTCTTTTCGTGGTTTAATGAACCCAACCCACTCTTTTCCCCCCTTCCTACTCTCACTCACTCCTTCCTCCTTTTTCCACACTCCTTCATTCAACTCCCCAATTTTATTCAAATCCTTTCAACTCCTGCCTAGTCTCACCCACTCCTTCCCCCTTTTCTCATACTTAAAAAAAAATACTACTCTTATCAACTCTCATCCACTCTTTCCCCCCCTTTTCCACACTCCCCCATCCCCCATCCATCATTTTTCACTGAAAAGAACAGGGCCTGATTTCTGTAAAAGTATCATGGTCTTCTGTTAGGAAAAACTAGTTATGACAAGCCCTGCAGTGATCTGTGAGGAAACTAGAGTAACTTTATAGCCACAACAAGGTCTCCGTACGAATATCTCTTTATAAGAACTTGAGATAACTTTGTGGGAAATGAGTGATGATAAGCTCCTGAGATAGACGGTTGTACTATTGTGTTTTCCAGGAAGCAATTTGATATTATTGGTAGAGACATAAATTGTCCAGGATTTCTTCAAAGTTGGTAAGATGTTGAATGACATTGACTGGACCTGATCACCCTGGTAAGGTGGGTGATTCTAGGCCCATTCCATGTTGTATAGTGCTCTATAAAATCATCTTTGAAATATTTGCAGATAGGTTGAAAAGAGTCTTATCTAATATTGTGTCTACTTTTGCGTTTGGTAGATATATTCGTGATAACATCATGCTGGCCTATGAACTCATTAACCGTTACAGAAGACATTACTTTTCTCCTGGATTTGTGCTGAAAGTGGATCTTAGAAAAGCTTACAATCATGTGAAATGACCCTTATTGAGACATATTATGAGGAGTCTAGGCTTCCCTAATCTGTTTGTGGATTTGGTATCTAGTTGCCTAAGTAGTAAACTAGTAAGTACTATATCTCACTATGTTTTATTCAATTAATGGAAATTTTTTCCATCTTTTGCGTCTAAAAAAAGACTTGCAAAGGTAATCCCCTATTAACTTGTTCAATATTGTGATGCAATAATTGACTATAAGGTTGGTGACTTTGGCTGACAATCTTGACTTTAGTTATTACCCGAGACCTGGAGGGTTAGTTTAACACACTTAGAGTCTGTTCTTTTTATGGGTAAATTGGGGTGGGTGAAAGGGTAAAGTGGGTTGAAGTTTTTTTATGTGATATTTTGAACTTGGTTAAAATATTGGAAGTAGGTTGAAATAGGTTGAAGTAGGTTAAAGTTGGTATTTTGGAATTGACCCACGAAAAGAACAGACCCTTAATATTTGGAGATGGTCTTTTCCTATGTGCTAGGGGTGATAAGATTTCAATATAACTTGAGTACTTTCATGACTTTGCTGTTGTATCTGGTATCGCTGCAAATTTGGAAAAGCCAGAAGTTTTCTTTGGTATGGTCTTAGATTCATATGTACCTCTCCTTTGCTGGTAGACTTTCAACTGCCACATCAACTACCACAATATGCGGTGTTCTCCATGCAGACTTTTTATTCATTATTCCAAAGGTTACGATCAAGAATATTGATTGTGCAAGATATTTGGGTAACTCTCTGGGTGTTAAATGTTTCCAGATGCTAATAAGTCACATGTCTGTTGGAAGGATGTTTGCACTCCTAAATTATAGGGAGCTTTAGCTCTATTTAACGTACAGACTTTGAACTTATACTCATTTAAAAAAAAAATAAAAATCATATTTTGTAATTTAATAATCCAACGTTTCAATTTCTAATTTACTTTTTTGATACATATCACGAGAATTTTTAATTTTCCTCAAATTTGTCATTGAGAGGTAAAGGATTAGTTCCTTTTAAGAAATAAAATTTTTGAGTGGAGCAGTAATCAAACTGGTAGGCCCCTTAACTATTAAGGGGTTTGTAGAACGAATCACACTTTTACCATTAAATTATACCCGCTACAGCTCCATTATTTTATTGAAATGGAGCTTTTGTTAGACACTGAAATTGGCCGTAGTCAAGAATCAAGATAGAATCATAAAAATAATCATGTTTCGTAGGAGCAAAATTTATTTTTATTTTTTTGGTTCCAGCGCATAATCTGAACCAGTCACACATACATCCTAGTACATGTTCCTTGGCGTTGAGGATATCTCCGAAGAGCGGGGGATTTCTTGGCATTTCTGATTGGCTATATTGTGTTTTTAATAAGTTGGTTAATAGTTAGCATGTTAAATCATGAGTTATTGTGGAAACTCCTATGGTCTATTGTCATTTAGAGGAGAAATTGTGGATTTTGTGTGGATCTAGAGATTATATTAAGAAAAAAGATTTAGGAGATGAGTTAATGTTAGGAATTTTTAAGGATAGGAGAGGAAGGATGTGTGGATATTCATAGAAGTAAACATAATAAGCAGATAAATCAATTAACACTAGATTTACGTGGAAAACTTACAAATGGAAAAAACCACGGGTGAAAAAATTGAAAAATTCACTATAATATTAGAGTGAGTACAAGTATGATCTCAAGATACAACTAGCACAACGAAATTAACACAATAGAGAGTAAATAAAACTCTCAAAAATAAAACTCACTCAACTTAGATAAGAAAATAGTGGAATAGGTGTGTCTTCATTGATACAATAGAGAATGGATTTTTCAGTGAAGAAAAGATTCATAAAAATAATGAATCCGGTGGATAAATGTGGATAAAATGCTCAAGAACACTCCCATAGTGAAGATTAATACTCTTTGTAACTACTCTGCAAATCAACACTAATATCATGAATTATACTCAACAATAGATGCAAAAACCGTCAACAAAATTGAAGGGGGAGGTGCCCATCGAGGACCTCACTAGAGCCCAAGGGCCAAGGTCCTGTGGCAGCACATGTCAGGACGGGTCACAGTAGAATGCAAGTGCTGGACCGCTGCTGGACCCGCGTGTGAATCCTGCACAAATGGGCCGCTGTGAAAAACTGGGCAACGCATGAGGGCTAGCTAAATGGGCTTCAGGAGTTTATGGCTAAGCCAGTCGCATGATCATTCACTCGGCCACAAAGTAACGCAATGAACTTGGGCATGAAAAGGACGTGGTTGATTCCTTATGGCCCAATTAAATAGTAAACACTCGGCCAGGCAATGAATAATTTATCTGTGGATCATTGACCAAATCACCATTTAAGGCGATAAGCAAATAAGATTTTGGGCCACCATACCCAACCATTATCCAAAACTAACCGCATGGGTAGTGAAAAAATTGTTTATGTAGGGAAAACTTGAAGGATCTCACTGTCACAGTGTCATTGCTCAGGGAGGCACTTAGTATATTAAGGGCTTGTTCTTTTAGTTGAAAGATATAGATTAAAAAATAAGTAAAGTTCATTAAGATTTATAGAAGTGGGTTGAAGTGAATATTTTTTGTTGAAGTAGGTTGAGGTGAGTTGAAGTTTGTTGAATTTTTTTTTTATATAATGGGCAGATTAAAATAATAAGAAATAGATTGAAATTGATTGAAGTGGATTGAAGTAGGCATTTTTTTTATTGAAGTTAGTGAAATGGGTTGAAGTGAATTGAAATTAGGGCATTCCCAAGCTAAGTTCCAAAAATTATAACTCAAGTATGCCACATCAACCAAAGTTTCACTTTTTTGGACTTACATTTTATCACATCTCTAACCTATGGAACTCCAATTTTGATTATCCAATAAAAATATTTATCATAAACCTATCTCATAACACACAACTCTTTTTTTTAATCACCTAAAAATTATATATTACACACAAGAAAAAAAGCAAAAGACAAATGGCAGCTGTGGGCCACTTGGTGGAACGCGTGCCTTGTGCTGAGACTGCCCTTAGTAAATTTTGATTTACCAGTGAAAAGAATGCGGACTAAGGAGGTATAGCTACACCCACCCACCCAAATATATA
>JACYFF010031954.1:10125417-10153093 GCA_017589665.1 Selenicereus undatus | reverse complement strand
ATATATATATATATATGTAAATTCTCTATGATGCAAACATTGAATCGAAGAAATTTTGAATATATTTGAACACTATAATAACTAATGCTTGACTTTTATTTTGCAAGGCCCAACAAATCAAGGGGATGATATGTAAATAAAACGCATCAACCTTTGGAAATTATTTATCGGTAAGGTATATACGTATTTTACATCTATATAATTAAGATTCAATTTTTCCTCAGTGTGTGTACATAAATTTACCAATTTGGCTCCCCCCAAAAAACTACAGAAGTTAATACTACAAAACTGAAAAGTTTAATTAATTGATTAATTAAAAAACTTATCCTACTTACACTAAGATCATATATTGTATAAATTTAGCTTCCTAGTTTTCTTATCCAACCAAAAAAAAAATTCTTAGTTTTCTTTCAAATATCGAATAGCATACTTAGAGTGTTGTTTCTAGAAAATTTTATTTTTATTTTAAATTTTAATCAACATTATACACTTTGATTATAAAATTAATACATATTTATATTAAATTTTTACTATTTAGATACTCGTGCAAACGCACGGGTATTTATGTGTAGCAAAATAAAATGTGCTAAAAAATCCTCCCTCCTTCATTTCTAAATTATTAGGCATTGATGTATGTGGTCCATTAATCTCTTCCAAAATAAAATCTCAACCTTTCATTCAAAAAATACACTAATTTTTTTAGAAGAAAAAAAGAAAATATCCCATTTCTTCCTATTTTCTCTCTCCCTAATGTGGAAACTACGTAATTAATTTTTAATATTTATCTAAAATAATAGAGTTAGTTTTTTCACACAATCCTCTCTCTCTCTCTCTCTCTCTCTCTCTCTCTCTCTAATAGAATTATTTTTTTAATATGTGATACAATTATGAAATTCTTTTTGTTATATTTTTATCACATTAATTAATGGCCATACCCAATGAAAATTAATAATAGCCCATTAATGTGAAAAAAAATATTAGGTAATTTAACTAATTACACTAAACTTTATATCTTTATCTTCATATTATAAAAAATAATAATATACATAGTTGTCCATCCTTTTCTCCTCTAATCTATGGTACTTTTAATCTCATGCAACTCTAAACTTTTGATTGTTAATGCTTTTCTTTTTTAGTTTAATTAATACAGTTGTGGTGAATTATTTAAAAATTATAGATATTTTTCTTCTGTTTATTAGCTATAATTTTTTTTCTAATCGTATGTTAAGTTTTATTACTCAATTTTGTTCAGCCCCACTATATGTATTATATTTGACACCTAACTTTTGTAGTAAAATAAATAAATATGTATGTATGTATATGCATGTATGTGTGTGTGTGTGTGTGTGTTGTTCAGCCTGAAATGTTTACATTTTTATACCCTTTATTAGCTAATGTTTGCTTTAAATAAATTGTTAAGTTAGATTTTTAATTATGTTTTTATTTATTTTGTAGGAATTGGAAATGTTTTGGAGAAAATAAATAAATTTACTCAAATAAGTGCTAGAGCTAAATAAAGATGAAGCTAAATTGGCCCAGTAGCCGTGGCCCAATTTCTCATTTCTCTTCCATTCTTCCCCTCCCACTCTTCTTGCACTCGCTGGGCCTGGCCCAGCCGTGGCTTTCACGGTCTCCCTCCCCCTTCTCTTCGCTCTCTCCCTTCTTCCCAACCCGAGGCCCAGATCCCAGGCACCCCCTTTCCTCTCTCTTTTCTCCTTTAACGGGCTTGGCCCCGTTTTGTTTTTTTCTCTCTCGCTGGGCTTGGCCCAGTTCGCAGGTTCCTCCATTCCCAGCTTGCTTTCCTCCCTTCTCACTTAAACATCACGTGCTGGGCACATGAGCTTTGTCTGTCTTCTTCTTCAACCTTTCTTCTTCTTCGTCGGTTTCCAAACCCAGAAAATGAAGCAAACAGAGCTCCCATGCCCGACCTTTCTTCTCACTCTCTTCCTTCAGGTTCCATAATTAATATCATCATTATCCCGGCGGCTTCAAAAGAATTATTTTGAGAATTAATGGGGGTAATCGAAGAGGGAGAGGGAGGCGTTTTGGAGGCTCTGTTCTGGGGAGGCTACAAAAAGTCGAAGGGTACAGCATGCAGAAGAGGAGAGTTAGCTTAGTTCATTTTGCAATTTTTTTTCTTTCGTTTTTACAATTCCGAATTCATCTATAGCCATTGAACGTTTATGTAATTGACTCAGTTTTGTTTGAATCGAAAGAGTAATATGATTTTGGAGATGAAATTGTGAGTTGGTTGGTTCAAATTTGCGTTTGCAACAAAAGAAAACCCTGAGTGGACTCCAGTTATTTCTGGGCACAAGTTCGTGAGCGTCGTTTGCTCTGTTGCTGGGTTCGATTGCATTCGTTCATTGTATTTTGGTTCCTTGTCTTTACTGGGTTCCTTTGTTCTCTTTCCTCTGCTTCAGTTATTCAAGATCAATGGAACAATTACAGCAAAGTGATGATGGGCAAAAATTGTTTGCAGTTTGGTGCTCCTGATTTTGGTTACATTCTTTGGTAGAACATGGTTCACAATTACATGAGTTAATTTTATTTATTTAGATTATTAATTTGTGGAATAACTTAACCTTGGAGTTCGTTATTTAGCATCTACTTTTAAATTAATTTAGAATTTATGGTAACCTAATTTCATAACTCATCTCTGTGGATCGACACCCATTAGTATTACGACGATAATCATATACTTGCGGAAAAATCACAACATGTGTATTCATTCTCTACGATGCAAACATTGAATCGAAAATTTGAACATATTTGGGCACTATAATCGAAAATTTGAACATATTTGGGCACTATAATAATTAATGCTTGACTTTTATTTCGCAAGGCCCAACAAATCAAGGGGTCGATATGTAAATAAAATGCATCAACCTTTGGAAGTGGTTTAGCAGTAAGGTACATGCGTATTTTACGTCTACATAATTAAGATTCAATTTTTCTTTTAGTGTGTACGTAAATTTACCAACTCTCTTCCCCCCCCCCCCCAAAAAAAATATAAAAGTCAGTACTACAAAACTGAGAATTTTAATTAGGTGATTAATTAAAAAACTTATCTTGCTTACACTATATGTATCGTATTTCATATCTAACTTTTGCAATGAAATACACACACACACACACACACATATATATATATGTAGTTGAATCAATCTTATATACAGTTTTGATGATTACAACCCAAATGTGCTAGTTATGCTTGGCTTGAGTTGAGTGCTAGAATCATGTTATAAGACAGATTGCAAATATCCTGGAGATCAGTTCGAAATATCATGCTTGAAGCTATGTGATAAAATTGTATGTTGAAAGCGACAGAAGTTGCAAACACCCTGAAGAACAGGTCGAAGAAGCTGAAGTCATCAAAGTGGATATATGTGCACAACATCAGCAGAGTACAAGAGTCTTTAGAGTCTTAGGGCTAAATACCGGTTATATTTGTCTAGATTCTTGTTAATATGCCAAAGAACAACTTAACTTAACACTCACCTTGAAGGAATTATTTAAGCTGACTCAGAATACTACTCAGAACAATTGAGCAAATAGGTCTGTAGTGCTCTTAGGGCAGCGAGTGCAAAAATCGATTTTCAAATATTTTCAAGAAGTTTCCTACTACCAAAATTCCTAATATATTTAGGATCGATTTTCTGATAATATTGTGTTTTAGAAAGAATACTTTCCTAAATAATATTGGTCTCCTAAAAAGATTTTTCAAAAGATTTTATCTTATCCTTAAAAGATTTGATTTCCTAAAATGATAATTTCTTGAAGGATTTAATTTCTTTAGGATACTGAGTATTTTTAGAGTTATTATGGAAATCAAATCCTTGCTTTTTGTGGGTATATAAGCACTCGCTTCTCATCTCTTCATGCAACGGTTTTTCAAGGCAAACATTGAGTTTTTTGTGAGCTTATTCTCTGAGTGAAAAACCTTTAAGGAGTGTGCTAAATTAAGTCATTCTTTCTGGCATAATAGGGTTTGTACGTGTACCTTACATTCAGCTTGGTTAGAAGCATAAAAGTAAGGTGGTCTTCTATTCCTTTCTGTTATCAGTTAAGTTTAGAGTGTGTCCAAGTCTTGGGAGATTTCTGGACGTGTTGTGTGACTCATTCTCAGGTGAAGAATAGTTACGTGGGTAACTAGAGTCTCAGGGGAGACTAAGTTACGTGTGTGACATTGTCACGTGTGTTACATAGTGTAACGAACTTGGCCCATGTTAGTGAAAGTGTTTGTTGAAATTCCACTGAGGTAGGTCGTGATTTTTACACCTCCATTGGGACAGGGTGGTTTTCCACGTAAAATCTTGCGTCTCCTATATTTCCGCATTCAAAGTTTTGTTTATGCCTTACTACAAACACCTCTCCCAACAAGTCTAACGAGTGTTCTGAAACAAAACGAAAAAAATTAAAAGACACAATTCGCCCCCCCTCTTGTGTCCTTGTGTGCCTTAAAACTTAACAATTGGTATTAGAGCTGGTTCTCGTAAATTAGGCTAACACCTAGAGAGATCTTGTAAGAATGAATGTACCACAAGGAATCTTGGAAGGTCAATCTGTGACCAGACATCCATACTTCAATGGACAACACTACAGTTGGTGAAAAAATCAAATGGAGAACTATATCCAAGCGAAGGATTATGAGTTGTGGATGCTCATTGTGAGTGGTCCCTACATTCCAATGAAAGTCAAAACTGATGGGAAGAATGTTCCTAAGGAGCAGAAGGAATTTGACTCAGATGGTTTTAGAAAGATAGAGAAAAACGCCAAAGCCAAGAAGCTACTATATTTTGGACTTGGACCTGATGAGTACACTCGCATCTCAGAGTGTGAATCCGCAAAAGAGATATGGAATGCCCTTCAAGTAGCTCACGAAGGAACCAATCAAGTCAAGCAATCCAGGATCGAGCTGCTGGTGAGGAAATATGAGCTATTTGAGAAAAATGATAAAGAAACAATCATGAACATGTATACTCGATTCACCCATATTACTAATGAGTTAAAATCGTTGGGAAAATCCTTTACCGCAAAAGAGTTGGTTAAGAAGATCCTATGAATTTTACCCCATTCATGGGAGTCAAAGGCTACTGCATTCCAAGAAGCAAAAAAGATGAATGAGATTTCCTTGGATGAGCTTATTGTGAACTTACAAAGACATGAACTAAGGAGAAACTCTTAGATGAAGGGGGGAAGTGAAGAAAGATCGTGGGCTTGCACTAAAGGCAAGGGAAAGTGATAGCTCAGATTTTGATGAAGAAGGAATGGCCATGATTGCACGAAAATTCAATAAATTTTTCAAGAAGATCGAAAGCTTATGCAAAAAGGGTAACACCAGCAAGGCTAAAAACAATGACCGAGATCAGTTCTCAGGATGTTTCAAGTGCGCAAGGCAAGATCATGTAGTGAAGAATTTCCCCTTGTTGAAGGAAGAACATGGGTCAGAACAGGTCCGAACTAGAGGCAAAAAAACTCAGTTGACTAATGCTAAAAAACGGTTCACCAAAGCAATGATGGCAGCTTGGGGAGACACCTCAGAAGAAGAAGAAGAAGAAGACTCTCAAGATGAAGAAGAAGCAGTGGCTCTCATGGATCGAAGTGGATCTGACTCAGACTCTGGCGGTGAAAGTCTAAAAAAGGAGGTACGTAATCTTAACAAGAAAAAACTTGAAAAATTAATTTTTTTCATTGATGGAGGAATGTGAAGCTCTAACTTCTGAAAATTGCATGCTTAAAAGTACCTGCTCAAATTTAGAAAATGATGTTAAGAGACTAGAAAGAAAAAGGCAAGAACTTGAACATATGACCGAGGCTCTCATGTATGAGAAGCTTGAAATTAATGAAAAGACTCTTGCTTTAAGTAAAGAATTAGACATCCTTAAGGACCTGAGTGACAAGAAAGAGGAAGAACTCAACACTAAAATCAGAGAGCTGGAAAGTGAGTCTTCAAAGCTAAGGCATAATCTAGAATCCTAGATGAATGACAACAAACAGCTTCGAGAACAGATCCAGAGAGCTAAAATTGACTTCACTGAAAACAGGCACTAGAACAGTTCCTCAGAAGCTCTGAATGGGCTTAATACTCATCATAACCGAAACAGAAAAGGTTTTGGTTTTGTGAATAGACATGTTACTAAGCCAGGAGACAAGAAGTATGTTGGTTTGCCAGAAAATATAATTTGTTATCATTGTGAAAAAACTGGTCATTATCGATATGCTTGATCCTTAAGAAAAAGGTTCATGGAAAGAAACTCATTGTATGTAAACAAATATGGATTAGAAAAGATGAGTTAAATTCCATGACAAGGAAAAGAATGGGACCCAAGTGGATCTGGGTTCCCAAGACTAACAACTAGCTATTTTGCATGTTAAAGTGAGAGGAGGCAACCAATTGTAGTATTTGGATAGTGGTTGCTCGAGGCATATGATTGGAGATAAATCAAGTTTCTTCTCACTTACAGCTTTTGATGGGGGGAAAGTAGCATTTGGAAACGGCAAATCTGGGGCAATTGTTGCTGTATGTAAGATAGGTAAATCACTCTCTCACTCAATTGATAATGTGTACTTAGTTGATGGGTTACAATACAATTTGCTAAATGTGTCCCAATTGTGTGATAAAGGTAATCATGTTGGGTTTACTTCAAACCAATATTTGATTACCAATATCAAATCTGGAGAGGTTGTGCTGAGGGGGAAGCGACACAACAATGTTTATAAAACATGTGTTTTTGAACTTCCCTAAAATCATTTGACTTGCTTGAGTGTTCTTGATGATGATATTATGCTTTGGCACAAGAGGCTAGGTCATGCTAGTCTTTCCTTGCTAAACAAACTTGTGTCTAAAGGTCTAATTGTTGGCTTACCTTCCATCAAATACAATGATGACAAGGTATGCAATGCTTGTGCTAAAGGAAAGCAAACTAGAATTGCATTTAAGTCAAAGAAGTATGTTAGTACTTCTCGACCCCTTGAGCTATTACATGTTGATTTGTGTGGTCCCATTAGGATCACAAGTAGGGCCGGCAAAAGGTATGTATTTGTTATAGTAGATGATTACTCTCGTTTCACTTGGACTTTATTCCTAGCATCTAAAGATGAATCTTTTGAAGCATTCGTTATATTTCTTAAGAAAACTGAAAAGAGAATAGGACACTTATTGATAAGTCTTAGATCTGATCATGGAAAGGAATTTGAAAATTCAAGCTTTATTGATTATTATAATGAACATGGCATTGATCATAATTTTTTAGCCCCAAGAACACCCCAACAGAACGGGGTGGTAGAGCGAAAAAATCGGATTCTATAAGACATGACTAGAACCATGCTTGTTGCTAGTGGTCTTCTTAGAAATTTTTGGCCAGAAGCATTGAACACAGCTTGTTACATTATTAATAGATGCATGATCAAACCCATTCACAATAAGACTCCTTATGAACTTTTCAAGGGGCAAAAATCCAATATTATGCACCTAAGAGTCTTTGGTTGCAAATGTTATGTGCACAATAATGGAAAGGAGCCCTTGGGAAAGTTTGGTCCTGCGAGTGATGAGGCAATTTTCTTAGGATACTCTTCACATAGTAAAGCTTACAAAGTATTCAACAAAAGGACTATATGTGTTGAGGAGAGTGTACATGTATTATTTGATAAAACTAACTCCTTGATTGAGAATGATGTACAGGATGAAGATTTTGATCTTGGACTTGCAAGAAAAGACAATGGTAAGATGCTTAAAAATGAACCACTTACTGAAGTTAATGGTAAGGAAAGTGGGCAGGAATTAGACCAATCAGGGGAAAGTCTGGCTAATCCTGATATAGACAGAAACCAGCTCACTCAATCCCAGACTTCTCTGACTGATCTAGGAATAGGCTTCCGACCTGATCCCACACTTGTTCCTACAAACAGCCAGAAGAAAGTGAAAAGCGGATTTATGGATCCTTTCACTTCACGACCTTGGAAACACAAAAGCTCGCACCCGCTTGACCAAATTATCTCCTATATCAATGGGGTGCAGACCAGATCTAAGCTCAAAAATTTTTGTGCCTTCTATGCCTTTTTATCTCACATCGAGCCTAAGAATGTTCATGAAGCTCTTGCAGATTCTGACTGGGTTATAGCCATGTAAGAAGAGCTTCATCAATTTGAAAGGAACAAGGTCTGGCACCTTGAACCACAGCTTGAGGACAGAATAATTATTGGAACCAAGTGGGTGTTCAAAAATAAGTTGGATGAGTTAGGAACAGTCACTAGGAACAAGGTCAAGCTAGTGGTCCAAGGTTACAATCAAGAAGAAGGGATTGACTATGAAGAAACGTTTGCACCTGTAGCAAGGTTAGAGGCTATTCGAATCTTGGTAGCCTTTATAGCCCACATGAAGATCAAGTTGTACCAAATGGATGTCAAGAGTAGCTTCCTCAATGGATATCTTAAAGAAGAGGTATATGTAAAACAACCCCCTGGTTTTGAAAGTCCTAATTTTTCTAACCATGTTTTCAAACTTGACAAAGCACTTTACGGTCTAAAACATGCTCCTAGAGCTTGGTATGAACGATTATCAAGTTTCTTGATTGATAATTATTTTCAAAGAGGCAAGATAGATAATACCTTGTTTCTCAAATCTAAGGGGGAACATTTGTTGATTGTCCAAGTATACGTCGATGACATTATAGTTGGTACAACTAACAATGATTTATGTGATGAATTTTTAAAATTAATGAGGAGTGAATTTGAGATGAGCATGATGGACGAGCTTAATTTTTTCCTAGACTTGCAAATTAAACAAACCTCAAACGGAACTATGATCCATCAACAAAAATATGTCAATGAACTACTTAAGCGGTTTGGGATGGAATCGGCTAAGCCCATGGACACTCCTATCTCTCCTTCCACCAGATTGGTGATGGATGATGGAAGTCCTTCAGTTAATGAAAAATCATATAGAGGCATGATAAGGTCACTCCTATACCTAACCGATAGTAGACCTGATATTGTTTTCAGTGTTGGTTTGTGTGCCCGTTTTTAGTCAAATTCAAAAGAAACACACTTGAAAGTTATAAAAAGAATTTTTAGATATTTGAAAAACAACTCTGATCTGGCACTATGGTGTCCATGTGGATACAACTTTGACCTCATTGGGTATGCTAATGCTAATTATGTTGGATTTCTAGTTGACAGAAAAAGCACCTTAGGTATGACTACTTTTCTTGGGCCCTGTTTGGTCTCTTGGTCTACAAAAAAACAGCATTCAGTTGCCATGTCCACAACAGAAGCCGAGTATGTAGCGGCTGCTTCTTGTTGTGCTCAATTATTGTGGATACGGCAACAACTCAAGAATTTTGGTGTTGACACGGGACGCATTCCCATATTTTGTGATAATACAAGTACAATTAACATTGCCAAAAATCCGTGTCAACACAAAAGGACTAAGCATATTGATGTTCGCCATTACTTCTTAAGAGACAATGTAGAAAAGGGCTTGATTTTAATGAATTTTTGTGCCACTAATAAACAAATGACTGATATTTTTACCAAGGCACTAAGTAGAGATCAATTTGAAAGAAATAGGCTTAAATTGGGTTTGATTAAGAGAACTTGAACGAACTTCATCAACTCCCAATGATTGACTAGTAAGGTCTTAGGCCAAATAAATTAATTCAATGGATACATTCAACTTGTTGTGCAGTTAAGTGCATATGTGTGGAATCTAATATGGCTGACAGTCGTTGAGGTCTAACGATACTGCCCTTATTGTCCTTTGTACCGAGTATATAATAGTCAAGAACAGGCGCTAAGAACATGTCGGACCACTGGTTGTATCATATGTTATCAAGATACCATATCCTTTCGTGTGTTGGGAATTGGATTTTTCTTTTATCACACCTCCTCTAAAAACTGCAGCTCTTCCCAAGGTGTAATGATTCCTTGGCATGCAAATTCCTTCTCTCTCTCTAAAATCGGCGGCCGAAAAAAGGGAAGGATTTTTATTTTTTGGTCAACTCTTTTCATATCACTTTCCATTTACCCAACCACCTTCCTTCCTTCCCTTAAGAACCCGACCTTCCTCTTCCTCCTACAACTCACTAAACCCTAAACCTCCTCCTCCACTAGCTCTCCAAATGCCACGCACCCATGGCAGTGGCACATCCTCCCGCCGCAAGGCACGTCACCCACACTCACTTCAAGTCAAGAAATCAAGAAAAAGGGAAGGACAATTACTTGACATACTCAAGGCGCCACCACCATCGCCGGCAGTGGATACCCCAATACCCACTTATGGTATTTCTCCCTTTGTCTTTGAATTTCTGAAAAGTTTTGATTTGAGGCCCGTAGGAATTGAACTTGTGGCCATACCCCCTGTTAAGTCGATTTTGGAATAGGATTTGGTGTTATATGAACCACATATGACTGAGCCGAAATTCCCTGAAAAAGGTGCAGAATTTGTGATTGTGGAGGATTGGGTTGAAGGACCAAATTTGAATGATGATCATGTGTGTGATCTTGAAGAGGATGACCCTCCTATTCGGTTCAAAGGAATCGTAAATCCAACCCCAAAAATAACTCCTCAAACAGCACCCAAACCATCCATTTGCCGAATCAAAACCACCACCCAACCCACTATGCCTCTCACCCTTACCTTGCGTCGGCCTCGTACTAGGAGTGTGTGTCCTACCATCCCACGGGACCTACCCGAGGACAAGGTTGCTCGACCTTCAAAGAAGCCTAAATCCACTTTCAAATCACTTGTGCAAACAGCCTCCCAAACACCTTTCCTATCTGTGCCCTCAAAGAAACGTGTCCCGAAACGGGGTTCTCCAGAACAAGGGTCTGACCTGAGTGAGAGAAGTGAGGAACCCTCGAAAAAGAAATCAAGAAAGTCAATGACCCAGGGGGAAAGGTATAGACATTTCCTGCAGAAAGCCATGGTGCGAAGGAAGATTGTGAAGGTTTTATACTTCCAAGAACAGGGCTTAGAGGTGTTCTTCGACCAATTGCGAACACAGGGTTGGCTGGATACATTTACTAATACTAAGAGGGGTTGTTCCGTACCTGAATTAGCGGAATTTTATGGCAATTGTGAGGTCACTAATGGGATAGTGACTAGCTCGGTTCATGGTCGGGAACTTTGTTTTGATGCTGATAATCTGGGTGCTTGGCTTGGGGTACCCTCTAAAGGGTTTGATGTGTATGTCAAGGAGGATAAAACTGTGCTGAGCAATGACCAATTGTTGGATCTCACTAGAAAACTGGCCCAACAACCTAACGTAAGTGCACCACGGTCTGTAAGAAAGGGGGAAATGCAGCCTTTACCTCGGTTGTTATTCTGGTTTGTCATTAAGAATGTCATACCTCGGGGGTAGGGACGCAATCTTGCGGACTCTATGGACATGTACCTTACTGACCTCCTCGATCGGGAAGAGCTAATTAATTTGCCTGCTATCATGATTAGTCACATTGAACGGATTGCCAACACTTCCCGAAGCCATGATCTGGGCTATGGTTTTCTTTTGACTTCGGTGTTTGAGGCTCTGGGGATCCCTTTGCAAAAGAGACTGGGCTTTCAGGTAACCGATGAAATAGGGAGCAATACTTTACTTGGGTGTGGGTTCCAAATTAAGAAGAGTGATGGAACCGTGTTAGAGCAAGGACCCAAAACACCCTTTAGCCCTGGTCCCCATCCTGGTTCTAGTACGGCAGCATCGTCCAGCACTACCACGATTACGACTCTCGTCCAGGATCAGCTCCATCTGAAGGAGGAGATTGCTAAAGTGAAGCAAGCACTGACAAAAGAAAAGGCCTTGAATGCGCAATGCCATGAGGATATTCTTCATGCCCTCTCTGCCCTCACAGCTAAACTTGCTCCACCCTCCTCTTCTCCCTAATTCATCTCTGTTTTTTTCCCTGTTCCCATCAACACTGTTTGCCTTTCTGTTTGGTTAATCTTGATTCTGCATGTGATTAACAATGGTTACATCTATTTTTAGTTTGGTTTGGTTATGCCATGTCATTGCTTGCCTTTGCTGTCGTGTATTTGTGCGTAACTGGGATGGCCAATACCATTATGTACCGTATAGTTGGTTGTATTGTGGATTATTTTTCCTCATTACCTGTGGTGGTGAGTGCGTCCACACTGAATTTGTGCATGTGGCCTCCTAGACCTTTTCGATGATGTCAAAAGGGGGAAGACAAGTATGACCATGTTCTAATTAAATTAGCCGGTTTAAGTTGACCCCCTATTCTTATGTATCTCTCCTGTGTGATCTAGATACTTTGAACTAAGTTTGGCACTAATGTTTTTGCCCTCTGCCATGTGTCACCTTTGATGGTCATTTGGTTTGTCATCATCAAAAAAGAGGAATTTGTTGAATCAATCTTATATAAGGTTTTGATGATTACAACCCAAATGTGCTAATTATACTTGGCTTGAGTTGAGTGCTAGAATCATGTGATAAGACATATTGCAAATATCCTAGATATCAGCTCGAAATATCATGCTTGAAGCTATGTGATAAAATTGTATGTTGAAAGCGACAGAAGTTGCAAACACCCTAAAGAACAGGTCGAAGAAGCCGAAATCATCAAAGTGGATATATGTGCACAACATCAGTAGAGTACAAGAGTCTTTAGAGTCTTAGGGCTAAATACTAGTTATATTTGTCTAGATTCTTGTTAATATGCCAAAGAAGAATTTGACTTAACACTCACCTTGAAGGAATTATTTAAGCTGACTCAGAACTCTACTCAGAATAATTGAGCAAATAGGTTTGTAGTGCTCTGAGGGCAACGAGTGCAAAGATCGATTTTCAAAGATTTTCAAGAAGTTTCCTACTACCAAAATTCCTAATATATTTAGGATCGATTTTCTGATAATATTGTGTTTTAGAAAGAGTACTTTCCTAAATAATATTGGTCTCCTAAAAAGATTTTTCAAAAGATTTTATCTTATCCTTAAAAGATATGATTTCCTAAAATGATAATTTGTTGAAGGATTTAATTCCTTTAGGATACTGAGTATTCTCAGAGTTATTATGGAAATCAAATCTTTACTTTTTGTGGGTATATAAGCACTCGCTTCTCATCTCTTCATGCAACGATTTTCAAGGCAAACATTGAGTTTTTTGTGAGCTTATTCTCTGAGTGAAAAACCTTTAAGGAGTGTGCTAAATTAAGTCATTCTTTCTGGCATAATAGGGTTTGTACGTGTACCTTACATTCAGCTTGGTTAGAAGCATAAAAGTAAGGTGGTCTTCTATTCTTTTTTGTCATCAGTTAAGTCTAGAGTGTGTCCAAGTCTTAGAAGATTTCTGGACGTGTTGTGTGACTCATTCTCGTATAGAGAATAGTTACGTGTGTGTAACTAGAGTCTCAGGGGAGACTAAGTTACGTATGTGACGTTGTCACGTGTGTTACATAATGTAACGAACTTGGCCCTTGTTAGTAAAAGTGTTTGTTGAAATTCTAATGAGGTAGGTCATGGTTTTTACACCTCCATTGGGCCAGGGTGGTTTTCCACGTAAAATCTTGTGTCTCCTTTATTTGTGCATTCAAAATTTTGCTTCTACCTTACTCCAAACACCTCTCCCAATAGGTCTAACAAGTGTTCTGAAACAAAACGAAAAAAATTGAAAGACACAATTCACTCACCCTCTTGTGTCCTTGTGTGCCTTAAAACTACACACACACACACACACACACACACACACACACACACACACACACACACACACACATATATATATGTATGTATGTATATGTATGTATGTGTGTGTGTGTGTGCATGTGTGTGTGTGTGTGTGTGTGTGTGTATATTCATTCTCTACGACGTAAACATTGAATCAAAAATTTGAACATATTTGGGCACTATAATAAAAATAATGGCGAACTTTTTTTTTTGCAAGGCCCACAAATCAAGGGAGCGATATGTAAATGAAATGCATCAACCTTTGGAAATGGTTTTGCAGTAAGGTACATATGTATTTTACGTCTATATAATTCAGATTCAATTTTTTCTTCAATGTGTACGTAAATTTATCAACTCCTCCCCCCCAAAAAAAAATACAGAAGTCAATACTGCAAAACTGAGAAGTTTAATTAGGTGATTAATTAAAAAACCTATCTTGCTTATGCTAAGATTATATATTATATAAATTCAACTTCTTAGTTTTCCTATCCAATCAAAAAATTCTTAGTGTTCTTACATATATCGAATGGCATACTTAGAGTATTGTTTGTAGAAAATTTTTATTTTTATTTTTAATTTTGTTCAACATTATCCACTTTGTTTAAAATATTAATACATATTTATATTGAATTTCTATTATTTAGATGTCCCGTGCAAACGAACGGGCACAAACTAGTTAAATGGAAACAATAATGATTGATGATGTGTGTGTGTGTGTGAGAGAGAGAGAGAGGGGGGGGGGGAAAGAACGTGGATTGTATGTGTAAATGCTTTTACAGGCTATGGCTAACAATTTTTTCAGTTTTAATTTTTTTTTATTTTGACATGGCCAACTGTCACCCGCTTTAAAAAAAAATCGTTAGTATGAAATGTATTCTTAAATTTTAAAAAAAAAAATCACTTGCTGATATGGTAGTTACACCTATCGTTGACATAGCTCAGGAGTATAAACTTCCTTGTGTATATAATAATTTGCACAAGAACTATACTAAAATGGACTTCAGTGACTTGGCAAAGCCCTCAATGACAAAGAAATAGTAAGAGCATTACGTAATTTTCGCATTTTTCTCTTAACAAGATAATCATTGACCCACGGCTCTTAATTAGTATGGGGTAAGTGATTTCCTCCCCAATTGTGATATATGGTACCAAAGTCAATCAAGGTTTTGAAAAACCCTGACACAGCCGGTTGCTAGCTAGCTTCCTTTCCAAGAAATCGAATCTCTCTCCTCTTACCACTATAGCCGCCTAGTTTTCTCTGCCCTAGCTTCTGGTAGGCCATGGACATTGGTCCTGATCCACTTTTGGTCTTGAAGATCACTCCCCAAACGAAAGCCGCAACCCTACCAATCTACCACCATCTGTTGTCTCACTTCCAGCCGCTGTCAAGCCCCGACCCATTCATGGATCCTCCTTTTCGATACTTGACCAGTCTCCCACAGAATTTCTTGCCACTCCCTCCTGTGGTGTGGCCTGGTGTCCTCTGGTGGTCAGCAACTTTTCCAAACGCAAAATATGTTCACGTCCACTCTCTTCTAGGATTGCATGCCTATTAATGGATGAAGAATTACTTTATATATGATCCTACTAAGTATCAACGTCTGGTGGGAGACTTGCCGTATTTACTTAATTATGACTGTCAGATATTGCCTATATATGCGATTAATCTTGTATTTTAATTTATGAATGCACCTCGTACCATGCACCTTCTTGCAGTGTAACATATATAGTTTTTGTTACGTTCAGGGTGCCCCAAATCATGGGCTTAATCTCACATAAGAAATGAATCTTGACATTGTCTTAATGTATTTACGCCAGCTCCTCGAATAGCTTCTGATCCACCACCGGATATGCCGTCTTCCTGGTTCCAATCACGTCGCTTTTCGATCCAAGAAACAACACAGGCCATAATTTCCAAGTCCTCTACTGAAGGTGAGTACCATGCCGTCATTTATACAGTTTTTGAAACACTATGGCTTCGTTTTCTCGAGGCTGAGTTAGGCATTGTCATACAAGAACCTCTACGGTAAAGTCTTATGTGATAATATCTCTACCACATACATGGCTGCCAATCCTATTCTTCATATTCGTACGTAGCAAGGACATCAAAGCTAGCTATCATTTTGTTCGCTAGCATGTCTCCCCATGCTGATCTCATTTTTCATTATGTTCCCACTTAGCTTCAATTAGCAGAGATTTTCACCAAATCACTCCCTATAACTAGGTGAATATTCCTGAAATCCAATATGTCTATATATCAACCCCTACAGATTAAGGGGGGCGGTAGAGGAACCCTAAGGATACAAATGTAATTTTTGTATTTTCTCTTACTAATATAAATATCGTCCCAAGGCTCCCAATCAAATGAGCCATTTCCAAACCGGATGCTAAATGAAGCAGCTTGGTTTTGTCGGACCCTATGGAGACGCCAAACCTTCCCTAACTAACAGGATCTTATTAGGTAAATTAACAGCATATATGAATATATATGACCCAAATGGGACCCAACCATACTTAGCTAATACAACTTGCATATTTCATTAACATGTCCCTTCATTGATTCAAAAAAAATATGTTTCCCGGTCAGGCCAAGTCTAAATTCTGCCTATAATTCTATATTTTCTCACCAAAGCTTTTACAAAATGTTTAATGCGTAGCTCCCTAAATTTTGTGTGCGTTAAAAAGTTATCCATTAAAAAAAAAAGAAATTATTTAAGCTAGCCTTAATTAAAGTTCATTCTTGAGATTTTTGGGTGCTGCAGTAAATGACGCATATGTGAAAGTTTTAGGGCATTTTAAATCAATTATTTTCTTAAGTAATACTCACTACTCTATACACATCTGAATATATAGAAAGCTACTAATGTGACAACTTTATAACATTTTATTCATCGATCTTCCATCAAGGAAAGTACGCTTAATTCTTGTATTAATTTGTCAGGACTTAATTAACCTCACGCATATAAGCTGGAATAAAATTATTCCAACTCAAAATCAGTTGTTAGTTACCAATACGTACTCTATAATCTAGTTGGAACCTATAACTATAATTGAGATCTATATTGAATTGTTTTGATTAAAATTTGAATTACTTTATTAAAACAAAAAAAACCCTTGATTGTAACTATGCCCATTATTTGTTTTTATATTTTGGGTAAAATTTGGGAGCAGGATGCGAACGATAGGATCAAAGATTCCAAGATGAACTCGTGTTTCATTGCCTGTCTTACCCAATCATATTGCGCAGGGCGCCATCACGCGGATTGCTGACGTGTTACTGTGAAAGCCAAATTTCAATCCCTAAAGAGAATCCGTTATTCCACGTCGGCTTTCCCTCCCTAACTTCAAACCAAGTAACCAACCCAGCCCCCCTTCTTCTTCCGCGTATAAAACCCCTGAAATCTCACATTCTGCAATTTTTCCCACTCATTCAATCCATTCTTAGTCTTCGCTTGCTCTGCAAAACCCTAATCGTGGATCACCTCCCAATCTCGCTTTCTGGTTTGTGATTTTTCTTCTCCATTTGAGTATTCTGTTCCAATTTCATGATTTGACTGACTCTGTTTTGTCGATCACGGCTCTAATTATTTTTTTTTTTGGGTTGGTGATTAATTCATTATAGTGTTCTTTGGTTGATTGTTGATTGTGAGTTGAATTTGAATCGCAATGGCTCGTACTAAGCAAACCGCTCGTAAATCCACCGGTGGTAAGGCACCCAGGAAGCAGCTCGCTGGGAAGGTACGATCAATCTTTTTCAAGTTCTTCTTGATTTGCATTTCGATTCAGTATGCTCCAAATTAGGGATCTGTGTAATTTGATTCTTCCTCGTATCAGTTCTTTAATCATATTCAATTAATTCACCAAATATCAGATTTACTTCGGTTTCTTGAACCCTGCTTGAATTTTGGGTTGTATGATGATTTTTTGCATTTAATCATTTTCTTGGTTGAGGTTTTCTGATCGATTGTTGTTCTTCTCAGTTGTTTATATTCAGTTGGCCATATAGTGGCATTTATTCTGATTTCCTTGAAACTTGTCTGAATTTTGGGGTTATGAAGGTTGTTCGAAGATCTGCAAGTGCCGCAGGAGGAGTCAAGAGGGCTCATCGCTTCCGCCCTGGAACCGTCGCTCTTCGGTATCTTCAAATTTATTCACTTGATTCGATCAAATCTTTTTTTATGAGTTCATCGATTCACATTTTGAAACATCAAGTGATGAATCAAAATTCCCGTCTAAACAGAGAAATCCGCAAATACCAGAAGAGCGTCGACCTCCTGATCCGCAAGCTGCCATTTCAGCGCCTTGTTCGTGAAATTGCTCAAGATTTCCAGGTTAAATTGTACCTCCTTTTCTTGAAATTACGAATTTAATTCACATTTTTTCTTGTTTGAATTTTTCTGAATTATGGTTCGTTTGATTGTTTGTGTTTATGATGACGAAAAACCAGAATGATTTGAGGTTCCAGAGCCACGCAGTACTGGCACTGCAGGAAGCGGCTGAGGCGTACTTGGTGGGTCTGTTTGAAGACACCAATCTCTGTGCCCTCCATGCCAAGAGAGTCACCATCATGCCCAGGGATCTGCAGCTCGCTCGCCGCATTCGTGGTGAACGTGCTTAGATGATCAAGCTGAACTACTGCTGAAGTTGGTTTTGACAATGGAAGAATTTTGAGGTTTTGATTGATAGGTTGCTCAAGTGAAGTTGATGATGATAGCTGGAAGAATTTTTGGGCTTTGTATGTTTGTTGATAACCACCATTCTTGAGTTTTGGTTTTGGGGTTTAGTTTTTAGTTTAGGTCATTGCGGTTGATGTTGATAATGCAAGAACTTTAGGGCTGTCGTTGTTAGTTTACAAAATGATCTTTACATTGTATTGATTTTTTTGGGGGTTTTGATTGTGGAGATATCATAGCAGATACTCCTTGCAAATATTTTACATGAGGTTCAATTTCTGTACTACAATGTTTGGGTTATAAATAACTAAGATTGTGAATGTTTTGGATCAAATCTTTATACTCAGAATCCATTTGTGTAGTAGTATTTGTAATTATGTTTTTCATACTCTCTTAAAAGATGTTTAAAACTTAAGTTTTTTAATTTTCGGTTATAAGATTTTATAAAATTGTCAAAAACTATTTGGATTCTCTATTCTGCTCTACAAGTCACAAATCTCGTTTCAACATACCCCATAAATTGCTTGACTAAAAAAAGGGTAGTGATATCTATCTCGCTGTAAGACACTCTTAAATGTCTTGTCTCATTCTAAATTAACATGTTTTATGATTTAAAATTACCAAATTTTCAATGATTAAACTTAATTACGAATTGCTAACCTTAAATATTCATCGGCTACGCCGCCAAAGTATTAAATGGCACCCTAATCAAATTAACATTATCTAGAACGACATAAGGACGTGTATTTTATAATGTGATAAATTATAGATAAAATATGATTTTATACAATTTATAAGTTATAATATGTATTCATTGTTTGATAAGACCATTTTTTTCAATTAAAAACATGATAATATAATTTTTTAATCAAAGCAAAACACTAATGAAGCATCACAAGACACTTATCATTTTGCATATATATATATTGCTTGAATTCCAACAGTTAAAACAGTTAAATAAAAAGTACAAATGTTCAAGATTGAACACTTTTGTAAATCCTCTTAACTTGCATATAAAGGAGATTCAAGTATACCATACATCATAATAATTAAGATCCATTTTTTAAATCAATTGATGAAAAAATTCCAAGATCTTGCTTGCCTACTTATGCACCCATCTAGGTTCTGTTCTTCATAGGCTAATCCTTCCCACTGGATGGAGGGCGTGTAACAGGCCTTGGGCCCAGCTGAAGAGGATCCATATTACCCTAACCCTATTTTGCTGAGACAGGGCCCACATGAGGTATGGCCCATTCATCCTAATAAAAATAGATTAAAACAAATAGAGCAATTCATTAAAACCATTATTAGTTCCTTTTATATATATAATGACGAAATCACACAGCTGGGCACTTTTTATTGCCTCTTCTTTAATCATAGAACATGAATTGTACTTTTTAACTCAATGCCAATACCTATTTCGAAATAGACAGAAATTAATAATCAATAGATAATAATTTATTGTCTGAATTTGTTTAGTGAATTTCTGCCTTGAAACAAACATTTTGAAAAGTTGGTTTTTCATGAAACATAATGTCTATGCAAAATTGGACACATCTTCAACCATATATTATATGACTATTTGTAATGTACTGCATTGAGATCAAACAATTATTGCCATGCATAACTAACAAGTGTTTATTAATAACTAACAAGTGTTTATTAATAACTAATTCCTACAATCCTGTTCAATTAATTTAAATTTATCATCAAATTTTAATTATTGCTGTTTGTAGAAATAAATACAGTAACTTTCTACCATTAAATTTCATACATCCAACTAAGATTAATGTATTTCCGATTACCTAGAAAATTATATTATTGTTCACTATAGTAACTTGGAAGAAAATTTGCACTATTCAATATTACCGACATCTTCACTTCAATGTTACCTATTTCAGCTATTTAATTTATCAACAAACCATGCATCGTACATATTCAACATGACTAGTTAAGATTTAATAAATGAATAATATATAACTGTTAGGAAATTAGAGCAAACTAATAGCGGAAGCAATAGGATGAAACAGATATTCAGAAACTTAAAGAAAGATAACAAGAACAAAACAACGACAACACAAGATTTATGTGGAAACCCAATGCGGAAAAAAACCACGGACGGCGACGAGCATAATCAATCCACTATATGAGAGGGAGAATACAAAACGATCACAATCACAACAAGTGATTTGATCCAACAACAGAATTATAACCTATCTTGTAATCTCTTTCACAATTCTCTACCTCTCAATGTGTTTAGGGATTCAGGGATGATTTTAAATCCTAGGTAAGGCCCCCTTTTATAGGGTCTAGGAAAGCCAGAGTTTTACCCTTAGAGACAAACTCTAGCCGCCAGGAGAAACTACGCTTTAAGACAAACCCTAACCGTCTTTGATTTTGGGCCACGAAGTCCAACATCCCAACAATCTCCACCTTGGACCGAAATCTCTAATCACCAACTCTGTAACACCGTCATAGCATCCCGAAGGGTGATGCCCCGAAGGGCGCTTAGATACTGTGAATGCCAACTAAGTCCAAGCAATGCTCAAACTTAGCTATAGGTAGAGGCTTGGTTGACATATCTGTAAGATTTTCCGGAGTATGAACCTTCCTTACCACTATTTCCCCTGCAGCAATTGTATCTCTGACATAGTGGTACTTGACACTGATGTGTTTGGTTTTCGAATGGTGTGTATCATTCTTAATCAGGTGGATAACATTCTGACAATCAGAAAACACCACAGTGGCAGCTTGTGGAACTCCGAGCTCAGTAACGAGGCCCCTCATCCAAGTAGCCTCCTTCACTCGTTCAGTAGTAGCAACATATGCAGCCTTTGTAGTAGACAGAGTTGCAACTGACTGAAGTGATGCTTTCCAAGAGATAGCACCTGCACACATAGTGAAGATATACCCAGATATGGACCTTCTCCTATCAAGGTCACCAGCATAGTTAGAATCAACAAAACCTATAACATCATATGTAGCAGCTTTGTTCTTATCAAACACCAACCCCCTTTTAACAATACCCTTCACATAGTGAAGGATCTACCTCACAGCTTCCCAATGATCCTTTCCAGAATTATGCATATACCTACTTACCACACTCATAGCATGAGACAAGTTTGACCTAATGCATACCATGGCATACATCAAACTATCAACTATACTAGAATAAGGGACATTAGACATTCTATTTGTGTCCTCCTCAGATTGTGGACAACACTCTGCAGATAATCTGAAATGTGCAGCAAGGGGTGTGAAAACTGCCTTACAGTTATCCATACTAAATCTGCCTAGTACTTTTTCAAGGTAATGTCCTTGAGATAAGTACAGCTTACCAGCCTTTCGATCCCTCTGAATCTCCATGCCTAAAATCTTCTTTGTTGCACCCAGGTCCTTCATCTCAAACTCCTCACTGAGTTGAGATTTCAACTTGCTAATCAAGGATTTATCCTTAGAGGCAATCAGCATATCGTCAACATACAATAGCAAGTAAATAAAAGAACCATCAGAATATTGTTTAAAATACATACAATTATCATATCGACTGCGTGTGTATCCTTGTGCAGTCATGAAGGTGTCAAACCTTTTGTACTACTGCCTAGGAGCTTGCTTAAGTCCGTACAAGGACTTTTTCAATCTACATGCCAGTTGTTCCTTCCCAGGAACTACAAAATCTTCGGGTTGTCTCATGTAGATCTCCTCCTCCAACTCCCCATGAAGGAATGCAGTTTTCACATTAAGTTGCTCCAACTCCAGATCAAACAATACAACAAATGCAAGAAGCACTCTAATAGAGGTATGTCTAACAGCATGTGAAAATACCTCATTATAGTCAATACCTTCTTTCTTATTGCAACCACGAACAACTAGGCGCGCTTTCCACCTTGCATCTTCAACTCCAGGAATACCTTCCTTTTTTTTGTAGATCCATTTGGCAGTTAAGGCTCTCCGGCCTTTAGGTAACTCATATAATTCCCAAGTCTGATTCTTTTCCAAACTCTTTATTTCCTCTTGCATAGCTAGGATCCAATTTGGTGAACTTGGGCAGGAGATTGCTTTAGTATAGGTTGAAGGTTCCATACCTTCAGGCGCCTCTTCTGCAACTGAAAGTGCATATGCTATCAGTCCCTTATCATCATTGTAGCGAGCATGCCTCCTGATCTCCCTTCGAGGACGATCACGAGCTATAGAGTGAGCAACCTCCACCTGAGGCTGATCATAACTGATAGTGTCAGGTTCAGTAACCTGGGCCTCCCTGTTGGGCTGATTAGCAGCTCCAACTTGAACTGCAACGGTCTCCACTTCTATCTCCATACTGGTATCCTCCTAATCACCTGTACCAGTAGAAGAAACAACAGAATCCTTCCTAGAAGATAACATAGTAGTCTCATTAAAAGTGGCATCCCTACTCTGCATGACTTTCTTAGGCTCAGGACACCACATGCGGTATCCTTTAGACTCAGATGCATATCCAAAAAACATGCACTTGACAGCCCTATGGGCTAACTTTTCATTATTCACATGGGCATACACATGACATCTAAATATTCTCAAACTAGAATAATCAACAGGATTACCTTACCATACTTCTTCTGGAATCTGAAAATCAATGGAGGTGTGTGGTGAACGATTCACCAAGTAGCAGGCTGTAGAAATAGCCTCTGCCCAAAAACATTTGCGATCCCAAAGTCCGGCATTTGAAAGCATACATTAAGCTTTCTCCAGTAGAGTCCTGTTGATTCGTTCTGCAACCCCATTTTGCTGTGGTTTACCAACCAAAGTCTTGTGCCTAGCTATGTCATTCATCATGCAGAACTCTTCAAACTCTGACTCAACGAACTCAAGACCATTGTTAGTCCTAAATTTCTTGATCTTTCTCCCAGTTTGGTTCTCAACCGGAGCCTTGAACTTCTTGAACATGGAGAATGTCTCATTTTTTCTGTCTCAAGAAGTGAACCCAAACTCTACGTGAGTAATCATCAACAAAAGTTAACATGTAGCGCTTACCTCCAAGAGAAGGAACCTTCAAAGGACCTCACAGATCAGAATGAATGTAGTCAAGGATCCCCTGAGTACGATGCTTCGCTTTAAAGAAACTCACCCTCTTCTGTTTTCCAAAAACACAGTGATCACAAAAATCAAGCTTACCCGTACTAGCGCTGCCCAGACAACCTTTCTTACTTAGAATGGTCATCCATTTCTCACTCATATGGCCCAATTTCATGTACCATAACCTTGTATCATTAGCATCTGTTAATGTTGTACCAACTGCAACTACTCCTGTAACTGTAGCTCCTTGTAGGATGTAGAGACTGCCATGTCGCAGTCTCTTCATTACCACCATGGCTCCCTTTGTCACTTTTAGGACACCATTATCCATAACAATCCTGCAACCATTAACCTCAAGAGTACCCAAGGAGATCAAACAACGAGTCATATTAGGTATGTGACGAACCTTAGACAAAGTTCTAACTATACCATCATGGGTTTTAACCTGTACAGTACCTATTCCTGCAACTTTGCAATCAGCATCGTTGCCCATAAGTATAACGCTAGTATCAACAGGCTCATAAGTGACAAACCAATCCCTACGAGGACACATGTGATACGTACAACCAGAATCTAAAACTCAATCATCATCTAACCCCTTTTCAAAGGTGGTGGCCAAAGACATGGTAGCAAGCAATACATCACCTTCAGACTCTGACTCTACTACACAATCAGCTGTAGCAGTTTTCTCCTTTTCCTCTTTCCCTTTCTTTTTCTTCAGTTTCCAGTAGTTAGCCTGAATATGACCCAATTTACCACAGCAATTGCAGGTTTTATTGGAATAAGGATTCTTAGACTTAGATCGATTATTTTTCTTATTACCGTTCCCCTTTTGCTCAGTTCTACCCCTAATAACTAATCCCTCAGCCGGATCAGCATGGATATCATGGTCAAATTTCTCCTTAGACAGTATATTAGACTTGACATTCTCAAAAGATATAGTATCAGAATTACTATATAGCATAATCTCCTTAAAGTGTTTATAAGAGGGGGGTAGAGACACAACAAGTAGAATAGTTTTATCCTCATCGTCAATCTTTACATCCAGACTTTCCAAATCAGCCAGAATAGAATTAAATTCATTCAAATGTTTTTGAATAGGGGTACCTTCAGCCATATGAAAGGTGTACAACCTTTCCTTCAAACGGATCTTGTTGGCTAGACTCTTCGTCATGTAGAGTTCCTCCAGCCGAATCCACAAATCCATTGCAGTTGCCTTATCGAGCACCTCTCGCAGGACATGTGGTGTCAGGCACAACTGAATGGCTGAAACCGCCTTCAACTCCAGTTCTTCTCATTCCTCGTCCGTCAGCGATCCACGCCTCTTCTTTTGGTCTGTTGTGCATTGTTCATCAGTCATCTTCACGGGTTTCACGTGAGGTCCTTGCAGAACCTTCGACAACCCATGCTGGATGAGAACTGCTCTCATCTGCACCTTCTAGATATTAAAACTAATCTCCCCATCAACTTTCTGAATATCAACCTTTATAATTGAAGACATCCTAAACCAAAGCTCTGATACCACTTGTTTGTTGGGGAGATCCAAGGAAGGAGCCCACTTCAACAAAGGTTCATGACAACAAGCTCAAGTGAGGTTCCATCCTAAAGCCAATTGGCAATAGGAGGAGTAGCCCATTTGACTTATATACCATGACCCTTCTTTTCAAACTCCCGATGTGGGACTTTATTACTCATGTATGATATTTTCAACAATAACTTTAATGGACTATAATAAATTTAGATGTTGACATTTCTTCAACTATATAAACTATATGCATTGGACTGTACTGATATCAAGTAAATTGTCACTACCGACACCTAATCATACCAAATTTATAGGGTCTCTTCATGATTTTGATACTAATAAGAAGGCTCTAGCCCTGTTTGGTAAACATTTGTTACCTGTTAGCTGTTATTAGCTGTTACCTGTTAGCTGTTTCAATTACCTGTTTCTATTAGCTGTTTGAATTACTGTTTGTAGAAAAACTGTTTGGTAAAATTAATTATTTCTAACAAAGTTGTGAGACAAAAAGTTAGTTCTCCAAAAAGCTAATCAAATTATCTTTTTCAAATTAACTTTTTAGACTCAAAAAACTCTTTGAAAAAGTTATTCTACCAAACACCTAAATTAGCTTTTTTACTAAGAATTAGCTTTTTTACTAAGTCAAACAGCTAATTTTGATAAAAAAAACTCTTTTTAGCCAAAAAGTTATCCAAAAAGCTATTTACCAAACACCTCCTATAATACATATGATTGCTTGCAAGCATCCATCCAACAAATAAAAGGACATATGCATTTAATTAGGGCTTTTTGTTATTTTGATCTTCCATGTTATTTAGTTTTAAAATTTTTTGTGATATAGGTCTTTCATTGTATCTAAATTTTTTTAAAGTTATATATACATTTTACATTTTGTTTTTAAATAAGAAGTTACTTTGATGACATTGTCAAGCACAACCTCCTTATACATTGATAGTAATTTAAAGGAAAAGGCTTTAAGAATACCCAAACTTATCTAAAACTTTAAAAAAATTATGGAACATTAAAAAGGTTTTAAAAATCACTAAATTTTTATATTGAGTGCAAATGATATGATCACCCGCATTTGTGTTATGTTTCACATCCTACTAATTAAGAAAACTCTTAATTATCTTTCTTTTTTTAAGTGAATAAATCCTAATTTTCTAAAAACGCAAAAACCATTGCCGTGAATTTATCAAAATAATTAAATAATTTAGGGCTACTTTGTAAGTCAGAAAAAGAAAATTGTTTAATATATAGGGAGTGATAGCATCCACAAAAGAAAAACAAAAGTTGAAAAAAAATATATATATCGACATCTTTTTGTTTCCATTTGAAACAAAAAAGACAAGACTAAATACAGAAAATGAACATTTTCTTTCTTTTAGCTATCAGCTAACCTCAAACTATTCCAAACATCTTGTTAATTATCATCTCAAAAGTTTTCATCCTTCTTGTTATTGTCTTTCAAAAAATTAAGAAATATTTTATACTTTGAAAAAAAGAAAAATAAATATGAGTTTCTTTCATTAGCAAGGTGTGACACACAAATGAAGTTTGGTAACTATCTACATTTAATATTAAAGTTTATTAATACTTTAGACCATTTTTAAAATTTGGTAATTTTTTAAAACTTTCAAAGAAGGTTTAATGATTTTTCAAAATTTTTTATCGGTCTTTTTTTGTTCTTTTGTATTATTCCTTGATATTAATAGGACGTTTGATTTTGTGTAATCAAAGTGGTAATACAAATAAAATGGTAATGATAATTTCATTACCATATTCGGTTACCATTAAAGAATGTAATCAAAATTATATTGTAGTTATATTCACTTCAATCTATGCAAATACAATTACTTGACTTTTCCTGAACTATTATAATTTCATGTCTTTGAATCAAAGTTTACTCAACCGCAAGCTATTATATTTGGCGCTTTTCTCTCTATTGTCTCTCATCTGCTTCCTATCTCTTAGGTTTACACCATTATGTTTTTAAAGGTTTGAAACCCCATCACCCTCCTTTCTGCTCTCTATATTAGATAAAATTTAAATCAGACCATGATCATATTATTATAACTGTATTTTTGTACGTTCTAGATATCCACTCTGTCTCTCTCTCTCTCTCTCTCTCTCTCTCTATCACACACAGACACACATCATCATCATCATCATCATCGTCATCATCTTCTATCTCTACTTGTTAAACTTGAACAATATTATATTATTATAATTTAGAAGAAATTGAATGAAGTAAGTCTCATACCAATCATCATAGTTATGATGAAAAGATAATAGATGAAAATTATCAACAAAGCAAAAAGTAATTAAAGTAGGCAAAATAAAATACGAATTAAATTGCAAGTATTTCACGCTACGTATAGAATTAAGTATTGTTTGTAAATAAATTCATTCTATTACATTTGTAAAAATTCGTAATTAAACATTGCAATGTGATTATTATCCCCTTTTATTACACTAAAAATTACATTACATATTTTTTTTTTACATTGTTGATTCCATTATACAGTGATTATATTACTTTTAACCAAATATCACACAAGAATATTTTCTTTTCCTTTGTTGAACTTTCTCTTGTTTTGTGTACAAAAAGGAAAACAAAGAAACTAATATAGGCCATCCCTACATCTCCAATGCGTCAATACATGACAATAAATAATTGGGGAGTCCCACACCCTGCAATCTTGATATAGGGACTTAGGGAGGATCACCCGTGAACTAAAGAAA